>JALGBA010000616.1:1200000-1735300 GCA_023970755.1 Azemiops feae
CCTGCAATTCATTTGGTCCCCTCTACAGCCTTACTTAAACAAACCCTTAGAATCTCGCTCTGTCTCCAGGCCTTGCATCAGAGTGGAAATTGGAGCTCATGCATGATATTTTGATTGGTTATTTTCAGACTTTTTCCTTTGATGACCTAGTTCTTTGTTTTTAATTCATTGGTTGTTTTGTTTTTCTATTGACTGTATTCTTTAAGCTTTCCAGAGTTAGAACAGATTGGGGCAGCTTACCAGTCTCATAAATAAACAAACTACTCTTGGAGATCCTTAAGTTGTCAGTGAGAGGATGTTATGATATGCAATTTGAAAACTGCAATCTTCAGTTTTCCTTCCATAATATTTTCTAGTCTTAAGTAAAGCAAGCACTGAGTTACTTGATATAGTGACAGGCTTTCATACCATTAAGGTGACCAACTTTTTTACAATGAAAAGGAGGACACAAATAAATTGGAAAAAAAATATCGTAAATAAAAGAAACATTTTATTCATTGCAACAATAATACAGAATACACTATAATATGATAAATGCATAATAAAAACATTTGTAACAGTAACATTTTATATTGTAATTATGCTTACATGCCTATTAATTATTATTTAAATGAGTACTTTTCCATTGAATGAATATTTTTGTCAATGTATCATCTTCTAACAATATATTGGAAATATCTGAACAAGAAATATCCTTCATATTGAATTTTACGGCAAGTGCTGCAGCTAGAGTATCAACATTCAATCTCGATTTCTCACTTTTCCAAAAATCATTAGCAATTGAAAAAACCCTTTCAACTCCTGCATTAGTTCCAGGGCAGCACAACGTAAATTGAACAAGAATAAATAAATTTTCACATGGAATATGTTCATTTTTGAAATGGCTGAATATTTCCACCCATCTTTTATCAATTTCAACGTGTTTATTTTCCCATTGTATTAATTTTTCAGAATTTAAAAATACATTCAGTCTTCTAATTTCTTCAAAGAGACAATTGTCGTCTATTTTAATGTCTGGCATTTCTTTAGATAAAAACTCAACACAAGATTCAATATCTGTCCAATATACTTGCTATGAAGTCAAAAAACGCCATTGAAAACTGTTATTTCCTGTGATGTTTGTTTCAGACCATTCTTCGATATATTGAAAACATGTTTGGTAAAATTTCTGCACTTCTTTGATAAACTTTTCCGTTATGCCCAGATTTGATTCCTCTAAGTCTGACAATTTTCTTTTTATAACTAAAGGAAGAAATTTTTCTTCAAATCGAGTTTTATATTGAAGGATAAAGTCATTCAAAATAAGACTAACTTCTGTAGCTGAAATGTGTTCACCTTCAATTTTTTGAATCGTTTTGTGAAAAATAGATGCCTGATTATGTACAAAATACATTAATATCTCAGATATTTCATTATTGAAAAATGATTCCAGGATTTTAGGACATTTGTCTAAACTTAAAAAATATGAACGGAGAGGCTCAAATAATTGTAGAACACGCTCTATAGCAGGTGTTAGAGCAAGCCATCTAACTTTTGAATATCCTAAAAGTTTTTTGTATTGAACATTCGTTTCTTCACAAAATTGTTTTAAAGTAGCCACACGAATGGTAAAATGACTAAAATACAAATAAATTGTTACTTTACAACTGGAAGCAGATGCATCTGATGTTTGCTTATGTTTCTTGGTGGTCAAGTGTTTCGTAATAGCTGCTCTGCCCCCAACTGCAATACAAAATTCTCCGCTGCAAATATTGCAGAAAACAATGTTATCCTTCTTTGATGTGAGGAATGGAAATTCCTTATTCAATTTATCGTTGAAATGGCATTTCCTCTTTTTTGATTTTTCAATCCCTAAATGAAATTTAAAATTAAAAATAAAATATAGAGCTACACGAACGATGCAAGCACATTCATTATGAATAAATAAAATTAATTATTACAACTGAAACAATAACATAAGCGAATAAACTTGTAAATAAAATTATACATATTTGGAAATTATTAAATAGATAATGAATTAATAAAACGTGAATTATTGTGCTCACCTGTGTATGTTTGAATATTCACTGAGAAAGAAGTGAGTCTAATGCATGTGTGTGTGCCGTGTCGTGTTTCGGTAAGAAGTAAACAAAGCCACTTGCACGTGGCGCACTCTTGTGCGCGGCGCACGGCGCACTCTCTCAAAACAATTCTCCTGTGCGGAGCACATGCATCTCATAATCGCGTCTAGCTGCACTGTACCGAGCCTTGACAAATCGTCATGTCAAATACAAATATGTCACATCACACGCAACGGATCAGCTCGGAATCGATCGAATACGGAGATTTACAGATTAGCAGTGCTTTTTTTCTAAAAAAAAAAAGGTGCCGGAACTCTCATCTTGTTAATCTTTTATTTATATAATTTTATATATATTCAATTCTTAACATAAATTTAATTTATTGTATTTAAGGCAAATGTTCATAGTAAATTCCAAAGTTTTGTCCAATGTTCCTTCCAGAATAAGAACATTGAATTTATTGCAGATGGTTTGTAATTTCACCCTTGGGACATTCTTACTAATGCTGCATCTTAGATTTGAGCCAAGTTTAATTCATAATTGCCTTTAGTTTTTTTCATCTGTTTTTGGCTTAGATGAAGTAATGCATCTTTCAGGCATTCACCAAATAAACTAGAATTTGTTGTGAGCATCTCCTTAAATACAAACAGCTCATAAGCCGGACCTACCTATATTAGCAACCACATTATTGATGGCTTGTACATACCATTTTAAAGATATGATCACATTGGTTCAAGTGAATGAGATGCTCCTATAACCCAAAATGCATGCTATTAATTCATCCCTGCCAAAATAGTTATTTTCATCAGACTTAGTTCATGATGAATACTAAGTTCTGTTTTATCAAATTAATCATGAAGACAGCATAGTAGGCTGCCATAGGGGTGAAAAAATGTGGGATAGCTCCCCCATGTTTATATACTGCAGGTAAAGATGGAATATTTTTTTTTTTGTCTACTTGGGAAATGATGTGTTGCACTTTAATAGAGGAGGAGACAATGTTTGCATATATAGTATGACATATATTGAGTTCCTTTTGGAAGGACTAGCAGTGGGAGATAAATGTCTAATACAAGTGCATATGCTGCCTTCAACATATATGTGTTTGATGGAATCATGTTACTGACAAGATAATGAATTGCAAAGAAATTGTTATTAATACATAAGTTAAACATTTTGTTTCTATTTCTTTACAACTGCTGATAAAAAATGGCCTGGCTATGTTCAAAGTATACACACAAGAGAACAGGCTTAAGTGAGGGGGAAAGCGTTACAATTCAATCTATTTATGAATATGAACGAATATGTTCATAATTGCCCAGTGTATTTTAACAATGAAATAAGAATATTTCTTATTCTTGGGGAATTAATGACAGAAAGAAAATGGATTGAAAAAAGCAGATGCAAAAGTAACATTAGATAAATATGAAAACTAACTAGGAGATGGTAGCAGGGAGGGGTGCAAAGTTCCTGCCAATTTGCCTTCGCTGCAGACAACGTGTTTTGGCACGCTCAGCAGCAATTCCTATTGGCTTTCGAAAGCCAATAGCGGGAGTGGCACAGCTCATGCAAAAGTTGAAAAAAAACCATCAAAAAAGGTGCCGGAACGCCGTTCTGAGCGTTCTATGAGGAAAAAAAAGCCCTGCAGATTAGTCTTCAAATATCGAAAAGGAGGACATGTAGGAGGACACTTTTTGAGGGAGGACAGAACTTAAAAAAGGAGGACTGTCCTCCCTAAAGGAGGACGGTTGGTCACCTTAATACCATCCTCATGCCTTCGATATAGCCCCCCAGCATAGCATATTATTGTTGACAGTGCATAAAACAATTCAGGATTTTTAAAATACTGATTTTGAAACATGCCCTTAAAATTCTGATTCTTTTTACTTTTCAACAGCAATGGACAGAACATTTGTGTTCTTCTCTAGAAATGTTTTAGTAGAATCAGGGTTTTTTTTCAATGCCCTTTAAATTATTTTATTCATTTTATGTAAAATTCACCTTTCTGTTTTGGCAAATATTCAAGATGGGTTCCGACAGATTTCTGAAAACTTAAAACTGTGCAACAAATATAACAACTAGTGAATTTATTTCTATTCTGATCTCATTTTTCATGTGAGGTACCCCTCTGTTCACATAGTCCATGATGACTGTTCTGTGAAACCTCCAAATATTTGTGGGAATTGTCAGAATCCAATTATATTTTATTTCTAGCTATCTACTCTGAGAAAACCCAATTCTTACTCTCTTTTGGATTCTGTCATACTACAAGGGGGGGGAGTAAACACGGGTGTTTATGAGTGGCATTCCTCCTATCAATTACAAAGGAACATCCTCTGTGGATTCCCTTCGAGAGTACTAAAAATAACAATGTGGCCATCAGCCTTTGATCTCACTCCCTATGAAGCCTCCTTTTACCAGCAGCAAGGAAAAAAAAAGGGGGGGGAGATTGCAACGTTTAAGATTCGATGGATTTAACACCCAGCCATCTGCCAATTTGAATTGACCGGAAGGAATGTGGCTGCCTGGGAACACTTTAAAACATTGAATGGTCAATGGGGTCCTTCAGATCATGTCTAGCATGCCTTCGGTCAGTTTTTCTTAATAAAGATTCCTGTTAGAAGAACCGTTCCAAGAGTTCTGTCTTCTTAAGATGTAAATTGAGGTGGGTCCTTACATTAGACTAGTGATAGCCTTTGAGATATAGTGAAATTTAGAATAATATTAATTTATTGTATTAACCTGATATTCATTTTTAAGGAAAATGCCTTATGTAAAACTGCTTCAAATTCTAGTTGAATTGCTTACAGCTTCCCTAGAGTGTATGAAAGCACAGAAGGTTGTATTACAGAATATTCTAATTTTTTTCTTGGAAACTCCAGAAAATTCAAAATTCTATTTTGTTTTATAAGTTTTTTTTCCCTATTAAATGCATAGATATTTGCATTATTTTAGTAAATATGAGAGGCTTTGGGCTTAAATTTGCATCTAATAGAATTATAAGAACTAACCCAAGAGTTGTATCTGACAAAAACACTCAGGGCTGTCTTAAATGTTTGCTTCTCAATTTAATTTGCAAGTATTTTTCCCTTAAGGAAAGGTAGGAACATTTTCATTAGGCCAAAAACAAAAGGGGATTGAAGTGTAACAGCCATGGCTCTGTTGTCTATTTAATAATTCTCATTTATTTCTTTTTCCTAGTGAAGCAGGTGATGGTTATTTTATTTTATTACAACAATCCATTACATATAAAGGAAGATAGAAAGACAGTCCATCACCAAGAATAGACATGATGCCGTTAATTGATTGGTTTTGGTTATATATATTTTCCCCATGCTTTTAAAATTTAAAGACTCAATAGACTGGAGACCAAAACTTTACATTGAAGATGTCCTTAGCAACTACATCATTTTTTTTCTCTTTTAAATTATAAAGTAAGTTCAGAGGACCCAGTCCAGATTGGGAGTTGAAGTTTTAATTGTTTATCATTTGCTAGGTTTCCAATCCAGACTGGATACATTGAATTTGAATTTATATACATTAAATTTATATTATCAAAAAGTGATTATTTTATTTCAGTAAAAAGAAATAATATAAATTGTTCTCCCGCCCCCCCAAAATTACTGGAATCAACAGTAAAACCTATAGTTCTATATTTTAACATTCTTGTTAAAATCCCAACCTAGTTTGTATTCCTTATGCTGGTTTTAGACTGTTTTTTTTTAAAAATAAAGCTGCCAGATGGGTCTTTAAAGTAATATGCATTTTGGCCCTCAAGCTTTGACTTTGTTTCACACCTGAAGTATGAGACTGAGATTCTGGTTAGTTCTCAACTCCACTTTGCTGATTTCCACTTCTTGAAAAGTTACCTGAGAGGAGAAGATATTGAAGAAGCAGGCAGATACATTGCAGAGAAAAGAATTAAACAGAAGCAATCTTTCCTTCTCTGTTTTCAGGTCATTCTTCATCTGTAAAAGGAACAATATAGTTTGGAAAAAATCTATGAAATCCTATAGTTCAGCTGTCTGCTCAATGCAGGCTCTACTGTAAATGGAAACCACAACTTAATCTCCTGTGAAACTACATTGCACGTCTCCATTAGCTGGTGACATGGCCAGTGTTCATTCACCCACAACGCCATACTAGTAATTCCCTGGCACATTTACAGAGTTGATTAGATATACAAGAAAATTCTTAAAGGGGAAGGCACTGAAGAGCTATTTGACTCTTTAAAGTTGCAATAATTTTGTTTACCATTATCTATAAATACAATGTTTAAAGACTTGGTATCATCAATAATAAGGCTTTTGTAAAGGCTGCTTCAAACTACAGACTAGTGTAAATTCTGAAGTTTAACTTGTATTGCTGTTGCCAAGGACAAAATTACTATTCTGAAAATTAATTTATGAAGTCATTGTTTCATGTAGCATGGAAAGCATTGGATTAATATAGCAATAGCACTTAGACTTATATACCACTTCACAGTGCTTTACAGCCCTCTCTAAGTGGTTTATAGAGTCAGCATATTGCCCCCAAAAATCTGGGTCCTCATTTTACCTCGGAAGGATGAAACGCTGAGACAACCTTGAGCCAGTGAGAATTGAACTGCCAAACTGCAGGCAGGCGGCAGTCAGCAGAATTAGCCTGCAATACTGCATTCTAACCACTGCGCGACCATGGCTCATAAAATTCAACCGAAGGCCTTCCAGTAGCCAACCTGTTACAAATCAGCAAGAAATGCACAACTGCACAGGTCCCATTCATTTCAGTAATGCCCTCCAGGTTAGCTAATTGTGATTGTTTCCTTAATTAATTCTATTATTTTCACACAAACCTTAAGGATGAAATCTTGTTTTCTAAAATGGGGAATTCTAAGTCTAATATCAAGTGATACAGTGTAAATATACAAGTGTGCTAATTGATCCTGCCTGATCTTGAGCTTGTTTCATTTTGGTTTTCACAGGGCGGGATGATTGCCTTGCTGCTTTCCATCTTGTGCCTGGTTATGATTCTCTACACACGCAGGCGTTGGTGCAAGCGCCGTCGAGTGCCTCAGCCCCAGAAGAGTGCCAGTGCTGAAGCAGCCAATGAAATTCATTACATCCCCTCAGTGCTGATTGGTGGCCATGGTCGTGAGAGTCTGCGGAATGCCCGGGTGCAAGGCCACAACTCCAGTGGAACTCTGAGCATCCGAGAGACTCCAATCCTAGATAGTTATGAATATGATATTACTGACCTGCGCCACCACTTACAGCGAGAATGCATGAATGGGGGTGAGGACTTTGCCAGCCAGGTGACCAGAACACTGGACTCACTACAGGGCTGTAATGAGAAATCGAGCATGGATCTAACACCAGGTGGGACTTAGTTGTAATCAGCATCTATATGTTGACCTACACCTATATGTGATTGGATAAGTTATTAGGCATATGTTTAGATCATTATATTTTGGTGCCTTTAATGCACTGCTTATTTGACCTAATTTCTCAAAATGAAATGCTGGTATTTTGTTTTCAGTCATATAATCCATCACTTTCCTATTGTCCCTAGCATGGCTAATTTCTGGCTACATAATTTTGGACTGCCAGATTATCTGGCTAAGTGGAAGGTGACTTAGAATAGCATTAACTGTAATAAAGCAATAGGAGGCGTATGCTTCAAGGACAAAGTGGAGATAGTAGGTCAAATCATGAATTTTGACTGTTAACAAAGAACATGAAAGTACTTAAAGTTTTCTTTATGTAATATTTAGCCATGTTTTCAGTATGGTAAACAGAAAATTGGGTCAGGCTTTCTGTAGACCAGGCAAGATTACTTGCTTTTATCAGCTTTTGTGTTTTAAGCAATATCCAAAAGTCAAAGACTTGTGGCATAGACCGTGGCTTTTCAACCCGTGGTACGCGTACCACCAGTGGTACGCGAGCACCTGGCTGGTGGTACGCGTAGGACGGGTTGAAAAAAAATGTAAAAAAAAAGTGTAAAAGTGGATGAGGTGAAGCGCAGCAGCGCTGCACAGGGCTTGTGGCAAAGTCAGCTGGAACTGCACATTGCCTGGGTCAAAGCGCGCAGCTCCAGCTGATTGGTGGCGGCCTTGGGGGTGGCAGGCAGCCTCACGCAGTCTTCAGGGGAGATTCCGCTGGAGCTGCACGACACATTGCCTGGGTCCCCGACCCCACCCAGATGCCCTCGCCTCCCCCAAGCATTTTTTTACTCACCTTTCAGCAGCATTCCCTTTCTCCTGTCCTACTCGGCCTTCATGTGTTTGTGAGACAAAAAAAAAAAGTTCCATGAGACTTTCTAACTTTTCGCGAGAAGTTAGAAAGTCTCATGGAACTTTTTTTTTCTTTTTTACCCCAAACACGTGGCGAAGGCAGAGAGGCAAACAAAGGCAGAGAAGCAAAAGGAGAAAGGGAGTGCAGCTGAAAGCAGGTGAGTAAAAAAATGCTTGGGGGCTATGGGGGCTCAGGGGAAGTGCCAGGATCAGCCCGCTTTCCAGCTGATCAGCGCTTCTCTGGGGCTGTGGGGGGGCTCAGGGGAAGTGCCAGGATCAGCCCGCTTTCCAGCTGATCAGCACTTCTCCGGGGCTGTGGGGGGGGCTCAGGGAAAGCGCCAGGATCAGCCCCACTTCCAGCTGATCAGCGCTTCTCTGGGGCTGTGGGGGGGGGCTCAGGGGAAGCGCCAGGATCAGCCCGCTTTCCAGCTGATCAGTGCTTCTCCGGGGCTGTGGGGGGGGACTCAGGGAAAGCGCCAGGATCAGCCCACTTTCCAGATATCAGCGCTTCTCCGGGGCTGTGGGGGGGACTCAGGGAAAGCACCAGGATCAGCCCGCTTTCCATCTGAACAGCGCTTCGTCGCTTCTTCTGGCATTCACGGAACCGCCGAAGCGAAGGGGAAGCGAAGGGGAATGCCAGATCTAACCCCAGGGTGGTTCGAAAGGCCAGCAGGCTGGCTGGGGGTTTTGGGGTGGAGACATGTGAGCCTTCCTCTGTCTTCTTGAATCTGGCATTCACCAGAGCGAAGGGGAAGCAGGATCAAAGCCAGATTCAAGAAGACAGAGGAAGCCTCACATGTCTCTACCCCAAAAACCCCAGCCAGCCTGCTGGCCTTTTGAACCGCCCTGGGGTTAGATCTGGCATTCACGGACCCGGCCCGAGTGAAGGGGAAGCGGGATCAAAGCCCTTCTTTCGGCCACAAAGAATGTAGCCAGGCGGGATTCACCTGGGGGTTGTGCCGGCTCTTGGGGCTGGCTGCAGCAATGAATGAGCGCTTCCCCGCTCGCTGCTTTTCTCCGGCTGCGGCCGTGCACAACGCACCAGAGGGAGTCTGGCAGCCACGGCCCTTCCCCCGCCCCTGTGCGCTCCTCCGCTGCCTGCACTCTCCTCCCCCTGCGGAAGAACGGCGGCTGTGCTGGGCTCCCGGCTGCACCGAGCGTGACCGCAAAAGGAAAGTGATTCAGCAAAGGAACCAGCATCGAAGAAATTAAAACTGAGTGATGGAGGGAGGGAGGGAAGGACAATGAGAGGGAGAGAGGGACAATGGAAGGGAGGGAGGGAATGAGGAAGGGACAAAGAGGGAAGGAAGGAAGGAAGGCACAATGGGAGAGAGGGAGGGAAGGAAGGCACCCACCCCAGTCCCACCCCCCTCCTCCAGAGACCCATGGATTCCCTCCCCACAGGCACTCTGCAACCTGAGGGAGGGAGGGATGGACAATGGAAAGAGGAAGGGACAAAGAGGGAGGGAAGGAAGGAAGGAAGGAAGGAAGGAAGGAAGGAAGGAAGGAAGGAAGGAATGGACAATGGAAGAGAGGGAGGGAAGGAAGGCACCCACCCCAGTCCCACCCCCCTCCACCAGAGACCCATGGATTCCCCCCGCACAGGCACCCTGCAACCTGAGGGAGGGAGGGATGGACAATGGAAGGGAGGGAGGGAAGGACGAAGGGACAAAGAGGGAAGGAAAGAAGGAAGGAAGGAATGGACAATGGGAGAGAGGGAGGGAAGGAAGGCACCCACCCCAGTCCCACCCCCCTCCACCAGAGACCCATGGATTCCCCCCACACAGGCATCCTGCAACCTGAGTGATGAGCTGCCCCTCCCCGCTATTGATTTTGTCAAAAAGTTGCAAAAGGTGATCACATGACCCTGGGACACTGTGAATGTCATAAGTATGAATCAGTTGCCAAGCATCCGAATGTAAATCACATGACCCTGGGGATGCTGCAACAGTCATAAGTGTGAAAAATGGTCATGTCACTTTTTCAGTGCCATTGTAACTTCGAACAGTCACTAAGTGAATTGTTGTAAGTCGAGGACTACCTGTACTTTATCATTTTTTTCCTTTTTTGGGGGGGGTGAAGTTTTTGACACCTTGCTGGGCGAGTGGTGGTACTCGGATGTTGCCTTATCCTAAAAGTGGTACAATGGGTGAAAAGGTTGAAAAGCCCTGGCATAGACAATAGTTGATAGAAGATAGTCAGAAAAACAAATTTCTGCATTAGCTTCTATCTCAATATAATCATATTCAAGCTGTTTGTTGTTGTGCAATTGTTTCTTTTTTTTCTGTGTTAAAACTGACATGGGAGCACTTGAGGTAAGTGGAGATCTCATGTGCCTGTTACTGGCAGAGAGAGGAAAACTCTCATTGGCTTCAGCAAGTGTTTATATGCATGTATGTGCTTCACAGGATGCAGAAGTATGAATGTAGCACTTCCTTTAAGTCTGCCAGATTTCTGCGGGTCTAAGACAATTTGCAGTGGCCAACTCACCACAGTCAACTCACCACGGTCAACTCACCACAGCCAACTCGTCACTGGACAATTCGCTGTGGGATAAGGATTAGACTAATATCAAATGGTGGAATAGAATCATTAAAGAAAGGATGAAAAAGGAGGGACAGAATGAAATGTGAATGACAAAAATAATAATAATAATTAAATTGAATTGTTTAATTGTCCCACAGCTAGTTGTCCCGTGGCGAGTTGGCCATGGCGAGTTGTCCCGCAGCTAGTTGGCTGTGGCAAATTGGCCATGGTGAGTTGGCCAGCAGTGAGTTGGCCATGACGAGTTGGCTGTGGCAAGTTGTCCCATTCCGGATTTGTGCTCCCATTTCCTCTGAAGCTACTTCTAGAGATCCAGACTGAAGTGCTGCATAGCCCTTATGCCTTGAACCTCTAGATGAGGTAGAAGGTTAACTCCCTCTTCCCTCCTCCATAAATTTTATGGCTTTGATTTGGTTTCTCTCTGTCCCTCTACCCTCTCATTCCCAGTTTTTTTTTTTTTTTTAAATCTCTAATCATACAAGACCATCAATGGTGATGGTGACCATCAATGTCACTGCTTTTCCTCTTGAACAGTGAAAAATTTCAGCAGGAGCATCCATAACAATTTGATTCAACTTTTGCAAAGCTGTTCCCATGGGAACTTTTGTCTAGGCTTAGTTCTTTTTTTTTTAAAGAAAATTTTATTGGTTTTCTAGTTTTACATTTAAGTATTGGAAAAGCAACGTGGTGGCTGAGTTGGTCAATAATTCCATAACATACAAATATCTTTAGTACAGATCTCAAACTATTACATTAAGTGTTTCCCCTTTTTTCCCCTTAGTATTTACTGTCTCATCTTTAAATTAGTACAATTCTTATTATATCAATTAAATAAAAAATAACTTTCTTGCATTTATCAATAATTTTTAGTTTATACATATCCTAATTGTTTTAACATTCAATCTTTTTAGACAATCAATGTCCTGATTAATTTTTCCCAATTTTTGGTTTCCCATTAATATTTATATTTCACGTTTGATATTTATAATTTCCAAATTTTAAATAACCCCAATTCTCTTTATCACAATTCATCACAAGATCTAATGTTCAGAATACACGTCATCTATTTGAGTTCTCACCATCTTACATCAACTAATTAGTAATACAATATAATATTCTTATTTTCTGGTAATTTCCATATATCTTAAATTTAGTAACCAAAATTCCTCCTATTTCAACATTTAATACTTCCTGTCTTTTTCTCTTAATAACTACTATCTCATATTTAAGCTAATAATTCTTATTATTACTGCTAGGTAAAAAAATATTTATTACATTCATCGATTGATTTTTAGCTTATATATATCTTAATTACCTTTACATTTAACCTTTATAAGCAAATCAATGTTCAGATTTAACTATTAATATTTATACTTCTAAGTTATAAATAACCAAAGTTTTCTTTATCTCATAACAATGTCTAATATTTCAAAGTACACATCTTATCTATTTGGGTATATTCTATTTTAATTCGCACAAGTAAGTCAAAACCCCAGTTTTCTTCAGTCTTATTCTAGCTTTCTTTCTTTGCCAAATCGTCTTCCATGTCCGTGCTTTAGAGTCATCAAACAAATCTTCCTGTATTGTTATATAGATTATTTGACGTAGAAAAAACCATCTGGTCGCCATTTTTTTGAGAGAACTAACAAATTGTCTCTTTATTTTTCCAGCTTGATGTAGTTGTCCTGAACTGTTTATCTTCTCTTCAATCTGTTCTTCTTCTTGATCCTCAGGTTCTTTCTGATTTATGTAGAAAGTCTTTTCCTTTTTCCATATTGTCAGTCCCTTTTCTGGGTTTTCCATTGACTGTATTTGTTGATCAGTTGAATCTTCTGTCATACTCTTTAATTGTTCCACCTTTTCTGTTATATTCTGTGTAGTTGATTTTTCAGATGTAATCAAAGTTTATATATATATATAAAGTATATCTGGGCTGACATCTTGTTCTTTTTTGTAACCTCTTATTTCATCAGTAGCTGTAAGAATAGTTTGATGAATTGCTTTTAACATAAAGAGAATCTGTTCTTGATCTTCATCCATATTTTCTTAGTAATGTATTAGGTTAAAAGCTTTACAATCAGAGAATGCAAAAAAAGGATTGTGTCACAGTGTCAGAACCCATATCAATAGATTCCCCAATCCTTTCCTCCCCCCTTTCCGCTTTTGCTATTTTCTCTTCGTTCATGCTGACCCGAATCTCACTCTCTTCTCATCCTGGGTTCTGCCATACTCCTAGGGGGGAGGGGGGAGTGCTTGAGGGTTATTGCCTTGACTTCCTCTATTGCTACAATGTAACACTTTGCTTTCCTGCATTATTTCTTGTGAACTTTCCCATCCCTTACTGTCAGCTAGCAAAAGGGAGGGGAAGAATGGAATGCAACCTCCGGCGACTGCTTTATCTCCGCATTCCCAGAGAAGGTGCGAAGGACCGCCTAAACATCGCAGCTACAAACAGTGACAGCCCGATGTTATCTCCCTGTTCCCACGAGGAACCTAACACCTGGGGATTGGGCCATTTGAACTGACCGGATGAACTATGGGGTGGGGTTTTGCTTGGGACACTTCTACCTATCAATCTGAGCAGGAAATCTTCAGATCCTGTCTAGTATGTCTACTATCAGCTTCTCCTAATAAAAATTCCTTTTGGAAGAAACCGCTTCCACGAGTTCTGCTTTCTTGGGATGAGGTATTGAAGTGGGCACTGACACACAGAATAAGGAACACAGCTGGGCTTCTCTCAAGGTTGCATAAGTCTTATCTATTTTTCTCTTTTAGACAATAACAAATTGTAGTACCAGGTTTAGCCACAAGATGTCGCTCCTACCCTTAAAAGTTTTCTTTTGAATCCAAAGTTTTTATAATCTTTTCAGTTTTGCTTCTTTCTTATAAGTAAAAACCCCAATCTTCAATAAGCATAGGAGATCTTTTAGTCCACAAACTTTAAAAAATAGAATTCCCATTAGGATCGAGTTATTCTTTCAATGTTTTAAACTCCCCTGGATAGTCAGTCACCGTTGTTTCTAGAGGGAGGGGTAAAATCTCCCTTCCCTCTCCACAGGGGAATAAGTACTTAAGGCAGCTTATGCAGGTAAAGAAAATAGTTAGGATTTAAGAGAGGTAGATCTCACCCAGTCTCGTCTGCGCTGCCTTAAAATTGCCTGATGGTAAGTGTGACTTCGGCTGTCTGCAGCCTAGTGACGACCCATATTGCTATGGCTGGTCTTTCGTCCGCCGGTTTGGAGGGCTGCCCTGGATCAAGCGGAAGAGTTACTGCCCTCCCGCGATCCAATGGGGATCCCCTCCTTGCTGGTCGCCCCTACAGGGTGACTTTTGACCCTTTCCAGGGTCCCCCAGCGAAGCGAAACTGAACGCGGAAGACAGAGCTTGCCTTCCAGACGTCCATGTCGGCTGCCTCTCTAGACTTAGTTCTTACTTTAAGATAATCCTTTTGAATGCATTTATTGTTGGGATGTAAAGATATTGGGACAAAACCACAAGCCTGCTCTGAACATACAGATGGTTGGTTACAGTAGAAGGATTTAACTTCTATTGCCAGCTGGTCCACATCTAAAGATGTTCCAAATTTAATGCTTGGATAGCTGGAAATGATTTTTTTTCTTATTATTATTCCTATTCTTTTTCCCTCCTTTTCTCAAAGTTTTATCTTAAATTTTTCTTGTTAGGAAGTGACAATGCCAAGCTCTCCTTGATGAACAAGTATAAGGATAATATCATTGCCACCAGTCCTGTGGACTCCAACCATCAACAGGCAACACTGTTGTCTCATACATCTAGCAGTCAACGCAAACGGATCAATAACAAATCACGAGGTACCATCTAGAGGTTTTTTTTCCTGACAATGGATGGGATGGGGCGGGGTGCAATCTGTAAGGTGATTAAATGCATGGGCAACCTTGAAATAGATGTAAGAGTACACTTAGTCCCATCTGTTTCCATCAATAGCTAGGAAACATGCAAGGGCTGTATTTGCACATCACATTAAGCCACGGAATCAAGAGATGCAACTTAGATTAGGCTGAGAGCCACAGTAGAATTTAAATGGTGTATCTGGGGTTTTACTCCAGAGCCAGAATGGGGCCAGGACTATAGATCAAAATAATAACAATAAGATTGTATAATTAATTACTTGACACAATTTTCTTCCAACCTATGTGAACTTTTAGCTATTTTACACATTCTACCTGTGCAATTATCTTCTTTTTAAAGCCATCCAGGACTGTACTATCAGAAGATGATACAATTTTGATCAGTTTTGCATGTTACCGGTCTATTCGGCTCCCGCCCTCCCATAGTTAATTGCTCTGTTGTTGTTTCCGTCGTGCTTGTTGACAGCAATTTGAATTTCGGCACGCTGCTCCTCTCCTCGTGCCCCGCCTGTGTGGAGCATGCGTTGTGCCGCATTCAGTCATCTCGCCGCGTAATGTCTGATAAGCTGGTAACAATTCAATATGCCAGTTGATGGAATGCTTGTTGGATAGCCATGCCTCTTTTAGCAGACGGCCACCTTTCGTTGCATCCTGGCTATCCAACAAGCATTCCATCAACCGGCATATTGAATTGTTACCAGATTATCAGACATTACGCCGGCAGACATCCCTGAACAGAAAAACTGTAAGGAGGAAACAGCCACAGATCCTCTTTGACATGACCGGGCTAACAGATGATCGTAACCCCTCCCCAATGGACTCAGGACCACAGCGAATGATCGAGAGGAGGCAGACGGCACCGATAAGTGACAGCAAAAGGCTCAGAACCAACATGGACAGGGATGACGACAGTAAGAAGGAACAATCAGCTGAGATGACAGCATCGCATACGGAGACACCAGAGAAGCGGCGAGATGACTGCACGTGGCACAACGCATGCTCCACACAGGCGGGGCGTGAGGAGAGGAGCAGGGCGCCGAAATTCAAATTGCTGTCAACAAGCACGACGGAAACAACAGAGCAATTAACTATGGGAGGGCGGGAGCCGAATAGACCGGTAACACGCTCGTTAGCTAAGCGATTGGCGTTACAGAGACTATAAAAAAACGTGATTCTCTATCCTGGCTAGAACTCTGACGATGTCAGCAGACATCCCTAATAACTATAAAAATACAAATCCCAGGCATATCTGTACAGTAGTATAAAATCCTTGAACTCTGGGATGAATATAAAACAGCTGTTTATTGTTAAAATAATAAAAACAATAAAAACAACTATTTACAAACCTAAAATAACCTTAGCTTTCGCTGGTCCACTGCCAGCGTCATCAGAGTGAGTGTTTGGGGTGGGGAGTTTGCTTATAAACCCTGTTGACTTAGTGCTCTGCCCATTGATCGTGTAATGGGGCTGCCCGTCCTAACTAACTGTAATTGCTTTAGTTGTCCCGCATCTCCTTGCCCGCATTCCAGTCTTGCTACTTTCTTTCCTCCCATTGTTCCTTTCTTTACCCTTCCCACTCCTGTCAATGCTGCCTTTCCTTGCTGTGTCCCCTCTCCTGGCATATCCGTCTTCCCCGCCCGTCTTTCTTGCATCCGGCCATATGATGTTGTTGCTGATCTATCTTGCAATCGCCCCCCTCCCGTAGTCATTGTGGGCTGCGTATCTTGATCTGGTATTGTGTGTGCCCTTCCATTGCCTCTCCCCCCTTTCCCACCCTGGTGTATCCACTTGTCGTTCCTGTCTTCTGCTGTTTATTCCCGTCGATCCCGTCTTCTCCGGTTGTCCTTCGCGCATAGGTGTGCGCACGCTTTGCGGTGCCCTTCCCCCCTGCCTCGTCCGTACCCGGTCGATCAGAGTGGCTGCTGGATCATTCCCAGCCCTGCTCCGCCATCCGCGCCCAGCACGTTCTTCGCGTGTAGGCATGCGCGCGCGCTGCAGCATCCTTCCCCCCTGCCTCGTCTGTGCCCGATCGCCTAAAGTGATTGCAGGATCATTCCTAGCTTTGATGATACCCTATGTCAACGGGGTATCAGAAGCAACGGCATGCATACTGGCACCGTATAATGTCAGTGTGGCCCATCAACCTAATAAACACTCTGTACTAAGATGATGCGCCCCAAAGAGGCATTACCCGAGGAAGAGAAATCATCGGTGGTCTATAGAGTACAATGTAAGGACTGCCGGTGCAACTACACGGGGGAGATGGCCAAACGGATTAAAACTAGAATCCACGAGCATAAGTTGGCCGTCAAAAGGCAGGAACAGTACTCACAAATATGGACACACATGGCCAGCAATGGCCACTTGTTTGACTTCATGGGAGCAGAGCCTATCGCCCAGGATGCCTCCAAAGGAGGCCGTCTGCTTAGGGAAGCCTGGCTCTCAGACACATACTCGATCAACCGGCATATAGAGCTACCACCGGCATATCAAGCATTGAAAGCGTATGAAAAGCAATCCAAAACGCTGACCACGCTCAGAAGGAGAGGAGCCAAGGAAGATAACAACTACATGAACCATGTGGGTGAAAGGAGACCGGGGGCCAGAGGAAGAGAACAGGTAAGGAGCGAGTCCGTGACAACTCCCGACAGCTGGACTCGGAGGGGGCGAGGAGAGAGCAGACCGCATCCAGTGTGTGCACATATGGTCGGAGATCGATCGGAAGGAGCGGAGTTGATTAGAAGGGGAGAGGAAAAGCAGGAACGACAGGGAGGTGAAACAGACACATGGGTATGCCCAACCCGAAGGCTGGAGTGGATCCGGAAGATCGGTGGGGGCAGAGCAACGCAAGAATCCTTGGGGGAAGAACAACGAGCGGAGGAGGACGGCGCGATCCGCAGGGAGGAGGAGCAGGACGAACAACAGCTTGCTGAGCATGGACGGTGGGGCAGAGCTAGGAATGATCCTGCAATCACTTTAGCCGATTGGGCACGGACGAGGCAGGGGGGAAGGATGCCGCAACATGCGCGTGCACCTATGCGCAAAGAACAACCAGAGAAGACAAGATTGACAGGAATAAACAGCAGAAGACAGGAACGACAAGTGGATACACCAGGGGGGAAAGGGGGGAGTGGCAATGGAAGGGCACACACAATGCCAGATCAAGATACGCAGCCCACAATGACTACGGGAGGGGGGCGATTGGAAGATAGATCAGCAACAACATCGTATGGCCGGATGCAAGAAAGACGGGCGGGGAAGACGGATATGCCAGGAGAGGGGACACAGCAAGGAAAGGCAGCATTGACAGGAGTGGGAAGCGTAAAGAAAGGAACAATGGGAGGAAAGAAAGTAGCAAGACTGGAATGCGGGCAAGGAGATGTGGGACAACTAAAGCAATTACAGTTAGTTAGGACAGGCGGCCCCATTACACGATCAATGGGCAGAGCACTGAGTCAACAGGGTTTATAAGCAAACTCCCCACCCCAAACACTCACTCTGATGACGCTGGCAGTGGATCAGCGAAAGCTAAGGTTATTTTAGGTTTGTAAATACTTGTAGTTTAACATGATATGTGAACATAGACTTTGGTTAGATAATAGATGAATTCTAGTTAAATAATTACATACTCTAACTACTGCTTACTTTTTAAAATCACTGGTATGTGAGCCTAATGAATGGAAAAAGATGAGCAGAAAAAGTTGCAAAATCTCCAGCTTGTCATTTTCCAGTCCCATGTGACTCTTTTTAAGGTGCTTTTTCACTTGCATCTTATGCAGGTGAAATATAGGTGTTAAAAAAAACAACTGAAGAGGGGTGATTTTGAGCTGAAATAATGATACAAGAACCAGTTAAGGACAATCCTTGTTTTGTTGCCTTGCTTCAAAAAAGAAGAGGGAAAAGGGAGGAAGAATCAATTAATCTGGGCAACATGCAAATTGATAATCAAAAGGCCAACCAGAAGCATATTCCTATATAAAGCCCAGTCAAATTGCAATGGAAGTCTGTGCCTCTCAGCTCTTCTTTGTTGTTCAGCTTTTTTCCTGAGAGATTTCTGCATAGCAGTTCTGTCCCATTCAGTCTCATCTGGAAGCTGACTAAGGGATTTACCTGCTGTAGGTCCCAAAGACAGAATAGGAATTTTATTGACAAGATGCTTGCCTTGGTGTTGAGCATCTTTGCTGCTCAACTGGCAGAAGTGATGTCTTGAGTTTCTTTGAAAATTCATCACAAGTATCCTTGGAATCTTAGACATTCATGCCAAGTCTATTATTGACTAAGTATATATTGCAGTCATGTTTTTATGCTGACTTTTGGAATACGACTGATTGCTAGTGGTTGCTGAGTTAAGTGTCTTTTGTCATGAATGGGTCATTTCACGTGAGATTTGAGCTGGACGAACTGGATCTTGAGACATAAAGAAGCTAAGAGATTCCTGGACATTCTGGGGCATTTTCTTAGGGCATTAGATGGCAATTTGGCCACAGTTCTAATCTCACTGTACACTAGTGAGCTGAAAAGGCCCTCTATTACTCCTGAGCACTTCTGCTTATGAGTTGCCCAAATGCCTCTTAATTTAACTGAAGAACTCCTGGCACTGAAGCAAATTGGTTGATGGTTATCCAGAACTGAATAGAATAGAAATAGTTGTAATAAATGCAGTAAATAAATAATCAATACATCAATTAACAAATGGACAGCTCAGGGCATACAACCGGATCTTCTGCATGGAAATGGTTAGAGTGAAGAAAATTGACTTTGCCACCATCAAAGCATCTTCCAAGAACTGCCTAGCCAAGCTTCTTGGGTGACAACAGAATGGGAGTGTGACTTGGGGTGTCTCCTTGATGCCTGTCTGTCATTAGAGGGGCAATTGGATTCACCAGTGTGCTAGCTGTGACTTTAACTTGATTGAGATGCCTCAATCTCAGTCAGCTGCATCATAATAAACTCTTATCTGGATTACTGCATGTAAAAGTTATCCCTAAAGATAGTCTAACAACAAAATGTAGCTGTCCAATTTTAAATTAGCTGGCTAAATGGGATCTCATAATACCAGTTCTGCTGTATCTAAACAAGCAGCAAATTATTAATAAAATGTCCCTACTAGAGCATGGTCCAGTCACAACTAAAATTAACAAGTAAAACTAAAGCTAATAATCAAAACTGATAAAAATAATACTTCTGTCTATGTCCCAATCATCTAACTTGACTAGGAAGATTTATAACAAATCATCTATCATCTGTCTATACCATGGGTCGGCAACCTGAAACACTGAAAGAGCCACTTGGACCTGTTTCCCTCCCAAAAAAAAAAACTGGGAGCCGCATAATGCGCGCGCGGGCACCTGCGCATGTGCGCACGGGCACCTGCGCATGCGCGCACGGGCACCTGCGCATGCGCGCATGCGCGAAACAGGGGGCTTGATTAGAGTGGAGCCTAAGGCGAGACATGCACCGGCCCTGCCCCCGTCCAGCTCTGGTATGGACGACTCTGCCGTCCTGGCTTCTCCCCTCGGAAAAGACTGCTCTCCCCCTGCCCGCGCTCTCCCTCTCTGGGACTTTCTTCTTTCCGCCTTTTGGTGGGAAGGTTCTGAGAGAGCGGAGGAGGAGGCCGACGGGGCTGACCAGTAGGTCTTCCATGCCGCTCCGCTCGGACCGCCAGCTTTTGGCTGCGGGGCTGCCTCCCTCCGGAGCTGTCTTTACCCGCTGCTTCCTCGCCCTCCCAGCAAAAGAACCGCAGAGAACACTTGCCTGTGAGCCAGGCCTGCCGTCCGCGTGACTGTGATAGGCAACGGCCCCAACTCTGCTCCGGGGCCGCAAAGGGGCCCGGCTGCCCGCTCGCCGCTGCCTCTCTGGCCCCGCTCAGTGCGAGCAGCGGCAGGACGGCGGTGAAGGGGAGCGGCTGTCTGGTCACCTCCGCCTCTCCCACCTCGCTTAGCGCCACCGGCAGCGGGAGAACGGGGAAGGGGCTCGGCTGCCTTGTCGCCGCCGCCTCTCCGGCTTCGCTTGGCGCGAATAGCGCCGGCGGCGGGAGAACGGGGAAGGGCCGCGGCTCCCTTGTCGCCGCCGCCTCTCCGGCTTCGCTGGGCGCGAATAGCGCCGGCGGCGGGAGAACGGGGAAGGGGCTCGGCTACCTTGTCGCCGCCGCCTCTCCGGCTTCGCTGGGCGCGAATAGCGCCGGCGGCGGGAGAACGGGGAAGAGGCTCACTGCTGCTGCTGCTGCCGGTGGCGCTGAGTGAGGCCAAAGAGCCGCGCCCCTTCGCTGTCCTCCCGCTGCCGCTGCCGGCGCTGAGCGAGGCCGGGGAGGCTTTGGCGACCT
This sequence comes from Azemiops feae, assembly GCA_023970755.1. Taxonomy (NCBI): domain Eukaryota; kingdom Metazoa; phylum Chordata; class Lepidosauria; order Squamata; family Viperidae; genus Azemiops; species Azemiops feae. The sequence goes on from JALGBA010000616.1 coordinate 1,221,085, forward strand.
GGCAGCCGAGCCCCTTCCCCGTTCTTCCGCCGCCGGCGCTATTCGCGCCCAGCGAATCCGGAGAGGCGGCAGCGACAAGGCAGCCGAGCCCCTTCCGCGTTCTCCCGCCGCCGGCGCTATTCGCGCCCAGCGAAGACGGAGAGGCGGCGGCGACAAGGCAGCCGAGCCCCTTCCCCGTTCTCCCGCCGCCGGCGCTATTCGCGCCCAGCGAAGCCGGAGAGGCGGCGGCAAGGCAGCCGAGCCCCTTCCCCGTTCTCCCGCCGCCGGCGCTATTCGCGCCCAGCGAAGACGGAGAGGCGGCAGCGACAAGGCAGCCGAGCCCCTTCCCCGTTCTCCCGCCGCCGGCGCTATTCGCGCCCAGCGAAGCCGGAGAGGCGGCGGGAGAACGGGGAAGGGGCACGGCTGCCTTGTCGCCGCCGCCTCTCCGGCTTCGCTGGGCGCGAATAGTGCCGGCGGCGGGAGAACAGGGAAGGGCCGTGGCTGCCAGGTCGCCAAAGCCTCCCCGGCCTCGCTCAGCGCCGGCGGCGGGAGGACAGCGAAGGGGCGCGGCTCTTTGGCCTCACTCAGCGCCACCGGCAGCAGCAGCAGCGGCAGCGGGAGGACGGCGAAGGGGCGCGGCTGCCCGGTCGCCACTGCGTCTCCGGCCTCGCTCAATGCTAATGGCGGTGGTGGCGGCAGCGAAAGAGGCCATGGAGATCCGCCGCCCGCGAGATGGCCGAAAGGTGCAGGCTGAGAGGGGAAGTTTCCAAGACCCCCGGCAACCCCCCCCAGGGCTAGCAGAGGCGGCGGCGGAGCAGGGCGAGGGGAGACCCGCCGGGCAGGGAAGAGGCACCCCGAGACTGGCCGCCCCCACCCGCGGCTCCTTACCCAGATTCTGCCTCCGGAGGACGGCAAAGGGACACCTTTCCAGCCATCCTCCCGGCTCTTCCACCGCTGCCGCCACGTGCAGTCCGAAGAAGGAAAGAGGTTTGTGGGCAGTCCCACAAACCAAAGAAGTTCAACCAATCAATTCAAACTTTGCGAAGTTTTTTTTTGTGAGAAGTTTGAATTGATTGGTTGAACTTTTTTAGTCTCACTTTTTTTTTTTCGGACTGCACATGGCAGCGGAGGACAGGGAGCCGCAGGAGACAGCTGAAAGAGCCGCATGCGGCTCCGGAGCCGCGGGTTGCCGACCCGTGGTCTATACCAACTGCCATTCTCAGTATCTATTCACAGTCACTTCTACCAGTCAATCTTCTTTATTAAATGAATAAGCTTTCAAAACTTTTCTTAAATGTATCCAAAGATGTGTGGAGCCAGAGTAGAGAGAGAAGAGAATTCCATAATTGATTCTATGTACATTGTATTTTAAAATATTGCCCAAGAATCAATCTACAGTAGAAACTATTTGTGGCTCTATTTGTGGACTTGGCTCATAGTATGGTGATCCATTTCAGTGGTCAACCATTTCAGCGGCAAAATCCCAGGTTTGTGAGATGACTATACATTGCCTTCTTTGAAAAAATACTTGAAGACACACCTGTCTTCTCAAGCATTTATAGAGAGACAACTTCTTTAACACCAGATAGATTTTGCTAGAATCTGCTTTCCTTTTTATCAAAACAATGTTTCTTTTATTTTTTGTGCTTATTGCTGGCTTTACTGTGCTGATTGTGTTTGAGATTTCTTTTCCCATTTTCTTTTAGGCCATATATATTCTCTGGGCGGAAGGGAATTAAGTAAATGAAATATACCTTTACTATAAAGAGGTGAGAATGTGAGGTGATACAAGAATAGCTAATACAGGCAATTGTTTTATCTTTGTTTTTCAACCTAGCTGGCTCTGCATTTCTGAACCCTGAAGGGGATTCTGGGACAGAAGCAGACAATGACCCCCAGTTGGCTTTTTACACAGATCCATCACGGAGCAGACGGCGCAGTAGAGGTAAGCAGCACTATGAGCAGGGAGTAGCAAGTACAGTAATGTGAAATGGCTAAAGGGATTGTGGTGCTAGAGGTCCTTCAAGACTAAGTATGTCTCTCAGCATGTTTTAATCACATCTCTTTTGTGCATGCTTAAATAGTAGCAGTAACTCCTTTCCTGCTGCATTTTCTCATTATGGGACAAGCAACACATTATCCACTGCTGCTACTATTAGTTAACAGGATATTTTTTTATCTTTGCATTTTTCACTCTATGCTATGAAGAAGTGGGCAATTCTGCCATCCCTTTCTTCAGTGCATGAGCTGATACAGTAAAGGTTTCCTCAAACAGGGAAAACCACGGCTCAAGGGTGAAATGGATATAAGTTTAAAAACAAAAATAGAAAAACCTGAATAATTTGGTAAGCCTAAATAATTTGAAGCCCTTCTTTTAAAAAGGACTCCCAGCAGAACTGACACAACCCATCTATTTTCCAGACCAATAAACATATTTCTTTGATAGATTCTCTCTGCATGAGCTGCTTGGATGAGATCTCTGAAAAACCAGCCCTGTTTGCATGTTATGCATCCCTAAGGCACTTAATTGCACTGTCAAGGAGTTGGTTGTCATGGAGAAACTAACCCATTAAAACAATGGAGTGGGAAGGAGGGATTAAATATTTTTAAAAGTATACATATTTTCCTTTGAACCAGGATCTCGTCTGGCCAGGCACTATACATGGAGGCTCTCACATCTAGTGACTTGCAGACTGACCCCATATAAAAAACCCAGTAGGACCTAAAAAGTGTGCTAGGTTTCTGGTGTCTCTCAAGCAGATCATTTTCTTAGCTCTCTCCTGTAATAATTGGGCAGAAACAGCAACGGCTCTGCTATGTTTGGATGCCTCAAAAGCAGCTGGCCAAAGAGTGACATAGATAATGCCCTGTTCTGTGACCCAAGGAAACTTACCAAAGATTCTGGGCTGGTTCTATAGACTGATTGCTTTGAATGAAAGTTACCTGGACTCCCTTTGGGAAAAGTTGTAAGACAGAGCTCTATGTTATTTCAAGTACTGTGTGTCAAGCTCTGTAAGGGTGGCAAGTTCAAAAAATAAGAACCAATTAGATTTTTGAAAAATAGAGTAATGTAGCAAAAATTTTAAAGCTTACCAAAGGAGTTGTTCTGCACTCTGAATTTCTTTCTTATGTTTTTCCTCTGGATTCAAAAATCTCTTCTGCTATTCCTCTGTTTCCTTCCTTAACTATCTTCTTGCCTTTTCTGTGTTTCCAAGGTGTGTTAAGACATTGTGCTTTCTATCTAGAGAAATACGTGTTGATCCTTTTGGCAAATATGCTACAAATAAAATCCAAGATATCAATGATCCCTGGCTGGTCAGGTCTTCAGTGCAAAAGCAGCCAATTATTTTGAGGGGATTGCTTTTGTCTTTAATCTTCTGTCATGTTTCCCAATTTAACATTTTTTCTGTGATTGAGCAAAGGTAGAGACAGTAAGACATATTCTTTTGTTTTGCTAACTATACAGAAATCTAGACCTTAATTTAATTATAGTACTTTTATTATAGTGATAAGCCAGGTCAGATGAGTTATATGTACCTTCTCTTCTATCAGACTACATTCTAGCAATTTCTGAGACAGTGGTGGAGAGCCATGCCATTCCTTTTATGACTCTCAGTGAGTACTCAAAACAATCCAATCAACTCTCTGGTTATTTTGTGCTGAATTTAAGATGGTATCATCTCTTTTCCTTCTCTTTCATATTTTGTTTTACCTCTTATGCTGGCCTAAGGCTGCAATAAGATAACTCAATAAAGATCCAAAATGCAGACGCAGCGCAGAATAAGAGACAGATAGGCAAGCATTGTTGTCACTCAATGATGTTACATTATGACCTATCTGGTGCTTGAGGGGGTCATACTAACCTTGACCTCTGAGTGATACAGCTCTCCTAGATCATATATAAGGAATCCTCATTTAACAACTGCCTCATATAGCAGCAATTTGCAGTTATGATGGTGCAGTGCTCACATTTACAACATTTGCAGATCTGCAAAGCAAAGGAAAGCCGAAATAAAATCAGAAGCATATATAGGTGCTGTTTCACTTAGTAACTTCTTCACTTAATGACTGAGTTGCCACTGTGTGGACACTAAACAAGGATTACCTGTACTTTCTGTGTTTTCTGAGGAAGAGTAGGGATTTAAAAGAAGTTATTTGTTGATACATACAGCTTCGCTATTAATTTCAGTACTGATATAGCACCTCTAATATTGAGGTTAGTTCAGGTAGATGTAATTATTTGGAATCAAATACTGCAGGTAAGAAGTAGAGGTGTCACACTGTGTTTTTCTGAGACTACTTAGCATAATACAAACTAAGCAGAAGAAAAGTTTACATAGCTGTGCAATAAAATATATTAACCACTAGGCTATATCTGTGATCAAAACTGTAGAAAAGCAATGTGGTTATTTTTGAGTATATAATTACAGTAGCATTACCCATACAGATTATGCCTTTCCTATTTTAACAAGGGGATTTGAAACTGTTGAGGTATCAATAAATGATATGGCTTTAAGCATTCTGATCTAATCCTATCCTTTCCAAGTGCAGTCCTTTGTTGTCATGGTTTTTAATGGTTGATTCAGTCTATTCATGGACAACCAAAAAGCTCCTTGCTGAAAGACAAAATAATTTTGCATTATCCCAGTGCAGTGCTCAGGCACCAGATTGGAGAAAAGTAATATAGATTATATGTATGAATTCACAAATGATTTCAGAGAAGAAAATTACCTACGAACCTAGCAAAGCAATGTTGTCATTGTTTCAGCTTTCACCTTCTGGAGTATTTCAGCTTTCCACTGATGTGGTTAAGGGCACATTTTTGAGCAGGGCAAGCAGTATTTGATTCTTTTGACTCAGAAAGTGCACAGTTCTAGTTATCTGGAAGCCAGCCATCTGCCCATCTGGATTTCAACTGCTTTCTCATTTTTGGAAAAGAGATTATGCATGGGAAGTGTTTAGGCAGAAATCTGGTTTCTGTGTTTAAAAATCTATCTAAATCTATCTATCCTTAAATATGAGCCAGCAGTGTGCTGCAGCTGCCAGAAAAGCCAGCACAGTTCTAGGCTGCATTAACAGAGGGATAGAATCAAGATCACATGAAGTGTTAATACCACTTTACAATACCTTGGTAAGGCCGCACTTGGAATAACTGCATACAGTTTTGGTCACCACGATGTAAAAAAGATGTTGAGACTCTAGAAAGAGTACAGAGAAGAGCGACAAAGATGATTAGGGGACTGGAGGCTAAAACATATAAGGAACGGTTGCTGGAAGTGGGTATGTCTAGTTTAATGGAAAGAAGGACTAAGGGTGACATGATAGCAGTATCCCAATATCTCAGGGGTTGCCACAAAAAAGAGGGAGTCAAGCTATTCTCCAAAGCACCTGAGGGCAGGACAAGAAGCAATGGATGGAAACTAATCAAAAAGAAAAGCAACCTAGAAGTAAGGAGAAATTTCCTGACAGTTAGAACAATTAATTAGTGGAACAACTTGCCTCCAGAAGTTGTGAAAGCTCCAATACTGGAAGTTTTAAAGAAGAGATTGGACAACCATTTGTCTGAAATGGTATAGGATTTCCTGCCTGAGCAGGGGGTTGGACTAGAAGACCTCCAAGGTCCCTTCCAACTCTTGTTATTCTGTCTGTCTGTCTGTCTGTCTGTCTGTCTGTCTGTCTGTCTGTCTGTCATCATCTATCATCTATCTATCTATCATTTTTGCCAATCTCACAGAAGCAATTCTGGGCTTTGTATAACAAGATGACTATCTTAAGAGCTGTAAGGTAAAGACCTGAAAGACACCAATGTAATTTCAGTATTTTTCTAATAATATTATTAAATTGGCATTGTTGGCTTTGTCAGTAGTTTGACTGTCTTGAAAACTGGCATCATATAGTATCATTACATGATTACATAAAATGTAACACACAACATCTGGACTATTAATGCATTAAATTTTGATGAGTACTTATACATGCATACACAAAGAGATACAAACAGGGAGTGTGTAAGTTTGCATGTACAGATCCAGGTTCAAACATCTACTATTATCTATTAAGACATGGGAGAGAAGAGATAGGGTGTTCACCATTATTATTAAGAGTCTCCTCATATTATGTATTCAAGTGCTTTAGAATAAGTGTTATGAATAGTTTTTTATTAAAAAAAACAGTAGTGGGAGGGAACAGTTTGGTGATAAGATGTTAACGATGGTTTGATAGCATAAGAAGATGCTATCGCAGGACTGAGTAAAGAAGAATAAAGTCAGAAAATATATTGCTAGATATATTCCTGGTATCTCAAATATTATATAGTATTTTTAACTGAAAAGTAATAAAGTGAACATTAGAGGAGTAGGGTTTATAAAGATTAGATATATTGAAAAGAAATGTAAGCTAAGTAATCAAAAGCATAGTAGACTGGAACTGAGTCAACAAAGCCTTTTGTAGATTATTTTTTTAAAATCCACCTTTATTATTAACATACAAAGGGGGAGCAATGATAGAAACAGAATGAACTTGAGAAAACATCATCACAGCCTCTTGGGTTTGGGTGTCAAGTCTAAGGGAGGGTTTAAGTCTCAACTTCATTTGCTTTATATGGTTGCTGTGTGTACAGAATACAAACACAGAATTTCTGTAACCAGTTCCACCCAGTACAGGTAACAGAAGCAGACCATGATTTTTGTTTTATGTTAAAAGAAGAAAAAAAAACCTTGCTCAACGCATTTGGTTTGAAACTCATCCATTTTCTTTTTCTTTTTTTTTCAAGGAACTCATTTTATTTTCAGTTTTTACCACAGATACATCCTTTAGATGGCTGGCTAAAACATACACAAACAATCCACACAATTCACATTTCATATGGCCTAAGGCCATAAAAACAAGCGGCTAAGCGTAAGAGCTTGTCTGTGGCTTCAGATTTTACATGCTACCCTCGCAGCATATCTGAGCACTGCTTCTGCCTGGATGGGATGTCATACTGCCTGTCAGAGAGAGTTGATGGCAAAATGCCTTGACACCCGGGGAGGTGTAAAGAGGCTGCCACTCAGGGAAGCATGACTGAGATAAGAATAGATTCTGTTTGGAGAAAGACTGAAGTGGAGTAGCATTAATTACTCTGGGGAACCTGATGTCTATGCACTTGTGGGCTGGTAATGAGGGATACTGCTGTTCACAGCCACCAATTAAGGTATAGACTGTTAACTGACATTGCTTCAGGAAATTGCCCAGCTCTATTTCTAAACCTACACAAATGAGCAAGACTGTTTCTCACATGCCTTCCCCCTCCCCTCCCCCAAAATGACTGTATTTCACCTCGGTGTCTGCACCTCTTTCTGCTGAATGGTCAGAACCCCAGGTTCATAAAGACCCCAGGAAGAACCATTGCACTAGCCCAGGGCTGTAGTTCATAAAAGGCTCCACCAAGAGCCATTGTGCTGAGGCCTGTGAGAGAGGCATATTTGGATGTCACTGACTTCCTTTTCTTACTGTTTTAGTGGGTTCACCTAGAAGTCCTGTTAGCAAGACAACTCTGACTCTCATCAGCATCACCAGCTGTATCATTGGTCTGGTCTGTGCTTCTCATGTCAGTTGCCCACTTGTGGTCAAGATAACACTTCATGTACCGGAGCATCTTATTGCTGATGGTAAGCCAGTCTTCCAGTCTTCTATTGTGAGATCAGTATTAGGTGTAACATGCATGTAAATGATTGTTACTAGAGCATGCTGTGAAACTTTGACATACATTTGCACAGTGGTCAGGTAAAAAAATAACTACTTTTGACTGATCTTTCTCACTGGCTTTTGTCTACAGCATGTAACATCTTCATTAGCCTTCATTAATCTGGCATCTTTCAGATTTGCTGGGATAACAGTTCCCAGGAGTTCTACTTTTAACTCAAACTGAAAATTCTGCATGTTGCAATCCTGACACATCTGGAAAGCACCAAATTGAAGAAAGCTAACATCCTCCAAACCTGTTGGCTATTTATCCTTTCCTATTAGTTGTAGATATGTACGTGAATATAGTCATGAATAAATCCATAAAGAACAGATTAGAATTTCAAATGGTCATCCTGTATTTGTTTTTTTGCATTTCCCTGCCTCCTGATACCTTCTGTTCTAATTACAACTCCCAAAACATCTTACAAAGATCAGTAGCGTGGTTGCATCTACTCTCAGTCATATAATTTAAATGGATGGGAGAGGAGGAAGATTTCTGCTTAAGATTTGTACAAAAATATTCATAGTCAAAGCCTGGCTAGAGTAGAAATGGTACCCTCTCTGTTCTATTCATGTTGCCTCTAGAAAACTATATAAAATGTGCATCTGGATAGACTTCATTTGCAGTCAAGATTCCGTGGAGAGAGATTTTTCCACAGACCGGTTTCGTGTGCTGCCTGCATCCCGCAGATGGAGCTTCACTGGTTTCTGGCATGCCACAGACTGGTGCCAGTCCGCAGACTGGGGTTTGGGGACCCCTGTGTTAGATCATCTGTTAGGATGGAGTTAAATACCATCAGTAGATTGGTGATACTCAATTATACATCTCTACCATGAGCTTCCCAAGTGATGCTGTCAAGATTCCCTCTCAGTGCTTGGTGGCTGTAAGGATGTGGATGAGGGGAAACAGGATCCTACTTAACTGTAGCAATATCAAGTGGTTGTAGGCTTTGCTCCCCACCCGAGATCTGGAGAATGCAATTGTAAACATTCTCTCAGATTGAGTAGGAGTGCAATCTGGAAGTCCACCTGGATTCATGGCTCCTGCTCAACAAGTTGGGGAAGCTGTTGCCATGAGGCCCTTTGCACAAATTCATCTTGTGCACCAGTTGTCCATGTTTCTGACTCAGTAGCCTATGTTCTTGCTCTTTCATGCATTGGTCATTTCCCATTTGGACTGCTGCAATGCATTCTACTTGGGGATGCCCTTGAAGACTGCATCTGATTCAGAATACAGCAGTAGGAGCAGTTGGGTACTCCTCAATATCCCTATATAACTGCTCTGCCTAATTAATTATGCCAGTTCCTAGTCAGTTTCTCGTTGCAATTCAGTTATCCCCACTGAGTTTCCAAGTGCCACAATCCTGTTGGCTTTTCAGAAGGCCCTAGAACAGGCATGTCAAACTGCCGGCCCATGGGCCGGATGCATCATGTCGAAACCGCGCCCACCCCATTGCTGGCAATGGGGAAAAAGTCACGATATGTTGCGCGATGTCACGTGACGTCACGAGTTTGACATGCCTGCTCTAGAACTTGGCACTTGACTCAGACTCTGGAACTACGATGTTAATGTGGCATAGTCCATGTTTGGTCTGCTTGAATAAATAGTGTTTACTTCACATCTTTACTGTTTATATTATTTTGCTATTATTCTTTTACTTCTTATATTTACCCACCAGAATTGATTGAAATATGAGTGAGTGCCCATATAAATTTACATAATAAAGACATTAAAAAGTCAAGAAATTCTCACTTCCCACACTAATGTGCCAACACAATTTGTTTTAAGTCAAATTGGTATCAATATATACACACACATATATATATATATTATATGTGTACCCATCTTATACAAGGTGACTCTGAGTAGCGTACAACAAAACCAACAATTAAAATGTAAAAATCAATAATATATACAGTAATTGTATGTATATACATATAATACAAGTATAATATAAAATCATTTAAAACAAATAATTGCCATGCGTAAAATCCAAATTTTGAAAGGGTTAATTAAGATGTCATACATGGTGCAACCAACATGCAGGTCCTCTGCTTAGGAGAATACCAAAGCCTAATGGAAAAACCATGTTTTGAAAACTTTCCAAAAGGCCATAAAGATTGTGGGTAATGGTAATTCAAGGGGAATGATGTGGTCCCACCCAGAGAGTGTAGGCCACAGCAGAAAAGGCTTGACTCCTGCATCCTATCAGACAGAACGCCGTAGTGGATAGGATCCACAACATGCCTCTCCTGCTGGACCTGATAGAACAGGTAGAAATAATTGGAAAGAAGCAGTCCCTCAGATAACCTGGGCCCATGGCACAAATTGCTTTAAAGGTCCAAAAAAAGTACCTTGAATTACACCTGGAAGCAAACCAGCAATGGGCACTCCCATGCAGAACACATTACAGCAGTCCATATAACATTCTAAAAAACCTGGCACCAGATTACTTCAACCACCAACTCTACAGACTGCATTAATCTTTAAATGAGGTCTTGCTGAGTGCAGAATGCTGTCGGGTAGGAAGAATGGAGGTGGATTTCTGTATTGTGGCACTTTTTAAATGATTTCAGTTCTTAAATATAGCAAGCCCCAGTTCTAATGTGTTTCAGATGTCATATTATTAGGCTTGCTTTCTCCAACTGTTTAATCTTCTCTTCTTCTTCTTCTTTTTTTAATAGATAGTTTTTATTCTGAATTTACCCTACATTTATTTTGGTCTTATTGTGTATTTTTAATACTGTTGTAAAGTGCTTCAATATTTTTTAAATAAGTGGGAAACAAATACGTTTAACAAAAATGTGCTATTAAGCACTATGTAAGAGCTTAAATGAGAGCTGTGCATTGGAGAAAGTATATTTTCTGCTTTATTATGGTATTTACCTGAAAGGACAGTTATGTTTTTTCTCCAAGAAAATAATCTCAAAAACTGTAGGAATGTCTTAGATTCATAGAAAATATCATAAAAGAAAGATACTTTTTCATAATCTTAAATTCAGTATAGAACTAGAATCAGTGGCTTTTTTTTAGCATAAACAAGGTAAAAATATTAACAGATTTTATTTTAAAGCATAGGCTAACTTTGAGCCAACATGCTTACAGAAAAGAAAATGTGCCTTATGAGTATCAGAGCCCCATTTTCCTTTCCAAACGTTTCCCAGAATATTGGAAACAAATGCTGCCCCTACAAAAATGCTGAGCTGTGTCCCACTCAAGACTGTGCCAAGCTTAGGCCCCCACTCACCTTCTGTTAGCAGATGAAGTGAAAGAAAAACAGAATCTGACAACATATATGTCACATTTCCCACCTGATAAATGAACAGCCAATAAGAGATTTTAGCTTTGAAAAACATTGTTAATTCAACATTGGCCTTAGGGGAGATTGATCATACCAGATTGGATGGATGTGTGTTACATAACTTACTCTCCAATACCTAAGACAGAAAGATTAGTTCTTGTGGAAAACCAAATGTCAGTTAGGTTGAAGCAGAACTTTGCTTCCTAATGGGAAACTCTTCTGTGTCCCAATAATTTGTTTATTAAGGTATGTAATTTCTTATTGTGATCTGAAGTGAAACAGTCTAATCAGATGTTCTGACATCTAGGTCAATGAGAGGGAAGATGCTTGTGAAAGAGGACAGGAGTGGAGGGTGGAGAACAGATCAGATTCATGGAGCAAGTGATCCTGATTGAGCAAAGAAATGAGTTGTCTTAGCTAGAAATTTAATAGGAGATTTTGTCCTTGGAGCAATCTGGTTTCATGGATCTCTGTTGGAGAGTCAGCTGGCTTTCATGGTATCAAATTTACTTTCAAACTTTCTGTTATTTGAACTATTTTGTTAGCCTAGATATGCTTTTGTATTAAAAAAATCATGATAGGAGATAATAAACACATGTGTAGACGTATCTACCGGAGATAGACATGCTAAGTCTAAAGCACCTTCGATGATCAATGGCTGGATCTTCAAAACAGGATAGATAATTGGGGATGTTTGAAGTGGGTCCTGGAAGAGGTATTTCCAGGTCATTTCTAGAAGAGAAAGAAAATATGCCTGCCTAATGTTTTTGTTCACAGAGAAGAGCCAATGCTTGTTAAGTTACATTAGAAAAGTAACCCTGAGGATATTTTCTCACACAAATTATAAAGTGGATTTTAAGTTACATTAGACATAAATATTCATTCACTTTACAAATCAATTTTCTTTTGTATGAGAGAAAAGGCTTAGGGGAAATTTAGATCTCACACATGAAAATGCCTTCAGTGCTCCTCTTTCAGAATGATGCAGTTTCTTTCCATTTTCTATTGCAGGAAGCCGATTTATCTTATTAGAGGGGAGCCAACTGGATGCTAGTGACTGGTTAAATCCTGCCCAGGTGGTTCTTTTCTCCCAGCAAAATTCTAGTGGGCCATGGGCCTTGGATATGTGCTCCCGAAGACTTCTTGACCCTTGTGAACATGAGTGTGATCCTGAAACTGGTAGGTGGGTGCAATGTGATCTGGGGGATTTTTCAAGTTCCCAAAATTATCAAAAACTGTGGTGAGAAAATGACCTTCATGTTTCCTTTGTTTTTGTATGGTGAGAACAAAAAGTCATACAAAATTTCTTACCTTGAATCCAATTTTTCTTCCACCCAGCAGACTATTTTTTGATTGATTATGTCATACTCTCTGATTTAGGCTGATGAATTTTCCTATGAACTATTTCAAGAAATACTTGCACTCAAATTTTATATATGTTCTGTTAGGAGGAGAACCTGAAAATATAAAGAATTTTTAATATGAATAGTGCTAGATGCTACCATTTCTTCAACAGGCACAATTATGGATTTCCAGGTGCCACCCCCTAAATCTAGAGATGGCATATCTCAGAAGATTGGTCCAGCCTTCTCTTCTGCACATGCTCATGAGAGGCATGTTTATTCCCCTTTGATGTGATGTGACTCATTTGCCCATCGTCTCTGCATTTCATTTATTCACAACCATCTGCCATTGCAGCTGCCAACTCTAGCAGGCCTCTGAGGGGGATGGTTTCAAACACCCTCCTAGGGCTTATTTCTAAATTCATAGATTTTTGCCAGCATTCTGTAAAAATGGTTATGCCTTCCCAAAAAGAAAAAAAATGACAAAACAAGTACTTCTGTTGTGCCTTTTGTTCTTTTTGGCTGTAACCTGACTAAATAGCCATGTAGCTAGTATTTAAAGCATACAACTGTGGAGTCCTCTTCTTCTTCCCTACCCACAGATAAGTCCAATATAATTCAAAAGACAGAACTTACTCCCAACTAATTCAGTTGTAGCCTTAATGTAGGCTTTCAGAAGTGTCATCTAGGGAGAGGAGCAAAGAAGTGCATTCAGTGGAATTATCATATGTCTGTAAGCCTTAAAGCACATATTAACCTATGATTGCAATTGGAGATTTTTTTGGCATCATAATAATATATGGCAGGGAAATTCAAAATACTTCATTGAGATGCAGGATAAAATGGGACCTCTCCCTGCTGCTTGTTCCAAGTCACTTATGGAGCTAGTGTTGTCACTGAGTCCTATTTTAATGCTAGCAATGTCTAACAATTTCATCACCTGGGAGAAGCAGTCTGGTTGGGGGTTCAAGTGATCAATCATACTGCAGATATCTCAATCTATTCTTAACCATTTGCAGCTGAGTAAAAATAATCATCCAAAATGAACACACAGAAATGTAGAACTCTGTTTTCTAGTGGTTTAAGGCACCAGGCTAGAAACCAGGAGTGAGCTCTAGTACCACTTTAGGCATAAAACTGGCTAGGTGACCTTGGGCCAGTCACTCTTTCTCAGCCCAGAGAACTTACACTACAGGGTTGCTGTTGGGGGTAAAATAGGAGGAAGAAGAAATGTATGTTTGCTGCCTTAAATTATTCATAAAAATAACAAAGGCAGGATATAAACAAACAAATAAATGAACAAAATAAACAAATAAACAAACAAATAAATATTATGATCCCTATTCAGGATTTCCATTTTAGTTGCCAAAAGATACACATGAGAAAAAGGTGAGTATGGCAGGTGGAAAAATGTGTTGATTTGCCAAAAGCCTAGCCAAGTAGAGGATGAAACAGCCATCAGAATAGGAGTTCATTTCTGAATGAGTGACTGGTTTGAATGGGACAGTGGGAGAGCTTCACTCTGGTGGCCTTTCCACTGAGTAAGCATCTTTCTTTGCTTTGCTTTGCACCTGTTGGCGATTTCATTCTAGCAATATGAAAGGAGAACAATTTCTTTCTGTCAACTTTCCCTTCATAATTTTATAATCTTTTGTTATGCTCTCCTCTCACAGTGTGATGCAGTGTGACCTTTCATATATTTCTTCAAAATTGTGCCCTACTACATTCAGTGATTACAGCCTTATTCCTTTCTAAACTAATGTAATTCCTTTGGGATTGGTATAGCTGGGTTTTCAAACAGAAGAGCTAATTGGGAAGAAGACCCTGAAAGGCCAAGGGTTCCAAATAATTATTGTTTTTTAGTTTATAAAGCAGTGACCTGGGTGCATAAAGGAAGGAAAGGGAATAAAATAAAAGAAAGGGTATAAAGGTGTAAAAAAGATGTAAGCAAAAGATCTTGACCTCTCATTTCTTGGCATCTCATTTAGTGGAAAATCTCTCACAACTGATACATTGGATGATTTTTATTATTATGACTTGTATTACTGGGTGTTTGTATGTTGCTGCTTGCAAGCTGCCTAGAGCCATAATGACTGAATCAATGAAAAACATTCATATTAAAAAAAAATTGCAGGTTCCAAATAAACAAATAAGTATTTTCAGACTCATCAATGAATAAGGGATTGTGAGATTGTGACACAGATTTTGTGTGAAACTGGAATCAGTCATATTTGCTGATTTATTTATTTATTTTCTAGCACTGATGATGTTACTAGTTAGGGTAATGAAATGTCTGCAAGAAAACAAGCAAGCTCAGAGAGCACCAAGGACCACTTTACTTACTTACTTACTTATTATTTATTTATTTGTTTGTTTGTTTGTTTGTTTATTTATTTGTGTGAGTAAGAGATCAGAGACTGGTCATAGAACAGGCATTGTGTATTACACTAAAAATGTCCAGGCTCCTTTTCTTGTTGATCCTCTGATCCTTTGCCTATTTTCTTGCCATTTTATGTTTTGTTCCCAGCTGTATGATACACTATATGTGATGAGGTGGTGAGAATGGTACGCAGGAGGCTGGTAGAAAAGCATTGTGATCTTGCGCTTTTTATCTCCAATTTGTTTCCTAATAATTCCTAGTATGACATTTTTCTTTTTCCACTCCTGCTGCATACTAAATTGACAGCTCCCAGCAAAACTCATTCCCTTTTCAGAGTTGTTACATAACTCATGTATTATTCTCTTGTTTTTGTTCTTCCACTTCTAGGTGAATGTCTTTGCTATGAAGGTTACATGAAGGATCCAGTGCACAAACACCTTTGCATCAGGAACGAATGGGGCACAAACCAAGGGTAGGTGATTTTCATAGCTCTGCCAAATTGTTGCTTAGCCTGAGTGAAGGCGATAGCACCTCAAGCAGCCTGGCGATCAAGCAAGACAGCTTGGAAAAGTTAGAGAGCTGCAGTAAAAGCCAAGTGATGCCTGTAAGGAAGTACTCACAATGTCCTGGACTTAAAGTTTACCTTGTAGGGAGAGAACTGTTGAAGTCAGAGGATCGCTGATGTTGAACAAGGATGCAACTAATAAAGTTTCAGGGTTTTGAAAGTAATAAAAGTTTTATTTCATGAAGACTAGCTCAAGGCTTCGTATCTGCTGTGACCAACATAGAGCAGGTCCACTTGCCCCCATTCAACCAGTTCCATGATGGATAAACTAAGGTGAATAAATTTCAATTATCAAGGTTGCTGGTGGTCAGTAGATCTGTGGACTTCAAGTCAAATGTTGACTATTACATTTAAAACCCTAAACTGCATGGCACTGGGATGAATAAGATGACACCTTATTAAAACCGAATGTGCCTGGTCCAGTAATTCAGTAAGAGAGCTTTATTTCAGATAGCTTTTGGTACCAGCTGATTTTGACTACCTGGCTTTTGGGAGGGGGTGTTATTGGGGCATTTCATTTTTCTTTCTGTGTTTATTTTGAGAGTTGGATATTGGTCTGGATTTGTTATTATGTTCTTGTTTTCTTTTTGTTAGCTCTTATACATCAACGTATGTCCATTGGCACTAGGATAGGTTATAGGTACAATAAAAGAAATAGAGAGCCATTTGGTGTGGTAGTGAAGGCACCAGGGTAGAAAACAGGACTTTCAGAGTTCTAATCCTGCTTTAGGCACAAAGCCAGTGGGTGATCTTAAGCCAGCCCTTCTCTCTCAGCCTTAAGAAGGAGGCAATAGCAAACTAATTCTGAAAATCCAAGAAAACTGCAGGGGCTGGTGCAGGGAGCCACCAAGAGTCAATCTTGACACAAGGGGACAAAAAAGAAAAAAAATACATACATACAAAAGTAGTACTGCATGGTCATGAAAAGTATTGACTTCTCTGCTGTGTCAGGAAGGAAAGGCTGGCAGTGTTTTTCAATACCGTGTGGCATCTCCTCCATTCAGTTAATGGAGGGGAGAGTTCAGAAGTTGTGAGAAGATTCACACGAGCCATTTTGATTGTTCTTTGCAATGTTGGAAAAAATTGCCTCATCTTGGTCTCCATTGTTGGGCAGATCACAGTGAGCACTGCTTGTTCTGTTCAGATGGATTCTTTTCAGCCAGAATGTAACTGAAAGGAATCCATAATGGAACATGATTAATACTTCTTTCAGGATGGAATGTATTATTTTCTGCTTCAAGGAAACATTTACAAGAACTCTGTTTGAAAAAGCCCTACCTTGATCTAAGAAGATTATTAAGTCACACTAAGCTATTCCTTTCTTGGTTTAAGTAACTGAGAAGAGCCTGATTCACTTGGTTAAACTGACTACCTGGATTCATTGTCATTTGGATTTTGTTTGGGATTGGAACTGGCTTGGTCATCACCTTTGCCTATGTAGGAAAATTGCACCTTGTTGCTAATTTCCTTGAATGTCTTGGCAGATTTTCATAAAAACAATTATGGTATTTTTCTAAATTATTTTCTGGTATTGGCCCTAAGGAACATTAAGTGCTTCTGGTCATCCTGTTAGGCTATGTGTTGAAGGGGCCAATGTGTTAGTGTTGACCTTTTGTGAGCTGGTTGTACTTAGTGACAGTTATCCTCTCCTTATCCCATCTTCACTATGGCAGTGAACTTTATGGGGGTCTTACCTTGAAAAGTATCTTGAAATTGTAAAAGACTGGGACTTGGCCCCTAAGGCATGCAAGGTATAGGACCTGTGTCCTTCCTAGAGATCATTTAAGCATTTTAATGCTGCCTCTTTCATTGTGAACTTGCTAAAAACTTAAATTTTAAAAAGAGGCAATTTTGACAATGTTCCTGTGCTGGGAGTTCTGTTAGATACATAGAGAGATATGTTTGCCCCCACCCCCATCCTCCCTCCTCAATATGTAGGAAAAGGGAAGGTAGACCTTTATTTCTAGGCTTTTAATTGTAATTTGATTTTTAAGGTTACTCATTGTTGCATTTAAAAACATTGTATTTTCATGTCATATGTTGTAAGCCTGAGCATGGATGGGTGGATATAATTCTAACTAATAATACATTGGAATGGGCATTTGCTTTTTTTTGCATTACACTCTTGCATGTAGCCCTGATCGGTTGAAACAAAGTGCTGTAGAGTATGATTGCTTGAGCAAAGGGAAAATTTACCATTATCTCCATGTATTCGAGAAACTCAACTTCGGTATTGATATAAGATTACAGAACTCAACTCCATTAAATTCCAGCACAAGATGATAGAGCTTCATTTCTTTTTTTACAATCTAGTCCTGTTTATAGAATTACTGTGAAGTCAGCCCTTGGAGTTCAGTGATCTCACTTTCCCTATTTAGTAATTGACCTGAAAGGCACGTCTGAGCTTGGTAATTAAGTCTGTAAAATTTATGTTGTTTGATGACAGAATTTCAAAGAATTATTAATCCCTCTATGGTTGTATCCTTTGATTATAGGAGACTATAGAAGAAAATGTGTATTTATTTTGTTACTGTGCTTATTTCATTCTTGGTACTGTATATTTCTATATGTGAGAGCAAAAAATACTAAAAAGGAGAGAGACCACACTGCCCCCTAGTGCCTAGTGCCTACTAATGGAAAATAAAGCTTGCAGAAGCATTTATGAATCCTAGGGTTGCCAGATCTTTGTGCAAACATTTCATATTTGCCTTTAAAAATTTCAAAGCAGAAATCTTTGTGTATAGCACAAATGTATATAATTATCTATCTATCTATCTATCTATCTATCTATCTATCTATCTATCTATCTATCTATCTATCTATCTATCTATCTATCTATCTATCTATCTATCTATCTATCTATCTATCTATCTATCTATCTATCTATCTATCTATCTATCTATCTATCTATCTATCTATCTATCTATCTATCTATCTATCTATCTATCTATCTATCTATCTATCTATCTATCATCTCAAAATAGTTATATAATAAGTGTCTTTAATATATCCTGTCTGTCAGGTCTGCCTCCATTCAAGTCCTAAGAAAGAAAACCCCCAACTCCAAAGAGAAGAGATACTTTTACTAAGAATGAACTGATAGCAGCAAAAGCAAGGCAAGATCTGAGTAAAAACCATGCGAAAGTTACACATGGTCCAGCCCGGCAGGCCAGTCAATGTCCAGCATGATGTTATAAGAAAGCCTCTTCAGCAGATGGTGCACCTCCAGAGGCCCAGGATGGTTGGCCTTGGCGAAGTCTAAACATCTCCACTCTGATGAAGGGGAGTGATCCTCCCTTCTGATTCTCACGGGAACACTTCACACCAGCTCACTTCCCCAACCCAAATACCACACAGCCCCTCCTTCTGTTTCTATGGCAGCTGAGGGCAAACAAGTGGCAAACTGCAATCCGGCTGACATTCGGCCCTTCCACAACAGAGGAGTTAGCCTTATAAAAAAATAAAAAGCATAAGAAAAACAATACAGCAAGTCAATTATGGGACAACCCAGGTTTATCAGGCTACTTCCTGTGAAACACCTGACGAAGTTTGGAGCTCTAACATTGCGAGCATCTACCCATTCTGATTGGGAAAGAAGGAAATTCTTCCATGCCACTAGATATTGGACTTTTTCCCATGTACTTTCTAGAGTCTAAGATTTCCTTGACTTCAAAATGTTGTTTTAGGTAAATTCAACTGTACTGTAACTGGGTTTATAATCTTCACAATTGGGAATGGCACTACATATTTAGGTCCCAATTTCTTAATCCCTGGGCGGAGCCTAGCAACTTAAAAAAATCCCGCCAAAACTGGGAAGTGGAAATGCACTTTATGACAACTTCTTCCCCTGGATAAATCTCAGTCTCATCCATAGCAGGATAGGTGAGTGGGTATTTTATTCTAAAGGCATTTGGGGTCTTAGTTCAGTATGTCAGCATTATTCTTGGCCTGTACAAGGAAGCGATACTAAGCTAGATCACATAAGGGATAACAGGTACCATGTGATCCTCAGAAGCTTACTTTACCTATTTTTTTTTTATTACCGCTCATATATAGCTTTATTCTTCCCCAATTTCCCAGCAAAATCATTGTTCTTGCCAACAGTAGTGGCAATCCTGGGGATTGCTTGGCAAAGGAGGAGAAATCTCAATCTTCCCTCCAACTCTAGCAGTTGTGAAGAGACAATATATATAATCCCACTTTCATGTCTCAAAGTGTTCATGGAGGCCAGTATCATTCCCCAACAAGTTTGCAAAGCATTTTTCTGGCTGTATCAAGGCTAGACATTTTCAGAAGTTCAGCCATACCAGGTTAGAAAGAAGAAAGCTGTTGAACCTCTTGAAATGAGATATCTATAAGCAAGGAATCTTTGTAGGAACGGGATAAAAGATAATAGTGGGAAGACAGAAAAATAGGGCAGTATTATATAATTCCTGGTCTGAGCATTCACTGAAAAGGAAAAAGTCCTCAAAGAAAGGAGGAGTTTATCTTGAAAGTACAGGTAGTCTTCACTTAGTGACTGTCTCATTTAGTGACTGTTTGAACCTACGGTGGTAAAAGAATCTATTAACCAGTCATCAAATTTACAAGCTTTACAGCATCTATCTGCTCTAATTTTTCACTTGCTTATTTACTTCAAATCAAGATGTCCTCAAAGAGAAAAAAAAAGAACTACAGTTTAGCTGAAGGAAGTAGTGAGAAGTGAAGGAAAACTGAAGCAAAATCATAAGCATAGTTGTGGCCATGTTTTTCACTTAGTGGCTGTTTTGCTTAATGGCCAGGTTGTTGGTCCCAATTGCAATTGTTAAACGAGAATTACCTGTACCATATTAAGTCTTAAATTACTCCAGTTCCTTACCTGTTCAAAAAGGCAGAAAGTCGCCCTGCTTTCTTCTAAATCAGTGGTTGTGCATCTTTCTGTTGATTGCATAGTTGTATACTTTACAGTTGGACCCAAGAGTGTTAGATTAGGAATGAAAGATTCTATTTGTACTCATGGGAGTTCACTCAATGACTTTGGGCTCTTAGTTCAATCTTGTCTCAGAATTGTTGTGAGTATAAAATTGGAAGAATACATGCTGTGTAAAAGTTCATTAAGGATTACCAGAGATAACAACATACCTTTTTTACCATGATCAAAGGAACCAATGTTATATTCCTTACTTTTGCTTTTAACAATCTTGATTATTAGTCCCTTCAAATAATATCCTAGAACTTGATTTCTTTTCATTTGTTTTTTGTCTCTTCACACAAAATTCTTCAAGCTTTAGCAAGTCTCTTTTCTAAATTCAATATAGGAAAATTATCCAAATCACTCTCTTGGTTTCTTATTTGTATATCCTTTTTAGTTTTTGAGACATTAGCCAATATGTCCAGTGCAGTATCTTTTCCAATATCATTCATATAGTCTCTTGTATTTAAATGTACTTTCAGATCAGTCTCAATCTTGTCAGATAAAACTTTTCTTCATTCATAACATCTATCAAGATAGACACTCTTGTCATTCCAAAGGTTCCTAATAGCTGAAAAAGTAGTTAAGAAGCAATTTTTTAAAAGAATTTGAAATAGAAGTATGCAATCCCTGTATACACACACAGACACATACTATACAGGTAGTCCTTGACTTACAACAGTTCATTTAGTGACCGTTCAGTTACAACACTGAAAAAAGTGACTTATGACCATTTTTCATACTTACGACCATTGCAGCTTTCCATTGGTCATTGTGATCAAAATTCAGATGCTTGGTAACTGATTCATATTTATGACAGTGTCCCGGGATCATGTGATCACCTTTTCAGTCTTCTGACAAAGTCAGTGAGGCAGCCAGATTCACTTAGCAACTGTGTTACTAGCTTAACAACTGCAGTGATTCACTTAACAACTGTGGCAAGAAAGGTCGTAAAATGGGGCAAAACTCACTTAAGTATCTCACTTAGCAACATAAATGTCGGGCTCAATTGTAATCATAAGTTAAGGACTACCTGTTTTGTGTGTGTGTGTGTGTATCAGGCTAATTATAATTTTTAAAGATTACTTCCAAAAGTAAAAGTTTCATAAGTCAGTTGTGTGAAGGAATCCTCCTGGGTACCCAGGGCCGCTGGGGATGCACTACTTGGCATGACTTCCTTGCTGCCTCTTTTTTACATGTCACAATGCAACTTGTACAATATGAATCAGGCTCCTAGGGAACCATCACCTACAGTTCTGATCACAGTTATTGGGCTGTGATAATAATAACTGAAAGGTTATAGTGATGTATATTTGTTCTTCTTTTGCCCTTCCAATCATAAGATTCTAAGCTCCAGCCTAAGAATTTTTCTCCTCCAGTTGAGTCATTTAGATAGATGCAAGCATAATTCAAGGATTCAGACTGAACGTTAGAAGTCTGTGTTCAGTTTCCTTATTTGCCTTAGTTCCATAGAATATGTCTCGTAGCATCACTAGGAATTGTATTATTCTTGTTCTCCCCTGGAGTTGCAACTCCCTCCTCCACAGAGAAGCAGTCTTCCTCTTCCCAATCCAGAAGGGGGCTAGGTTTGTTTGCCGGGGTTGCAAGTGGGGAAGAAAAGAGAAAAGGAGACTTACTTGCAGTGTCCATTATCTGAAAAAAGTCTTTTATCTTGGATTGTCTGGGCATTGTCGCAGTCATGTTTTTCCAATCAGGCCAAGGCCCATTTAGTCAGCTGCATTACAATTCCATTAGACTTCTGGGCTCCTTCCTATGCTTTTATAAAAAGTCAACCAGGGGTTAAAACGGGTTTAAAAATAGATTAAAAATGGTTAAAAGTAGGTTAAAAATGCAAAGTTAAAAAGGGGCAAAAAGTTAAAATAAAATCAGAATAAAATAAAATTTAAAATTTAAGAAAACAAAACTTTTACTTTTGGAGGAGCTTTTTACAGCCTTTGCTGCCTGTCCACCATCTTGTAGACACATTCTATCAGTTCTAGGTACTCTTGCTCTAGGAGTCACTAGGAATTCAATATGCAGTGGGCATTAATTAATATTCACAACTTATGAGCTGCTGGATGTAGAATACGTTCATAAGTGTGTTATGTACTGGGCCTTGCTGAAGTTATTCAGCAAGGCTCAGAAAGTCTGCAGAGAGGCTGGGCCTTGCTGAGTCATTCAGCAAGGCCCAGGAAGACTGAAAACGGGTTGCAGAGACCCGGGCAGACCACGTGTTTGCCCTGGACTGGCTGTAGAGACCCGGGCAGACCACATGTCTGCCCGGGACCCAGACAGGCTGTCTCCAGCTTTGTGCGCATGCACGAGGCGGGAGAATAGCCTGCAGTCATTGGTTGAGTCTCCCCTTGCAGGGGAGTATAAAAAGGGCATGTTGCCATTATTTCTCTCTCTTCTGTTCTGGCTTCTGTTCAGTGCACATGCACAATAAAGAACATCTTTTGCATCAAACTGCCTCATCTTCATGTCTGTGTTGCGAACAGAACATTGGCGACGAAGGTGGAATTCACCGTATGGAATCCCGAAGAAGCAGAAGTAGGCCTACTCACCTAAAGGCCTGACGGACGGAGAAGTTCGGTGTCTGGATGGAAGTGATTGCCTGCCAGCATGAAGACGCTGGAGGTGAGCTCGGCTTCAAGGGACCCTTCTCACGCCTTGAAGCGGAAGGAATCAAGGAGAAGCCACCGCTTGCCAGTACGAAGACGCTGGAAGCGGGCTCGGCTGTGTGGGACCCCTTCTCCGAGAAGTACGGCGTCCAGGAGAAGCAACCACCTGCCAGTACGAATACGCTGGAGGTGGGCTTTTGGCTTCGTGGGACCCCTTCTCCGAGAAGCGCGGCGTCCTGGAGAAGCAGCCGCCTACCAGTACGCAAACGCTGGAGGTGGGCTCGGCTTCGGGGGACTCATTCCCATTCCTTCCTCCTTCCTTGCGGCAAGAGACGTGGACGAGGCTATCGGGCACAGCGAAGTCCAAGCGGGGCCGTCTTAGCGAGTCCAACACTTCGTGACCAAGAACCCTCCAGCTGCAATCCCCGTCCATTAAGAAGTCGTGTGGGAGGCCTCCGGAGACGAATCCGAGGACAGACTTCAACCAGTGGCAGCAAGAAGACTGCAAGAGCGCAGAGGACAGACGCCTGCACCCTTTCGGTGTTTCGGCTGTGGGGGTCGCCACAGGAGAGCCGACTGCCATTCTCCTTCTGCTGTTGCCGGGCATGTGGCAGGCAAGGCCACATCGCATCAGCCTGCTTGGGTTGCCAGATACACAGGCCCCCTAATGAGTTGCCTCTGAAAGGTACCAAGGTCCCCAGCCCAAACGGGGGGGGTGGGGTTTGCACGTCCCGTAGGGGGTGTTTAAGGCAGGGATTCACAGGCCCCTTAAGACACAACTGCGCATGGTTGTTAAGTTACAGGGAGTTCCCCTGGCCATGGAGCTAGACACAAGGTCCGCTCGTCCTATGATTGCTGCTGACAACCTTAATACAGGTTGTTCCAGGGGGGGCTCACGAGTCCAGCTCAGGCCCTCCAAGCTTTTCCTCCCTGACTGTCAGGTTCCACGAGTCAGTGCGCAGGGGGAGGCCATGCTAAGAGTTCAGCATGAGGAATTTGATGGCCGCCATTCCACGGCCTATACTGACCACAAGCCTTTGCTGGGGTTGTTACTACTAACAAACAATCCCCACACACAAGCCTTTGCTGCGGTTGTTACTACCCACAAACAACCCCCACACATTATATCTCCTAGAATGCTGAGATGGTCTATCTTCTTAGCAGCTTATGATTACACACTGGTTCACAAACCAGGTACTGAGATGGGCCATGCAGATGGCCTAAGCAGGTTACCTCTTAAGCAAATAGAGGCAGACCCTGCCCCTGCTGTACATATTCTGTCTATTCAGGACTTACCAGAATCTCCCCTCAATGCTAGGGATGTGGCTGCAGAAACTGCCACTGATCACACGCTTGCACGCGTGCTGACATGTGTGTTGTCAGGATGGCCTGACACGTGTCCTGATACTGATTTCCAGAGTTTCTGGCGCAGGAAGCATGAATTGTCCACATTCAAGGGGTGCATCCTGTGGGGCAACAGAGTAGTCATCCCGGCCTCATTGAGGACTAGAGTCTTGCTCTCTCTTCATGAGGGACATCCGGGCATAGTAAGGATGAAGGCACTTGCGCGCAGCCATCTGTGGTGGCCTGGCCTTGATAAGGACATCGAGGCCCAGGTTCAGAGCTGTCAAGTGTGCCAGCAATCACAGCCAGAAATGCCCCAGGCCCCTGTACATCGGTGGGAGGAGACACTCACTCCTTGGTCACGTGTCCATATAGATTATGTTGGGCCCTTTCAGGGGCAATTCTTCCTCCTCCTTGTAGATAGCCATTCCAAGTGGCTAGAGGTCGTTCCTGTGTCCTCTACTACTACTGCCAGGACCATCCAGGTGCTCAGAGGAATCTTCGCTTCCCATGGCCTTCCTGATGTTTTAGTATCAGACAATGGTCCACAATTTACCTCTTCTGAGTTTCAGGCATTTCTCCAAGCCAACATGATCCGGCATGCCACATCTGCTCCTTTTCATCCTGCCACAAACGGTCAGGCTGAACGCAAGGTGCGCACCACCAAAGACACAGGCAAGAGAATCACTCAAGGACCCTGGCATCATCAGGTTAGCTGATTTTCTAATTGCACACTGCACCACACCTTGCACAGCTACAGGAGGAGCCCAACTGAATTCCGCTGGGATAGCAGACGCATTACGAAGCTGGACAGGCTGCACCCAGACCGGGTGGCTTCACAGGTGTCACGGCTACAGGCACCTCGGGGACTCCAAGTGGTTTCATCAGTAAAGGGGTTACCTTAACACTGGTTGTATGTATCATGTTACTGTGAAGGAAATCCATCTCCTTATTGTACCCAAGAGAATGCCTATGTTGTACATGTGTTAGTCACTGTAAAGAGTCACATCAGTGAAGTCATGGGGAAAACAAGGGTTTCACCATTGCAGAATGTATGATTCCACTTAGACTGTAGCATTGTGTACAAACCATTGCTAAGGCTACAGATGCTAAACCCTGCATGGAATCCTCATGTAAGAATTCTGCATATTTTTATACACTCTCCTCTTGCTCCTATGTTCAGGATGTGTAAGCGATTGTGACACATCCTAGTCATAGTGCATTCATTCCATGGGAGGAATCCAAGTCCTTTTCCATCTTTTGGCTCATTTCGATGCCACATCGACCAGTTGCGCTGGAGGCTTCCAGGGCACGGTTCCTCCCCTGCCTCCGCTCTCAGGGGGGAGGGGGACCCCAATTATGATTGTGGGCCGCAGTCTCTCCAAGAGGGCGTTTCTTCAAATGCTCCGATGGGGGTCTTGCCATGGAGGCAGCTCCTGACTCTGGCAGAGGTCCCTGGCTAGGGACAGCTCCAGATGGGGGGGGTCTTGCCATGGACAGCTCCTGACCTGGGCAGAGGTCCCTGGCTAGGGACAAATGGCAGTACATGGGCCACTCAGGGTACTCCTGATGCTGGTCTTGGGCTCGAGGGACAATGCTCCCAAGAGGAGTCCCAGGGAATTCCGGGAAAATCCACCCACCAAGGGACTGGGGGAACTCAACCCCTCCAAGGAACTCTGGTGTTGGGTCTAGCGGATCCAGCCAGTCAGCTGTCAGGGGAAACCCCTGAGTTGCCTGGGGGAAAAGCCCTGGGGTGTTTGTGTAACAGCACTCCAGACACCCATGCCTATTGTAACACCTAACAGGCACTCCAGGCACTTATGCCTATGCAACACCTACCTCAAATAAGTACAACTTTAATTAAACCCAGTCTGTTTCCATGCATCAGAATGGGTTAAGAGTTCTCCAAGCAGTACAGAAGATGGAGGTCTCTAAGGTGCCCATATTGAAAAAAAAGCTGTATGTATAAAGGCCAGCCGGCCGATTTTATATTGCTGTGTATATTGTGTTAATCCCTTGTGAGTATTGTTTCATTCAAGAGGGGAGGGGTGTTATGTACTGGGCCTTGCTGAAGTTACTCAGCAAGGCTCAGAAAGTCTGCAGAGAGGCTGGGCCTTGCTGAGTCATTCAGCAAGGCCCAGGAAGACTGAAAACGGGTTGCAGAGACCCGGGCAGACCACGTGTTTGCCCGGGACCGGCTGTAGAGACCCGGGCAGACCACATGTCTGCCCGGGACCCAGACAGGCTGTCTCCAGCCTCATGCGCATGCACGAGGCGGGAGAATAGCCTGCAGTCATTGGTTGAGTCTCCCCTTGCAGGGGAGTATAAAAAGGGCATGTTGCCATTATTTCTCTCTCTTCTGTTCTGGCTTCTGTTCAGTGCACATGCACAATAAAGAACATCTTTTGCATCAAACTGCCTCGTCTTCATGTCTGTGTTGCGAACAGAACAAGTGCATATAACACAAATGAGATAAGTGGCCTGTTGTGCTGTCAGCGATTTACCATTTTAATCATGTAATACCTTAGTTTATACATAAATCTACAAATTTACATAAATTTTTCAGTGGGTATAATTGAACCACAGACATGCACATTGAAATTGCTTTGGGTTAGGGTTCAGTTCACTGGGAGAATTAAGAACATTCCTAACTATTTCCAATTTAAATCAATTTTGAAAGCCCTTACCAGTATTTAATAATACATCATATTGCCTATACATTTGTACTTTAAGATATTTAACTTTAAGTTAATCTCAGAGTCGGAGCTGAATATTTTTAAATCTTGTGTATTGAATATGCAAAACATTTTATTTTTATTCTTCAGATTTTTGTAACAAGTTCCCCTAACTCTTAATTAACAAATAAATGTATTCCCAACACAGCTGTAAGGACCTCAATTTACATTTTACATACCTCAATTTACATCTTAAGAAGACAGAACTCTTGGAACGTTTCTTCCAACAGGAATCTTTATTAAGAAAAACTGACTGAAGGCATGCTAGACAGGATCTGGGGGGCCCCCCTGATCATTCAATGTTTTAAAGTGTTCCCAAGCAGTCCCACCCCACATTCCTTCCGGTCAATCCAAATTGGCAGATGGCTGGGTGTTAAATCCATCGGATCCCAAACGTTGCAATCGTCCCCCCCTTTTTCCTTGCTGCCGGTAAAAGGAGGCTTCATAGGGAGTGAGATCAAAGGCTGATTGCCGTATTGTTATGGTTAGTACTCTCGAAGGGAATCCACAGAGGATGTTACTTTGTAGTTGATAGGAGGAATGCCAGTCATAAACACCCGTGTTTACTCCCCCCCCTTTTGTGGTATGACAGAATCCAAAAGAGAGTAAGAATTGGGTTTTCCCAGAGTAGATTAGCTAGAAATAAAATATAATTGGATTCTGACATCCTGCTCCCCTGTAGAGAAAACAAAACAGGTATAAAAGTTAGTCTGGCTTGTTAGGATACTCTGTATGAAACTTCTTTAAAAGCTTCCGGGCTTTGACATGACGTTTATGGACCCACTCGTTTTGAGAGGCGGGGAGGTGCTTCCATGCTACTAGGTATTGAGTTTCCCCACGATATTTTCTAGAGTCCAGGATTTCCCTTATTTCGAAGTGTTGATCGCCTTCTATCATGATTGGTGTTGGTGGGGGGGGGGATTTTTGGCCGTAAGGGTGACTGTTGTTCTCTTTTCAGCAAACTGCAGTGGAAAATTGGGTGTATTTGCCTAAGATCCTTGGGTAATTCTAATTCTACTGTTACTGGGTTTATGATTCTTTTAATTGGAAAAGGCCCTATATATTTTGGTCCAAGTTTTTTACAGGGTTGTATGTATTTTAAGTATTTTGTAGACAGATACACCATTTCTCCTATAATGAATGGTGTGGGCTCCACCCTTTTCTTATCTGCTTGTGCTTTGTATGCTTGCCTAGCTTCCTCTAGAGCTTTTCTAACTATTGGCCAGGTGTTTTGTAATTGTTCCATCCATTCTTTCAGTGATGGGATTGCCAGTTCGTTTGGGGTTAGTTCTGGCATGGGGTTGAAACTTTGGCCGGTAGCTATTTGAAAAGGAGTGTAACCTGTGCTGGAGTGGACTGCATTATTGTAGGCAACCTCTGCGAAAGGCAACAAGTCCATCCAATCTGACTGCTGGAAATTTAGAAAACATCTTAAATATTGCTCAAGTACTGCGTTACATTTTTCTGATTGACCATTTCCCTGAGGATGATGGCTAGACGTCAGTCCCTGAGTGGTCCCTAAAAGAGATAGAAATTCCTTCCAAAATGCAGATGTAAATTGCACTCCCCTATCAGATATGATGCGTTGGGGTGCCCCATGCAATCTGTAAATATGTTGCACGAAAAGTTTCGCTAAAGCTTTTGCGGTGGGGATCTTTTGGCAAGGAATAAAGTGAACCTGTTTGGAAAATAGGTCCGTGACCGTCCAAATGACAGTATTCCCATTGCTTTCTGGTAATTCCACTATAAAATCCATGGCTATTTCCATCCAGGGGGCTGAGGGATTTGCCACTGTTTGTAACAGTCCTGGTGATTTCCCTTGCAACCTTTTTGCCATTGCACACTTTGGACAGCTGGCCACGTAACTTTCTATGTCTTTTTTCATGAATGGCCACCAAAATTGCCATTTAATTAAGTGTAATGTTTTTACAAATCCAAAATGCCCTGCTGATTTTGTGTCGTGGCAAAGTTGCATGAATGTGATCCTTTGGGTGGTCGGTATATATAACTTCTCCCCCACCCAAGGCAGTCCGTCTTTCATTGTGCACACGTGTTTATTTTTCTGGAACCATTCATCTGTTTCCAAACTTTTCCGGAATTCAATTCCGGTCTGGCTATCCAGCTGTGGTTTTAATTTAACTTGGGCTCTGGTAGTCACTGGCACTGCCAGTTGTGATTCTCCCACGATCGGTTTAGAGTCAGTGGCTCGCGTGCTGTTATATTGGGGCATGCGAGATAATGCATCTGCCAGATAGTTCTTTCCCCCCGGCAAATGCTTGAGCTTAAAATTGAATTGGTGAAAATGCTGGGACCAGCGGGCTTGCTTGGGGTTGTTTCCTGGGTGTTTTCAAGGCTTCCAAATTTTTGTGGTCTGTCCACACCTGGAAAGGGATTTTATTGCCTTCAAGGAATTGGCACCATGTAAGTAATGACCAACATATCCCATATGCCTCTTTCTCCCACACGGGCCAGCGCTGTTCCGTTTCAGTGAGTTTCCTGGACGTATACGCACAGGGTTGCAACATTCCTTCATCATTTTCTTGTAATAGTACAGCCCCCACTGCCACATCACTTGCATCCATCTGTATTACGAAGGGTTTGTCCATGTCTGGGTGCCTCAGTACTGGTTCGGCAGAAAAAAGCCTCTTTAATCTCTCAAATGCCGCTTGGCATTCCATTGTCCATTTTAGTGGCTGGCTAGGTTTCACTGAGGATTTTCCCTTCATTTTTAGTAAGCTCGTGAGGGGCAGGGCTATCTGGGCAAATGAGGGGATGAATTGGTGGTAAAAGTTTACGAAACCCAGGAAACTTTGCAATTGCTTTCTTGTGCGAGGTGGTGCCCATTCTAATACTGCCCTGACCTTTTCTGGGTCCATTTCAATGCCTTGTGGGGATATGCGGTAACCTAGGTAGTCTATTCTTTCCTCGTGAAATTCGCATTTTGATAATTTGGCATATAGGTGGGCGGCTTGCAGTTTCTTTAAAACCGCTCTGAGTAGGTTGACTTGTTCCTCTTTTGATTCGGTGAAGATAAGGATGTCGTCTAGATAAACCAGGACCCCCTTAAATAGGTGCTCCCTTAGTACCTCATTGATTAATTGCATAAATACTGCGGGGGGCCCTTGTAATCCAAAAGGCAAAACTTTGAATTTGTAGCACCCCATTGGGCAATTAAATGCGGTTTTCCATTCATCTCCTTCCCTAATTCTCACACGGTAATACGCTTCCCTTAGATCTAGTTTAGTAAAAATCTTTCCTTTCGAGAGGTGTGATAACATGTCCTTCATGAGGGGTAGGGGGTATAGGTTGCTTTCACTGATTGCATTAAGAAGCCGGTAGTCTACGCATAAGCGTAGAGAGCCGTCCTTCTTCTCTCTAAAGAGGACCGGAGCGGCCACCTTAGGTTTGGCTGGTTCAATGAACCCCCTTTCTAGGTTTTTCTTTATAAATCTCTCCATTTCCTCCTTCTCCTTTGGGCTCATGGAGTATAATCTGGGCTTTGGGAGTTTTGCCCCAGGCTTGAATTCTATGGCACAGTCCGTGGGTCGGTGGGGGGGAAGCTCATCCGCCCTCTCCTCGCTGAAAACTTCAGCCAGGTCTCTGTATTCCTCTGGTATTTCTGGTAGCCCCACTACAAACGTTATGTCTTCCTCATGATTTCCCAGGGATAGGTGGATTGGTAACGTGGCTAGGGTAGCTGGCACCCCCCTTGCTATGGACCCATCAAACTGGCCAAATGAGATTGGTTGTTCCAACCTCCTCACTGGGATGCCCAGATTTCCCACTAGGGTCGGGCTAATTAGGCAGTGGGTGCCAGGGGGTCTTCAAATCGCCTTCTCAGAGAGGACATGAAACGGTTGAAGTCGTTGAGCTCTGGGGCATTGGAATCATGCAAATTCACCACCCAATCGGCGGCCGGTCCATCCAGAGCAGATTGCACGATCCGGATACGGGCTTTGTCACTAGGGATGTGTCGCCCGTGTTCCTCCATGTAGCCAAGGACTTGGGTTAGGAAAAACCCCAAGCGTGTCGGCTCCCCCTTGAATTTCGCATCCAACAGCGGAAGTCTTTGAATGGATCGGTGCCTTCTTTGTCGGTATTGTCTTCCATCTGGATCGCCATCTGCAGGTCGGCGGGGGGTGGGGACTACTGGATCAGCGGATGTCCCCGGGGCTGCAGGTTCCAATTCCCCCTCAGTGTCTCTCCAGTTGCGGTTCCAGGAGTTGGTGCGGCCGTGGGGCCCAGGATTCTCCTCTCCTAGGGAGCTGAGGGTTCTCTTCATCAAGTCGATAGCTTTCTCTAGGATCCAGTTCGAGTACTGTGCCCAGCTTCCTTCATCTTCACTTGTGTGCAGGGATCTCTCCATCTCCTCCTTCCATCCTGGTTGGTTGGTCCCCCGTCTCAGGGTCACCTTTCTTGATTTCTTTTCCCACTCACCTTTCTTTCCAACGCCCATTGACCACCGAGGCTTGTGGTTACGCGTCTCCACCACCTCTTCTCCTGAGGAATCTGACTCTTCAGATCCGGATATTTGGCAGGTTTCCAGTTGGGGCAATGGCTCCCTCTCCTGGGGGCTTTCCCCCTTCCCTGCTTCGTCGTCTGACATGGTAATTTTTGCAAAGTCCCCCAGCAAGGTTCTTCCTTCCAGGTTGACTAATTTTGCAGATCCTGTCTAATGTAAGGACCCACCTCAATTTACATCTTAAGAAGACAGAACTCTTGGAACGTTTCTTCCAACAGGAATCTTTATTAAGAAAAATTGACTGAAGGCATGCTAGACAGGCTCTGGGGGACCCCCCTGATCATTCAATGTTTTAAAGTGTTCCCAAGCAGTCCCACCCCACATTCCTTCCGGTCAATTCAAATTGGCAGATGGCTGGGTGTTAAATCCATCGGATCCCAAACGTTGCACTCTTCCCCCTCTTTTTTCCTTGCTGCCGGTAAAAGGAGGCTTCATATGGAGTGAGATCAAAGGCTGATTGCCATATTGTTATAGTTAGTACTCTCGAAGGGAATCCACAGAGGATGTTACTTTGTAGTTGATAGGAGGAATGCCAGTCATAAACACCCGTGTTTACTCCCCCCCCCCTTTGTGGTATGACAGAATCCAAAAGAGAGTAAGAATTGGGTTTTCCCAGAGTAGATTAGCTAGAAATAAAATATAATTGGATTCTGACAACAGCAGAAATTGCCAAAGAGCAGAACCGCTGACTAAGGGTATGGAAAATAGCCTGAATTGGAGCCTAATCATTGTAATGGCTTGTAGATTGTAAAAATAGATTGTAATCCATGTTAATTAATGGGAATAATAGACCAGCAACGTCTTAGTACAAAGCTTATATATATCTCATTTGTATAAGCTGAGATACGCCCCTCTATTTCCCCATTGTCTGATCACTAAATGATAGTGCGGGACACAAGGTTTTTGAATGATTAGGATCAAATCAACCAGCCACCAGATTCAGACAAATTGGCATAGCTTCAGAAAGGGGCATTGAGAATGATAAGGCTGCTGGAAACTTAATATGTGATGTAAGATTGAGGGTGTTGGGCATATTAAATTTGAGACTAAAGGAGTTAGATATGACAGTGTTCTTCAAATATCTAGAATCATGGTTGGATTTAGTCAGACAAAAATTCATGATCCTTTGTTGACAACTAAGTTTTAGAATAGTCTGGTACAGCCTTCTTTAGCATTTCTACGTTCGACAAACAGTGGTTTAGATCAGTGGTCCCCAACTTTTGTGGCTTGGCGACCTGGCCACCGGCCCACCAGGTCATGTGAGTGGTGGGCCGGTGCACATACGTAAGCACGCCGGCCCACTGCTTGTGCAAGTTGAGCTGTGCATGCATACATGCATGCTGCCCTGGTTCCAAATAGGCCACAGCCTGGTAGTGGGCTGTGGGCCGGGGGTTGGGGGACCCCTGGTTTAGATGAATGGTTCTTCCTTTCTTTATTCCTGAACCTTTAATCTTTTCAAACCATCAGTTCCCAGTTCAGAATCTTCTAATTTCACTACTAACTGGTTTTCCAGATTATTTTAGTCATTCTTAGCCTTTTATAGGCAAACTCTTTGCTCATGGTAATTGTTTGTAATACCTTTGAAATTTCTTCTTTTTGAGTTATTTGGATTTTTTTTTCAATCTTCTCACAGATCTTTAAACAACAAAGCCTTTACTATAGTTAAGGAAGCTTTCTAATTTTTGGAAGTCTAGCAAGATAACATTCTGGCTTTGCTTATAAATGTGATTATTATCCAATTTTTATCTGTCTTTCCTTCCAATTTTTGAGTGAGACAGTTACTTTTAAGTGGCCTTTTGCCTTCGTTTAGCTTACGTGTTTCGCCTTTTATTTTCTTGCTCTCCCATGATGCAGGCTTCCTTTACTCATACAGTTATAGGTAATCCTCAACTTACAATCACAATTGAGCCCAAAATTTCTATTGCTAAGCAAGATAGTTAAGTGAATTTTGTCCCATTTTATGACCTTTTTTGCCACAGTTGTTGTGAATCACTACAGTTGTTAAGTGTCATGCCTCTGTCCGAGCCTGAATCCGAGGAAGACATGGAGTTCTCTTTTGAGGCCCAGGAGGGGGTGTCTGTGGCTTCGGAGGACCGTAGGGAGGAGCAGGCTGAGGCAGGCCAGGGCCCTTCAGGTTTGGAACAGGGAAGGCAGAGTTCAGGCGAGGAGCAAGCCCCCCTCCGATCCTAGAGCAAGGAGAGCAGAGAGGAGGAGAGAACAACGGAGGCAGGCTCAATTGCTCAGGAGGAGAGCATTCGCCCCACTTCACAAGGCACACCTGAGGATTAAGATTTAAGGAGACGGGGTGGGGCATTTGCCGGGAACAAACGTGGTAACTTGAGATAGTGAATTGTGCTCTTGTCTTTGTTTAACCTGGACACTTTGAATTCCGGACCGGTTGGTTTCCTGCTTCACGACCACAGACTGCATTTCTGAGTCTCTCCTTGCAGTCTGCAGGCAAGCTGAGAGTTAAAAGGACTCTTTACGTTTTTGTTTTGTTTTCTTGTTATCTGTCTTGCTTTGAGGACATTGTAAACTTCTTCGGCTGTATTGAAATTGCCTTTAGCCAGAGGCAGCTGAAAGGAATGTGTGTGTGTGTGTGTGTGTGTGTGTGCGTGTGTGCTTTGGTTGAACTCTTGCCAGCATATGTGGGAGCTTTTGGGGAACATTGGCAGTGATTAAAGGACTGTTTCTCTTACCAGCCGACTGCTTTGCCTCCGTTCAGGGCCCTGGGTCATCACATTAAATTAGTAACATGGTTGTTAAATGAGCCTGGCTCCCCCAACGACTTTGCTTGGCAGAAGGTCGCAAAAGGTGATCACATGACCCTGGGACACTGCAATCGTCATAAATATGAGTCAGTTGCCAAGCGTCTGAATTTTGATCACATGGGCATGCTGCAATGGTCATAAGTGTGAAAAATGGTCATAATTCACTTTTTCAGTTGATGTTGTAACTTACAAACTGTTGTAAGTCAAGGATTACCTGTATCTAAAGCTCTTCATCATGGTTCTGTCTTGAATTCAGAGTGACATGCTCAAACAATAAGTACAGCATTTTTAGAATTAACCTGATGCAGAATATAAACAAAAAGGTAACAGGTATCATTTTGAACATCACTAGAGATTTTGAAGTAAGTCGACTACTTAGATTTTGAAAACTGGATTTTGAAACCCAGTTTCAAAATAAATAGTTGAAACTATTTGAAATAATTCTGAAGTTAAATGATTTGGGTCACAAGAGAAGCTTTCGCTATTCTGTTAAAAAAACAATTCTCTTGAGTGTCATCCAGGAATATCTGAAGAACTTTTTTAAAATATTTCTTATTATTTCTCTGTTTAGCATTCTTCCTGCTATGGCTTATGTCAAATTAGCCTGTAAATAACACACTGGAGTAGTAAATTGCTACCTTTGTACAGTGACAGTTTGTACCCCCGCTCTCAAGCCTTCACCAAACAAGCCAGAGATAAATGTTTGCTGTTTCTTAGGTGACATTCTGAGATGAACCTTTTTGAATGGCTGACCTCTTGGGGTTTTGGTTTTGTCTTTGCAATAAGGGGCATGTATTGAGTATTTGGGCAGGGGCCTAGATCTCCATATAAACCAGAAGATGTCAGCCTCTAGTTCTTTAGCCTCTTTTTATATGTTACCTCTGAAGATTGAAGCTGTATCAGTTTTCTCAGTTTTGGTATTGCAAATTCAAGATATCCATGGTTCATTGCAAGATAGAATAATGGAATAAAAGAATAATAGAGTTGGAAGGGACCTTGGAGGTCTTCTAGTCCAATCTCCTACTCAAGCAGGAGACCCTATACCATTCTAGACAAGTGGCTGTCTAAACCTCCAGTGATGAAGTCCCCACAACTTATGGTGGCAAGCTGTTCCACTGGTTCATTGTTAATTGTTCTCCATGTCAGAAAATTTCTGTTTAGTTCTAAGTAGACTCTCTCCTTGTATCCATACTTTTTGTCTTGCCTTCAGGTGCTTTGGACAATAGATTGACAATTCCTCAAATATTGGAAGTCTTCTATCTTGTCACCCCTGGTCCTTCTTTTCATTAGACTAGACATTCTCAATTCCCGCAACCATCCATTGCATGCTTTAGCCCACGGGTCGGCAACCCGCGGCTCCGGAGCCGCATGCGGCTCTTTGAGCCATCACCTGCGGCTCCGGAGCCTCCTCCGCCATTTGCAAAAAGAGACAGAGACAGAGAGAGGCACTTGCGCTTCCCCTCTCTGTCTCTCTCATGGGGACTTGCCCCCTCGCAGGGCTCCTGATTGGCCCTGCGCCTGGGTGCCCCGCCCCCTGGGAGAAGGGCAGCCAGGAAGTCCCTTTCCCGGGCTGGCCCCATCCGAGGCGCACGTGGCCGGGGAGCCGCGCGGGGAAGCTCCTGGATCCCTGCTGGGAGCGGCCCGCCGGAGCCTCCGCTGAGCGGGCCAGCCCGCCCGCAAGCTGCGGCCCCAAGGGAGAGCAGCCCCTGCGATGCCCAGCCAGGAGGAAAGCCGGAGACAGATGGTCAGTGGCGGGGGGGAGGGAGGGGGCTCTGAGCCCACAGAGCACCGCCGCGAAGCGGCCGCGGGGCAGGGCGGCTTACTTGTACCAGGCGGCAGTCCCGGCTGGGGCATGGCTTCCTGGGCCGCTTCCCAGGCCGCCGAGCCGGCCACGTGTTTCCCCGGGCCAGGCGGCAGTCTTGGTTGGGGCGGCGGCCGGCGGAGGCATCGCTTCCTGGGCTGCTTCCCGAGCCGGCCACGAGTTTCCCCGGGCTGCCAAGCCGGCCATGCGACTCCCCTGGCCGGGCGGCAGTCCTGGTGGTGGCGGCGGCGGGGGCATTGCTCGCTGGGCCGCCGAGCCGGCCATGTGTCTCCCCGGGCCGGGCGGCAGTCCCAGCGGCGGCGGCGGCGGCGGTGGGGGCATTGCTCCCTGGGCCGCCGAGCCGGCCATGTGTCTCCCCGGGCCGGGCGGCAGTCCCGCTGGCAGCGGCGGCGGTGGGGGCATTGCTCACCGGGCCGCCGAGCCGGCCATGTGTCTCCCCGGGCCGGGCGGCAGTCCCGGCGGTGGCCGCATCGCACCCCGGGCAGCCGAGCCTCCGAGCCGACCATGTGTCTCCCCGGGCCGGGCAGCAGTCCCGCCAGCGGCGGCATCGCTCTCCGGGCTGCCGAGCCACCGAGCCGGCCATGCGTCTCCCTGGGCTGGGCAGCAGTCCCGGTGGTGGCGGCATCGCACCCCGGGCAGCCGAGCCTCCGAGCCGACCATCGCTTCGGGCTGCTCCCTGGGCAGCCGAGCCGGCCACGCATCTCCCTGGGCCTGTCCGTGGTGCCCCGTTGCGGGCGGGTGCGCATGCGCATGCGCGCGCACATTTTGCGGCTCCCAGGCGGGTTTTTTTTGAGGGAAACGGGTCCATGTGGCTCTTTCAGTGTTTCAGGTGGCCGACCCCTGCTTTAGCCTCTAGCCCTCTAATCATCTTTTTGCTCTTCTCTATACTCTTTCTACAGTCTCAATATCTTTTTTGTATCATGATGCTCAAACCTGGATGTAGTATTCCAAATGTGATCTTATCAGTGCAGTATAAAACAGTACTAACACTTCACCTGATCTTGATTCTATCCCTCTGTTGATGCAGCCTAGGACTGAGTTGGCTTTTTTGGCAGCTGCAGCACACTGCTGGCTCATATTTAAGTGGTGGTGCTCTAGGATCCCTCTCATAGTTACTGCTGTTGAGCCTGGTACCACCTATTCTATACCCGTGCATTTGGTTTTTCTTACCTAAGTGTAAAACCTTACTTTTTTCACCACTAAATTGTGTTTTGTTGGATAGGGCCCAGTGTTCAAGTCTCTCAAGATCCTTCTGGATCTTAAGCCTATTTTCTAAAGTGTTGGCTGTTGCTCCCAGCTCAGTGTTGTCTGCAAATTGCAAATTGCAGACCAAATGAACTACTTGCTTCTACAAGGGTGGTCCTAAACCCAAGGAAGTTTTAAAAATGATAATACTACAGGCCAGCCAGTCTGAGGATTCCTCTCTCCCAGTATAGCAGATGTTTAAAGGAGATAATTAAAGGAATCTTTAATACCGATTCTTATATCTACGTTGACTCCTACAGCACTACACTATCTAGTCTTCTGAAATTTAATTGGATAATCTCCTTTAAGGGAAGAGTCAATTATTTCACAGATACCAGAAAATGGAATCCATTTTAGAGGATGTGATTAGGGATGATACTTCTTGTAGCTTATTAGACAACAGCTATTAAAGCTAGTCTTCTCAGCAATAATATATCATATTACGCATAGGATCCTCTCCTTATTCCCAGCTCTTAGAATCCTTATTTGGTGGCGCAGTGATTAGAATGCAGTATTGCAGGCTAATTCTGCTGACTGCCAATTGCCAGCAGTTTGGCAGTTCGAATCTCACCAGCTCAAGGTTGACTCAGCCTTCCATCCTTCCGAGGTCGGTAAAATGAGGACCCAGATTATTGCAGACAATATGCTGACTCTGTAAACCTCTCAGAGAGGGCAGTAAAGCACTGTGAAGCAGTATATAAGTCTAAATACTATTCCTATTTATAAACCTATTTCAGGACCATAGTACACATCATCTCCAGCAATCACAATTTAAGTTCTCTGGTTGTTATTTTATAAGTCAGGTTAAGTTATGTTAGGTTAGGGACTGTTACACCAGCCAACTCTATACTATGGACATATGTAGACATAGCACCTTCCAATTTGAAAGAATTCTGAACTACTATGATTATAGTGCCTAATCCCTTATCTCCATTGCTGTCTCAAGAAGCTAGTCAGCTAATATGTGCTCCTCATCCCACCTCCTGGTCACAGTTTCTGTTCAGTAATCATCCCAGTCTGGAAACAGGGCAGAAAGGCACCAATTCCTATCAATTCACCAAGAAAATGTCTCAATTTTTGAAAGATTTTCAGGGTCAGGAATCAGCTTTGTTCACTTTTAATTTAGAAGCTACTTCTGTATTCTCCATAAATGCTGACCAAGCTTCATTTGACATATTTTAAAAAATAGCATGGATAGCTGGTTCTTTTTTTTTTTTATAACAAGTTTTATTGGTTTTCCAGTTTTACATCCAGGTATTTGGAAAGCAGCGTGGTGATTGGGTAATCAGTAGTTCAATAACAAAGTCTTTAGTACATATCTCAGGTTACATTATCAAAAATTCCTTCTCCCTTTCCCTTAACATTTGTTATATCATATTTAAGCTAGTAAATTTCTAACCATAACAAGCTCAATTAAAACATTTATCAATATATTTTTTGCTTATACATATCCATATCCTGTTATTAAGTTTTAGCTAATTTTTAATTACAATATTCCAATTTGACCTTTAAGATCCATAGTATTTAAGTTTCAGGTAACCCAAATTTCCTTTATTTCACTACATAAAAGTTATAATATCTAAAATACACATATTACTTACTTATATTTTATTTCATAAACATTTTTTATTTCTCATCCTAATACATCACCACTTACTAGTAGAGTATCCTTTATTGTCTCAAATCCATCATCTATATTATCTGGGCTAAACAATAGTTCGAGGCTGGTTCCTAATAGTTAATTTCCATTTCCCTTACAAATCTAAATCCTAAGTATTAAGCCAATTAATCCCTTATGTTTTATCATTTTCCAACAATATTTAAATCTAATAATCATATTTCCCTTCACTTCAAAATCTCCCTTTAGCCCATTAGTTGAAACTTTAGGATACTCTGTCATAGATCAAAAGACCCCAGTTTTTAAATCTAACTCTAGCTTTCTTTTTATGCCAACCAGGCTTCCATACCAATACCTTTAAATCATCAGATAGATCTCCCTTCATCCCTGCACATGTTGCTTGAATCAAAGGAGACCATCTAATTATCAATTTCACACTTGTCGCCCCTCCAGGGTGACTTTCGACCATTTCAGGGTCCCCCGGCGGGAGAAAACAGGACGGCGGAGGGAGCGATCGCCTCGCACGTCCGCCAGTGCCGCAATCGCAAACCGGAAGCCTGGATAGCTGGTTCTTGAGCTTTAAGGTGAAGAAGACAGACCTTATGTGTGAGATTATGTTTCTCCCATATGACAAGAGAGAGGTATTCCACCTCTTTTTTGGGGTGAGATGTCATGTATAATTAATATCATGCAGCCCAGAGTGGAATGTAAAACAAAGAAGATAGCTGTAGCAGTTGAACTTCACATCTGGCTCCAGGCAACTGACCTGTACAATTACAGGATTTTCCCATTAAAAAAAGGAGAGGTAAGATGCTCTTCATGCAGCTTCCTACCTTGTGACAAGCCTCACCCTTTCTGGAGTAGTCCCTATGGTCTAAACATGCCATTTAGAGGTAAGAAAATATTCCAGATTATATCCGATAATGATATAAGAGCCCATAAACCTAACAAAGCAGAGAAACAGACAGGGATTAATCTTCCCATTGCACAGACAGCCCTGAAAGGGACTTTTCAATGAAGAGACATGATGAATGCTGGATATAGTGATCTAACCCAAGACTGTTAAGAAGCCGAAACTTCACTCCTCTGATCAGCCTCTTTACTAGGACAGAGATTGGAACTGCAAACTGTTTCACTCAAGGGCATTTTAGTCTCAACCCTTCTGTTAGAAACTCAAGAAATCATTCCTTCCAGTATTGAGATTGAGTGATCTGTCATGTAGGCTCTATTTTTAGCCCAGAAAATGCTATGATGTCTGATTAACTACAGCTTCTAGATTTGGAACCAGCTAACCTGCTTTGGGAAATGTTAACCATAATAGATGTCATGACATTGACTGTTATATAGAGAGGACATTAAATCAAATTTGGGTGTTTCTCTTGATTCTATGTCCCACCTGAATTTTAGTGACTTTTACTCTAATTCAAGATGACCATTTTCTCTAAAGGAGTTATCAACCCAGTTCTGGAGAAGGAGGTTGGCTCTGATTTTTATTTCAATTATTAAACAGTAATTTTATTATTAGTTCACACAGGTTTAACATCAGGGTTAAAACAAGGGCAAACTATCAGAGCATCTTAATCTTCCAAGACTTGATTACAGATTCCAAATGTGCCACCTTAGAAAAAGAAACTGCACTAGCATTAATATCAGGCATGAAGGATCAGGCCTATATGTGAAGGTCCAATTAAATTGATTTATTGTTACTCATGCCTATGCACAGGAATATTCTCAACTAACTGTTAATGCCTGTTAGGATAAGGGTCAATGGAATTCAAGGGGGAGTTGGATTTAGTTCACTTGTGACTATGTAGAGATTCTAGACTGATCCCCATTTTAACTCTGCCCCCAAGTTCTGCCATTCTTCCCCTAGAGTCATAGAGCAACAGACTGCTAAACTCACATCAAAATATTTCAGGATATATCAGAATGTCTTAACAAACACAATGGGCTTTTAACACATTGTAATTGCTAAATCTTTGAGGTATCGTAGTCGGTGTTACATATAACCTGCATCTGCATAACTACCTTTCTTCTCCCCTCCCTTGAAATATCCCTCTAGTTAGTCAGAAAAGAATATCAGCTCTATAGTAGAACATTCTAAATCTCCAGCATACTTACAAAGAGGGAAAGTTACTCAAAAATCCAAATCTCAGCATGAAGTTGTCTGACTCCAGTACAAATGTACTGTATAATCTCCCAATATCTCCCAATTTCAAGCCATCCCCTTTTTCCTCATGATTAAAAACCAGATCCAAAACTATGACATTCCAGTAACAGATGAGACAAATATATTCCCATAAACTCCTGAACAACTCCAACCAAGCTTGAAGTTTAACCTTCTAGAAGTCCTTGACAATAAGTTCAAGACCACTTTCATCAGTTCAGGTAAGGAGGCTGATATATATGGTGGTATCTTGTATTGTATTGATATATGTTGGTATCTTGTATTGGACAAACTGGGGATTTTTCTAGTGTAATATACACTAGAAAAATCCCCAGTTTGTCCAATACAAGATACCAACATTCTGAACTGACTTATCTGGAGAAACAGAAAGGATTTCTATAGAGTACTGCAACTCCCCTTCTTTACTCCATGGCCAATTCTAGTCTTCACCCAGTGTAGCGATAGGGGCACTTATTCAACCAAATCAGTGTTACAAGTTTTCACGTTATCTTTAATGGCATTCAAAATCTGAGGTAGCAGTCATCATATGCTGACTTCAGATTGGGGAAGGAAAGTATAGAAATGGGAAACCACAGGTCTATTTCCTTTTTCTTTTGAGGGATATTATTCATGAGTTTTATTAAGGTACTAGTGGGTTATAGTCTTTTAATTTCCCACTAGTAAATATCTCTTGCCACAAACTCCAGAGACCATAAAGAATATTAAAAAGTTTGGAATTTAAGTACTGTAAAGAATATTAAAAAGTTTGGAATTTAAGTACTGTAAAGAATATTAAAAAGTTTGGGATTTAACTGGACTTTTAACTGCAGCAGTTCTTGGATTACAAACTGTTTGTGAGTTTTCCTTTACAAATTGGAGCCTATTGTCTCCTGGTACATTGCTAACTGGTACAGAAGAAAGGACTCTAGAGGAGTAGCTGCATTAATATTTTAGTAAAATATTTAAGTTTTAGTAACTGAAAGATTCAACAGTCACATTCAGAATAGAAGAAATACAGCTGTTAAGACTAATGCTACTGAAGTTTAACTTGGTGTAAGACCCAATATGTGTATTATAACTAGAATGGGGATTGAAGGACCAAAAATGAGATTTTCAGAGAGAAAGAGACAGAGACAGACATACACAGAGACAGACAGACAGACAGACACACAGAGAGAGAGAGAGAGAGAGAGAGAGAGACTTGTGAAGGGAAAAAAGCTGAAATGGGCTAAAAGGTTGGTAGGAGAAGCGCTGTAGAGAAATTAGAGAGAATTAGGGGGAAAAAGATGGGCCTAGTGAGCAAAGCGGGAGTCTTGGTAGTCACGGGCTGCTGAAAAAAAAAGTTGTTTCAAAAGTGAGCCAAAATTTCCAAAGAGCAATCAGCAAAAGGGTTGCTATGATATGTGGTGAGGACAGTAGAATGTAGGATCAATTTACTTTCAGTAGACATAGTGTGTGTTTGGTTTACTTTGTGCAGAT
This sequence comes from Azemiops feae, assembly GCA_023970755.1. NCBI lineage: Eukaryota > Metazoa > Chordata > Lepidosauria > Squamata > Viperidae > Azemiops > Azemiops feae. The sequence goes on from JALGBA010000616.1 coordinate 1,263,654, forward strand.
ATGCAGAGGGAAAAGAAAACTTATCTGCCGTATCTAGAGAGAGAGTAAGAAGGAAGATTGACATTTGCTGGCCATGACAGGTTGCCAGCTAAGTTTTAACTAGGGCCTTGTAGAGAAGCAACCACATTTTAAGATAGGCATACTATCATTTTCACTGAGATAACTGTTGGCAGCAGAAAGATAGCTAATGAACCAAACAGTACAGCAGTTATGTCATAGAGTAATTTGTGATAGTCCACTCCTATTTGAAAGCAAACAAGGGAAGAGAGAGATGAACTATATGTGCACTAGCCGAATTTCACTTGGCTTTGTATCTTATTGGAAAAGTCAACCTTTCAAAGAAATTGATGTCTTTTTATCCTTATTATGCTAACTAAGTCTAATGTGAAAACCAGAATAGTTCACAAGAAAAGTCTTGTCTGATCAATCCCGAGAATTCATAACAGATTCCATTACTTTGTGCCTCAAGAAACTATAGCAAAGTTTGTGAAAAGAGGGAGCATATTCTCTTTGTGAGAGAATTTGGCTAACATGGTTCAACTGCCCCAATTCATTCCTTCCTCTTGTGAGATTGTCACCAGAGCACATCAGATGGCATGCTAGTTTGACACAACTGAATTCCTGTGTGATTCCTATTTACTTGTGAATAGCATCCTCTGCCCAGCAGCATTAAAAAATCAGCTGAATGAAGGGAAAAAACACAAATATTTAAGCACTTCTGCTAGAAAAGATAGTGATTTTTCCTGAGGGATTGCATTCCTTAAATATTTCTCTTTCTCCTCGAAAAGTTGACACCTTGAAAAAAATGACACTTGAGAATTCCAAGTAGCTGTAACAAAGATTTTCAATAAAAATAAAATGGGCAGCCTTTCTCAATTTACTGCTTTCTAGATGGGTTGAATTTAACTCCCATAATCCCAGTCAGCTTAGATTTATTATCTCTGTCCCCGTATTATCTAAAATTCTTGTCTTCAGCAGACTTTCCTATCCAGTTGTCATGTATTTTTTCTTTGGCTTTCATCCATTCTCTTTTCTGCTCCTTAGGTCTACAGCTTGCTCCAAGAACATTTGTCTTATTTTAATTGACTATATGTGATGGCCAAAGTAGCTTGTCACTAAGTGGGTTCAACTATCACATGAATTACTTATGCCAACCCCTCCCCCCAACATTATCTACCCCCAACTCAACATATGCTAATTTCCATCTCCTCACTTTAATTTGATTGAATAGATGACTGGATATCAACAGCAAATGCATATAGGGCAATAGCATCATAGGAATTCCCTCTAGATTCACACTTGAGACCTTGCAAAACCAGACAGGTTTCCAGTGGGCATGGCCCCTGATTCCCAGATGCCTGAATGCCTCACATTCTGCTTTCTATCAACAGGCCACAGACAGAAAGGGACAGGTGCCTCTGTCACTGGCCTGGACAAATAGTTCCTACATTCCTGACTTCCTCACCTATAAGCCACTACTTAGTCCTTCAAACTCAATCACTGTGGTTATCTTTATGTGGGGTGTCCTTGGAAGATCTCAAGCCCCATCTTTAATCTCTCAAAAAACACTCTTATTGGCTTTAGTCTGGCACCAGCATTTCCCTCTATAATTGCTGTTGCAGGCCTGCATAATTCAAAACAGAAATAGAACACTCTCACATTTTATCCCTGTCCCAGATGCCATTGCCACTTCAGTTCATCCAGTGATCCTTTGATCCAATGATGCCTCACTCTGCTGCAATGCTAGTCCTATCATCAGTTATTCCAATGGTGCACCAGGTCCCACCATTGTTGAGATACCTCCAGCAATGGAAAACAGCTCAGCGTATAATTCAACTGCTTTCATTTCTGTTACTACTGCTTCAGTACCAGTCAGCTGCCACTCAGCAGCAGAATAGCACTGCCATCACCAGTGCTGCCACTCATCTGTCATCCCACTATCTGTCAGATTCCCCAACCACACATAGGCCAAGCAATTTCCTCCAATAGCCTAAGGAATCTTCTTTTGCCAGATCATATTTGATGTTGAAGAAGCAAAGTCCAGATGGGATCCAATAAATACTATAGATTATTATGATAAGATAGACTGTCATAATTATTGGATCTGGATATGGTAGTTTGTGCTGGTATAGCCCTGGAACTAAGCTTGAGAAAGAGTGCCAGCCTGTTTTCTTGCAGTTTTTGGTCTTAAAGGAGATAGCGGCCAAAAGGAGAAAATAAAAAGGAGTGCAGTATTGATAAGTAGCAGTCAGGCCAAGGAGATTTTCTTGGAGCTCCCAATGTCTGAAACTAGATTAAAGGGGAGGGGGAGAGGGACAAAAAGAGGCTGCTGTTGCCAGATAACATATAATCCTCTTTTTTCTCTCTAAGAACTTAGTAAGTGCCTGAGGTGAGGGAACTTGTTCTACTGAGTCTTGTCCCTTTTTCCTGATTGCCATCCTTAACCACTCTGCTTAGCATTTTCCTGGGGAAAGAATAATATATTTTTGCAGTGGTGAGCAAAACTTTACTTCTCTTATCTAATTATACTTTCAATGCACCCCTATCATTGGCTGGATGCCCTTTCTTGAAGTCATTAGTCTTCACAGTAGGAGGAAAAGTTCATCAAAGATTCTATATCCCAGCAACCCCTGCTGGGCCAGAGGATTCCTGAGCAAGAGTGTTACATCTGCTGTGTTAAATCTGCCATTTACTTTCCTAGACCCTAAGTAGACATGTCTTTGAAATGGGGCCTGGGGAGAGGGCTCCGTACTATCCCCAGACTCTTTCATTTTAAAAATAATTTAGCAATACAGAGCAATACAGGATCTAAAGAAACCAGAGAAGAGGTTGTTGATAAGTAAGAATGCAGTAGAACGGATTAGTGTAACATGTTTTCAGTAAATATGCTACCACCGTTGACTTTTTGATAATATTTGGATGGTGCAGGTAGTATTCATATGAATTGTGTTGAAGACATGCTCACACACCAAGTGCTGTTTGCAAATTGCTACCAACATTTTAATGAAATATTTTATTTCATGCATATATAAGAGATATAAATATATATTTAACATTTTTAATGAATTAATGGACCAGTTTAATATATTGTGATGTCTTGTAGATTATTGTTGTTTTTTCCTTCAGTTGTGTAAATTTCTGATATCAAGTTAGCATATTTGTAAAGAGACAACACAACTATTAGATGTTAATAATGGAGTAAACATTTAAAATCTTTTAACACATAGTTATGATTGAAATATACATATTAATGTTTATGAGTTAAAACAGCTTGTGTATTCTTTTTTTTAATATATTTTATTAAATTTTATATGGGTATGGGAAGGATAGGGATAATATGGGTAGAGGATGGGGTTAGGGAATGGAGTTGGGATAGGGATGGGAATAGGGGTAGGGATAGGTACAGTAGTGGGGTTACCCCCACATAAAAAATCCAACGCTTACACAAGCAGACTCTCGTCCGGGTACACGTATTGAATAACAGTAATTAATACAATACTAAACAATTATAGTCATTAATACTAAAAATAGTCATATAAAAGCTTACTAATTAAGTATAATTTAGCTCTAACGTAATGCTAACCATTGATAAAAAATTTCCCATGGCCTAAAATACACTGAATCCTCTTTCTCCTTAATCTCCAAAGTCAATCTGTCCATTTCTGCACATTCTAAAATTTTCATAATTATAATCTGATCGTGTGGTAAATTTTCATTTTTCCAAAATTGAGCAAATACAATTCTCGCTGCTGTCAATACATGTAATATTAAATATTCATTCTCTTTGCCATAATTAAGTCCTAATATTCCTAACAGAAACAATTCTGGCTTATATTCTATTTGTGTTTTAGTCACCTTTTCTAACCATTTATGAATTTTAAACCAAAATTTCTGAACTTTAGGACACATCCACCAAATATGATAATAAGTACCTGGTTTTTCTTTACATTTCCAACAAATATTCGATACATTTTTAAACATTTTCGCTAATCTAACTGGTGTCATATGCCATCTATAAAACATTTTATATAAATTCTCTTTATATGAAACTGCTTTAGTAAGTTTAATATTTCTCTCCCAAAGCTTTTCCCAGTCTTCTAAGTCTATGGAGTATCCAAAGTTTTTTGCCCACACTATCATTGTTTCTTTTACTTGTTCTTCTTCCATCTTCCAATTTAATAGAAATTTGTAAAGTTTCTTAATCAAATTTTCATCTGTTTTCAAAAGTGTTTTGTCAAATACTGTCTGTTCTTTATAAAAGTCCATTACTTTTACATCTTTTTCATATCTTGTTTGAATTTGCAGATAGGACCACCATGTTAAGTCAATGCCTTGTTGATAGAGAGTTAGTCTGTCTTTAAGTTTTCCATCCTTATCTAAAATGTCTTTATAAGTAACAAGTTTGTCATAGTTAATTAAATTTGGATAAGCAAATGCTTCCATCGTTGAAAGCCACTCTGGTATTTTCATATATATTTTATGTTTAATTTTCTCCCACTCTGAGAACAACACATTCCTTATGGCATGTCTTTGAAAATATTTATGTACTTTGTTTTTCTCATACCATAAGAACGCATGCCAGCCCAATTGTAAGTCATGTCCCTCCAAATAAAGAAATCGTTTATTTCTCAGCATAATCCATTCTTTGAGCCAAAGTAACAGACGCTTGATAATAAAGTCTCCAGTCCGGAAGTCCAAAGCCCCCTCTATCTTTTGTTTCTTGTAGTAGTTTAGTTTTAATTCGTGCTTTCTTCCTTTCCATATAAATCTCAATATTGTTGAATTTAAATCATCAAAAAATTTCTTACCCAATTTAACAGGGATCGTTTGAAATAGAAAAAGTATTTTTGGTAAAATGTTCATCTTCACAGTCGCTATTCTGCCTAACAATGTCAATTGAAGATTTTTCCACTTTTCCAAATCTACTTTTATTTGTTTCATTAGTTTTTCATAGTTATCTTCTTTTATTGTTGTATATTTTGATGTTAAATAGATTCCTAAGTATTTAACTTTTTTAGCCATTTGAAGATTTGATCTTTCTGCAAGTTGAGATCTCTGTTTGTCTGTTAGGTTTTTTGTTAATACTTTAGTCTTTTCTTTATTTATCTTCAAGCCTGCTACATCTCCAAATTCCTCTATTTTCTGCAGAAGTATAGTAACTGTTTCCAATGGTTCCTCTATAATAAAGACTAAATCATCCGCAAAAGCCTGTAATGTATATTTTTGTTCTTTTATTTCCAATCCTTTAATTTCCGTATCTTGTCTAATGTCTCTAGCCAACACCTCCAGTGTAAGAATAAATAACAAGGGGGATAGTGGACATCCCTGTCTTGTGCCTTTTTTGATATCAAAGCCATTTGTATATTTTCCATTTAAAAATATCTTTGCTGTTTGTTCATTATATATTGCTTGAATCGCATTTATAAAGTTTTTACCAAAGTCCATTTCCATCAACTGTTGAAACATAAATTGCCAATTTAAATTATCAAAGGCTTTTTGTGCGTCAAGAAATATAAGTGCCATCTGTTTCCCTGGCTGATGTTCATAATATTCTAAAACATTTAAAATAATCCTTAAATTGTTCTTTGTCTTTTAGGCAAAAAACCATTTTGATCTGTATGAATAAATTCAGTCAGGAATTTCTTCAATCTTTCTGCCATTATTGAAGTAAAAATTTTGTAATCCACATTTAATAGCGATATTGGTCTATAATTTTTGATTTGTGAAAGATCAGTATCTTCTTTAGGTATCAAGGTAATATTAGCTTCAGTCCACGAATTTGGTATTTTTGTCTGTAAAAAGATTTCATTGTACAATTCTTTCAAAATCGGGCTTACTGTATCTTGTAAAACTACATAAACTTCTGCAGGGAGCCCATCAGGCCCCGGGCTTTTATCCTTCTTTTGTCTTTTTATTGCCTCTGTGATCTCCATCATTGTTATCTTCTCATTTAAAATATGTCGCATATTCTCTGGCACCTTTGGAAGATCAGCTCTAACTAATACAATGTCTCATAATAATCTTTAACAATTTTTTCCATCGCATCATTATGGCAATATATCTCGCCTTTTGAGCCTTGTAATTTACTTATCATTCTCTTTTCTCTTTCTTTCTTCAATCTATATGAAAGCCATCTTCCCGGTTTATTAGCATTTTCAAAAAAAATTTGTTTGGATCGTTTAATCTGTTGTGCCATCATCTCCATCTCGGATAAATTTAATTTATGTTTTATCAATTCCATTTGTGCTTTTAGTTCCTTCTTTTGTGGGTCAATTCGTAATTCCAATTCCAATTTTTTAATTTCTTCTTTCAGCCTCAACTGTACTTGCTTCTTTTCTTTGTTCTTTTTGGCAGTATACGTTATAGCCAAACCTCTAAAATATGCTTTCGCCGTATCCCATACATTTTGAAGAGAGGTTTCTTCTTTCTTATTTATTTAAAAAAAAAATTCCATTTCTTTTGTTGCTAATTGTAAAAATTCTTTCTCTTTCAATATAGATTTATTTAATGACCACCTTAATTGTTTCTTGGTTCCTTTCCAAGAAAGCTTGTGTATTCTCATTGGGAAGTGAGTGAATATAGCTCACTAGTAGAGCATCTGCTTTGTGTGTATTCAGTCCTAGGTTCAGCTTCTGGGAAAGGGAAGAAAAAGTATTGGTTTGCCAAACATTTTGTAGTTGCTGTTCTGAAGAATAATACCGGGGCCATTAGATATTTGGCCCCTTCCACAAATGGCTTTTTGATTAGAATTCACACATTTCCCAAAAGGGCTGCATGCTCAAAACATATTGCTAAACTGATATCTACATGCATACACGCAAAATGAAAATGTTTATCTGAATCTGCAAGTGTTTAGCATCTAGTTCAATACATGTATACCATATTGCTTGACAATAAATACTAGAATACAAGCTGGGGAAAGACCTATGTTGATGTATCATGAAATTTGGAAGACCAATGATAAGAATCCCATGTATTTCCATAATTAGATCTTTCTTCACAATTTATGATACATATTGTTTATCACATCTGGGTGCATTGTTTTATAAAACATGAAATGGTCCTGAAGTTCTGACCTTTCAATCTTAGACATTTATCCTGTCTCAAAAATTTCTCACCATTGGGGGAAAGGAGAGACTGAATTGGGAGACAAAGTTGAATTTCTGCTGGTGTGGACCTGTATCTGTATGTACTACCAGTGTAATGCCAAATTTGCCATTTGATGTTGTATGTGACTGTCAAGAGCACCAGGTGTCTGTCTCTGCTTCTACTAATATACGAAGCGCACAAAGTCTGTTTGAATCTGTGCTGCAATATCTCTTTCAAATTTCTTGAAATATCCTGCAAGAATTATGATTTCTCTCCAGGTTAAAATTTGACTTATTTATGTCTTTCTTGATCTTTAACTCATTAACTCCACTATGTACTTTTCTTAGCAGGAGTGAAGACTCACTCTCTAACTTTTGGGGCAGTCTTTTTAAAGTGTTGTAAATATTTTAGTATATGCCTGTTCCACTTTAACCTTTTCTGTTTCTTGTGGGGCAAATGTAGACAGTTTCTTATAGAAGAAATGTATCAGTTCCATGACTGAAGTACCAGTAGGACATCTAATAGATGTGTGCCTTCCTCAGTCTCTCAAATCTCTTTCCTGGATGAATTGCCATAGCTGTTGAAAGTTAAAGAGGGTGGTGTGTGAATGTCATTTTATATTCCCCCTTTGAAGTGTTCAGATTTCATTTCAGAAAGAGGTAAGAGCACAGTGATATTTAATTTAGATACCTCTCTTTTTCCCTGAAGCTTTCACTATTTATAGGGGTACTTGAAAGCAAGACAGCAAGAGAAGTACCTCATTACTGACCCCATATTTCACATTTTATGAGAGCCACTCAGTTCCACTATTGGTTTCTGAAATCTAGTTTCCATAAGAAGGATCTTTTGGCGTTTCAGCTTCTGTTTCAGCTAATTTCCTTCTGCTCCTAAATTAGAAATATTTCACTGGGGGGAATAAATGTGACAAAACTTTGTTTTCAAAGAGCTAAGTTCTTTAACTACATTTTCTTTTTAATTATTGTTTTGGTTGAAAATAAGAACAGACCATCATAAGGACATATCTAATACATTTTATTTCTTGGGAAGTGGAAATCATGTCATAGCAAAAACAGACCTTCACTCACCACCACAACTTGATTCCCTATCTCTGAATCTATGTAGGGCCCTGAAGCATTCTGAAGATAGAGATGGCAGCAGCTGGAAGCCAGTGTTTTGCTTTGAAGTGTTCCTGCTACCTAGGAAAAAAGAGAGAACTCGTAGTTTATATGTCCAAAGAAGGCCTTGAAGAATAGAATAGAATAGAATAGAATAGAATAGAATAGAATAGAATAGAATAGAATAGAATAGAATAGAATAGAATAGAATAGAATAGAATAGAATAGAATAACTTTATTGTCATTGTGTAACTCACAACAAAATTAAGTAGAAGAGTACATGAGCCAAAGTTTTGGTTTCACTAGGTCTATGTCTCTCTCCTTCTCCCCCCCCCCAAAAAACCCCTTCACGATTTACTTTTGTATGTAGCTTCCAAAGCACCAGAAGAAAAGACGAGAAACAATGGATGGAAACTAATCAAGGAGAGAAGCAACCTGGAACTAAGGAGAAATTTCCTAACAGTGAGAACAATTAACCAGTGGAATGGCTTGCCTTCAGAAGTTGTGGGTGCCTCATCATTTCAGGGTTTCAAGAAGAGACTGAACAGCCATTTTCCTCAAATGGTATAGACTAGAATCTCTTGCTTGAGCAGTGGGGGGGGGGATTTGGATTAGAAGACCTACAAGGTCCCTTCCAACTCTGTATTTTAGTCACCTCTATATTTTAGTCACCTCTATAGCCTTGCTGCTTAGCCTTTGCTTTCAAAAGTTCCTCCATCAAAGGATTGGCTGCCTATGTCATGTTTCTTGGCTTTTTTATCTGTGCAGAAAAAGAGAAGATAGTACAGTAAAAGACTGCTAAAATAGTTCAACATATTTTTCTTCCTATGCTTTCCTTCTGTTATAACTGTCCCTGAGGAGTAGAGTGGTACATTTCTGATTCATTAGCATTGTTATTCTTCAGGAAGTCTTTAATTGGAAACAAAATGGAAAGTTGGCACATCTGTCATGAATGGTGGGTGATCTGCTGCCTTGCTTCTGGCCAACCAGAGAGTCGGGCGGTTGTGAACTCTTTTAGCTTCTTGGGGTCTTAGGTCAAAAGTCCATAACAATTGGAATAATTGGAGACAGAAGGAGTATAGAGGATATGTCGTGGCTAGGCATGAGAAAGAGGATTTGCCTGGTTTACATAATTAGTGACCGTGTAGAGACCTCCAATCCAGTACAGGTTATAAAAAATGAATGAACTGGTTGTCCTTCTCCATATAGGGTCATCTCAGGGAAAGGTAGATAATAAGTAAAATTAAAATACCATGTTTGATTCATCTTTGGAGCCTTTTTCCATTAAGATTAAGATCCTGTTTTCATTAGGTAAAGCGATTAGGTGAGTCTATGCAGAATCACAGAAAACTTACCCATTTTCAAGGAAGGTTACATAGCACCTACCCACGTTTGCAATCTGTTACTTTCCAATCATCCAGAGCACAAACCTACAGAGAATATATAATAGTTGACCTCCTCAAGCCATACCAGTCTTATTCTTATTATACTCAAAAAGTAAAATGCCCAACGTATAAGTGTCCCACTTTTTAAGGCAAAACAAAACAGCCTCAGTTTTCAGACACTTTGGGAACACTTCTAAAATGCTTTATCTGTTATATTTTGATTAAAGTTTTATTTTCTTTCAGCAAAAAGTCACACTTAAACTGTCTCATCTCATCATCTTCTCTTTTAAGAGACAAAATCACCTCGCCTTCCAGTGTCATGATTCTACAGAGCGTCTGTTCTTTCCAGAAGAGCTTGCTGTTTTTTAATTCTTTTTTTCCCCTTGCTGTGCCTTTTCTGACCTTCCCTGTCAGTATTTATGCTTCTCTCACTGGCTTTGCAGAGAGGTTTACATTTTCTCTTGGAGACTCTAAGCTGGATGTTTGAATTGTTTCTATAAAGTACATGATGGAATTATTCCTTTCAGACAGAAAATGCACAATAGGGTCACACCTAGGACAGTTTGTGTTCAATAAGCTTTCTAGCCAATGCTAACAAATCTTAATCCTAATCTTAGAAAGCAGATGTTTCATATGCAAAGGGCAGGACAAGAAACAATGGATGAAAACTAATCAAGGAGAGAAGCAACCTGGAATTAAGGAAAAACTTCTTTGTTCTGAGAACAATTAACCACTGGAACAGCTTGATGTCAGAAGTTGTAGGTGCGTCATCACTGGAGGTTTTTAAGAAGAAACTGGACAGTGACTTGTCTGAAATGGTATAGGGTCTCCTGCTTGAGCAGGGGGTTGGACTAGAAGATCTCCAAGGTCCCTATTCTCATTTTGTTTAATAAGCAGGTATTACAGCAAAGTAAATGCTCCTTTTAACATTTAGAAGAAATTCAGAGCATGAATTTACAATTTAGTTTTCATGAACTTTCTTGTTTCCAGCAATATGAAGGTAAGTTAAACTCAGATAACAAATTATTTTGAAGGTACTTTCTTACAGGTTCTATTGTTTTTTTCCAAGTTTTTGTTTTGATTTTCAATAGAACACATAGGCCTTATAGAATAAACAAGGATATGTCTAGTACTATCATAAGTTTAAATAAGAACATGCAAGTTGTATTTTTAATTTTTGTTTTATTTAGATTGGAGGGGAGGGAGGGGGAAGCATATTTCTCTGATGAACTAAAGAAAAACCCAGTTTTACATGTATAGAAAAATAGTTTTATCCTGCTATAATCAGCCTTGGTTGATCTCAAAAAACAAAATCTAGGAAAGATTGGGCTTGGTTAATAATTGGGTGGAAATCATAAGGACATACTTTCCTATAGATTCTGTTGAAAGAAAAGTCTTCATCGTGGTTCAGTCCAAGCTGGGATTAAACATGGTGACTGCTTTAGGAAGAAGGTTGCAGTTTATTGAAGAGGAGAGCCAGACAGAAAGATGGCTCTGGCAGAAAAGAGAGTGAGCACATGTAGGGAGTGGGTTTTTATACTCTCTTGAGCCTTTTGTTTGGAGTTGTTTCCTGTTCCTGTTTGAGGCTATTTCCTGTATTTTGACTTGTGTCCCTTTGGCATCTGTGAGTTAATCCTATTATGTCCTGTCTTAGACTTTGGGTGGGGTATGTAGATTTTAGGTGTCTTTCTCTTCTTAATCTTCTAACTCCAACCTTCCTGGATTTACATCTGCATTTCTATAGAGCTGGTTTCTGCTTGGGGGAGGGAAACAGAAAAACTGGGCATGCTTTTCTGCCTCTTTAAGATCCTTTGAGGAAATATATTTTTCTGCCCTTTTAATATTTCCTTCTCTGGGGAGCTGACTTCCCACAATCCCCCCTTTGTGCCATAATAGTGTGGGCATTCAACTGGCTTGTTACAATACAAATGGGGCAAGAAAGAAAACTTTACAATGAGTTTCCACCCTCCCCCCATAGTTTTCCTAATTTTCTTCTGAGGCTTCACGTGGGGACCAATGGCTCCAGGATTCCTTCCTTCTTCTGCAGCTTTCACAGGCATCTGGGGAAATGGTAGGACTTGGGAAGATTTGTTCTACTCTGGTTGCATGGTGGCTTTTTAGTGGATGGCTGGATTCAAAACCCAATTCCATGGCTCAAATGGATGAAGGCAACATTTGGGTCAGTGTGCTCTGCTTCCAAAGGTTGGGGGGGTCATCTGTGTAGGGCTGAAAGACATGAGAACAAGATCTCCTCCCCCCTTTCTGGGTGGACTCTCCCAGGAGAGGCAGACAAAGGCATGGAGAACAGAGGTAAGAAAAGGAGAAGTACATGGTGGTGGGGGGGTAGCTTGCAGGCAGAGTTTGAAAAGGCATTAATACTGCAGTTGTTAAAGAAACAGATAGGCAGACAAAATGAGGACATCCCAGATGGGGACAAAAGAAAGGCTGGATTCTGGTAAGAGAACATACATGAAAAGTTTCACTTCTGAACTTGAACATTTGCAACATGTTAGAACTTAAGGACTTGCAACTTGAAAAAAATGCTGGGCAGCTTGAGAATGCTGAAAGCCTAATATTTAAGGTGTGCAATTTGCCAGGGGCAGGAGAATCTACTTTTAACATTTATTCTAAAATAGACCACATTATTTTAGAGATTGAAAAATGCTTAAAATGCTTATATGTTCCAGGATTAGCTTCATAGTAGTTTCACCAATTAGTGATAGGATAAGAAAAGTAACTTAAGAAGAAGATTATTTCCCTACACAAGCAAACTTGAGCTCCAGGAGTCTTTTGTAGCTAGACACACCTCAGGTTTCAGGAAAAGGATAGACAGATACAACCCATTTACAACACATACAATAAATACAAGAGTGAAACTTTTCCAGCAGATGAACTTAAAACATTCCCTCCTGGTAACTTTGGGCTGTTCTTATGAGTACATAGAGAAAAAGGAAGAAGAAAAACAAACAAACAAACAAACACATTTTTCTTCACTCTGTTTGTTGGCCAGACAAACAGAGTGAGGGTATTTCCTTTTGGTGGCTTATTTTAAGCAGAATTTTAAAATTCTTTTATCTTTGGGTTAGAAACAATAAACAGTCACATTTACCTCACACACAAAGACTTTGACACACATATATACACAAAGACAAGAGAACAGAAAAGGAAACAGAAGTCTTAGTTTTACACATCCTAGTCATTCCCACCATAAATCTCAGTTAACTCAAATTAGGGAAGGCACAAATCTTAAATATACCACATGGTTGCATAGAAAGGAGAGAGAGAGAATCACTATTTCTTATTTTCCCTTTAAGTACCTTTATTTAGCCGAATTGGTTTCCCAGCAAAGCCCTGAGCAAAGCCCATTTCTTACATATTTCTCTTGCTCTTCGTTTCGAGTAAATCTCCTAGGTGAGTCCTAATTGTCACCTTTGAACTGCCGCTTCCCATGTTCCCTCTCAGATGTGGGGCTCACTTTGGCTCAGTCAGGTACAAAAAGAAAAAAATGCGGTTTTCGGACAAAAAAGCCTCCAGGAGGACTTCAGTTCCCTGATGAAGTACGAGCACCTCCATTTTCCCTAACAAAAGGTCCTGCGCTCTGGCCAAATCCCCATGCTTTCCAGGGTCTGCCACTTGAACAGATCCTTTCTGCGGTTAGAAAAGGCCAGAGGGAGCAAAATCCAAGTGTGATTGGGAAAAAAAGCGTCTTCTCACTCACTCACACACACAGACATACATACATTTCCTTTGTTCCCCTGGGCTTTAAAGTTAAAATTTAGAGGTACTCACCTTCACCTTCTTTCCAAAGCAGCTCTTGAGCTCAAACCCAAAACTCCCTTTACTACCCTGGCTCCACATGGGCAGGGCCTGGGAAACCCATCCACAGACACAAGGGGTCTGCTGCCGGCAAGATGGGGCTTACCAGTCTCAGTCCATTGGAGAGGTTAGCTTGGAGTCCCATCTGGGGTGCCAAATTGTTGAAAGAAAAATCTTCATCGTGGTTCAGTCCAAGCTGGGAATAAATAAATATGGCGACTGCTTTAGGAAGAAGGTTGTAGTTTATTGAAGAGGAGAGCCAGACAGAAAGATGGCTCTGGCAGAAAAGAGAGTGAGCACATGTAGGGAGTGGGTTTTTATATCCTCTTCAGCCTTTTGTTTGGAGTTATTTCCTGTTCCTGTTGAGGCTATTTCCTGTGTCATGTATTATGACCTGTGTCTCTTTGGCATCTGTGAGTTAATCCTATTATGTCCTGTCTTAGACTTTGGGTGGGGTATGTAGATTTTAGGTGTCTTTGTCTTCTTCTTTTTTTTGTAACAAGTTTTATTAATTTTTTCATTTTTTAGAACAGAGTGCTTAGGAAACAATGTGGAGATGGAGTAATCAATTATCCAAAATCAAAATCGTACATATACAGGTCAGGTTAACTCCTTAAAAATTCCCTCTCTATTTCCCTCCATTAATATAAAATATTCAAATTAATACATTTCTAAATAAAATTCAATTAATCCATAAAATTTTATCAATAACATTTTAGCTATACAAGTCCAAATCCTGTTTTTAAGTTTTACTAAATTCCAATTACCATATTCCAATTTAGCCTTAATTAAGCATATTATTTACACTTTGGGTATCCCTAATTTCCCTCATTACATAACATAATAATTATAATGTCTAAAATAAGCATCTTATTTCAACAATTACCTTCTTACATTTCCAAAATGTATTCTAAGTCTTATTCTAATACATCTTCATTTACAATCTTCCATTGTCACAATCCATTTCCTTGTTTTCATTCCATTACAAAATAGTTATCATACCTAAAATGAACATTATCCCAAAAAATACCTTCTTACCCTATTTCAAACATATATTCTATTTCTTGTCTTAATAGCTCCTCATTTAAAACCTTTTTCATTTCACCATTCCAAACTATAATCTAACCAATAATTTCATCTCAGTTATAAATCTAAATCCTAAACATTAAATCAGTCCAAAAACCTTTACTTTTCATCTCAGTTCAGTCCATATCTCTAAAAGACCTTTTTTTACCAATCAAGTAAAGATTTAAATCCCATTTTTAAATCTAACTCTAGCTTTCTTTTTGTGCCAGGCAGGCTTCCATAAGAAGGCCTCTATATCAATAAATCTCAATGTTTTATTAGACATATTTATCATCCATTCAATCTGGTCGTAGTTCTGTTCTCCTTCTTCCGCTATCATCTGAATAGCGTAGTCAATTTGTTCTGATAATCAGTAAATTGTACATAGGATTGAGTAGAATCTTCTTTGGTAGTGATAGATTCCTCTTCTGTTGTTTTTTGACTTGTAAAATAATCAATTGAAGTCTGGAAATCAGTTTGAAATTTTGGGGCAGAGGCTTTTTTGTAGTTAAGTTGTGAATAAGATTCCTCCATCTCATCATGTTGTACATAATGTTGAACACAGGCCTCTTTGCTGTTGATCTGTTCCTCAGTTTGTAGTTCTGGGGGATCATCTTTAGTTTCCATCCTAAAGTTCATTTGCTCAGTAAGTTCCAAGATTTTTTCCAATATAAGATTGTAGTCAAGCTGTGGGTAAGATTTCTCCATTTCCATAATGAAATAATCTTTTAGTCTTTTAGTGGAGGCTCAGAGCAGTATTTAATAACAATCAGCCCATATCCACCTCCACACAGCTGTTTCAAATTCTTTATCTTTTTCCCTTTTATGATAAATTGAAGGTCAAACCAACCTCAAAATCAAAGAGAAAGTACAATTGTAATGTCAACTTTTGCTACAAGATGTCCCCAGTAGACTGTAAAATCTTTTCCCCCCCCAGATATCTAAGGTTTTATCCAGTTAAAAGAGTAGAAGCAGTAAAAAAACCCAATATTGCCCAGTTTAATAGGTAAATAGAATAATAAAATTCAATAGAAGAAATTTTTTGGGACCCCAGAGTATCCCCCCAAAAAGAAAAATAGTCAATAAAAATTAATTTATAGTTACTATTATCCAAAGCTTGTTTCCCAAGTAAGCAAACGCTGCTCTGTCAAATTGGGGAAATAATTCCAGAGGCTTTTCACAGGGAGATAATTAAGGTAAAGAGAGGAAAGGAAAGGTCTCACCCGGATCTTCCACGGTGGTTCTTTAATGCTTAGATGTTATTTTGACTTTGGCTGGTGCAGCTAAGTGATTGGCCATGTTAATGGCCGATCTTTTCCCTGTTGGCCCAAAGGAGCTGTCTCGGACCAGGGAAGGTGCTGCTGCACCCTCCACAGTTGACGAGAGTCCTCCTCAGTGGTAGCCGCCCCTCCAGGGCGACTTTCGACCCTGTCTAGGGTCCACCGGCGGAGGGAAACTGGCCGGCGGAGAGAGAAGACTGTCCACTCGACCGCCAGTGCCGCGAACCGCAACCGGAACCTTCTTATTTTGAAGGTATTTTCTTACAGGTTCTATTGTTTTTTTCCAAGTTTTTGTTTTGATTTTCAATAGAACACATAGGCCTTACAGAATAAACAAGGATATGTCTAGTACTATCATAAGTTTAAATAAGAACATGCAAGTTGTATTTTTAATTTTTGTTTTAATTAGATTGGAGGGGAGGGAGGGGGAAGCATATTTCTCTGATGAACTAAAGAAAAACCCAGTTTTACATGTATAGAAAAATAGTTTTATCCTGCTATAATCAGCCTTGGTTGATCTCAAAAAACAAAATCTAGGAAAGATTGGGCTTGGTTAATAATTGGGTGGAAATCATAAGGACATACTTTCCTATAGATTCTGTTGAAAGAAAAGTCTTCATCGTGGTTCAGTCCAAGCTGGGATTAAACATGGTGACTGCTTTAGGAAGAAGGTTGCAGTTTATTGAAGAGGAGAGCCAGACAGAAAGATGGCTCTGGCAGAAAAGAGAGTGAGCACATGTAGGGAGTGGGTTTTTATACTCTCTTGAGCCTTTTGTTTGGAGTTGTTTCCTGTTCCTGTTTGAGGCTATTTCCTGTATTTTGACTTGTGTCCCTTTGGCATCTGTGAGTTAATCCTATTATGTCCTGTCTTAGACTTTGGGTGGGGTATGTAGATTTTAGGTGTCTTTCTCTTCTTAATCTTCTAACTCCAACCTTCCTGGATTTACATCTGCATTTCTATAGAGCTGGTTTCTGCTTGGGGGAGGGAAACAGAAAAACTGGGCATGCTTTTCTGCCTCTTTAAGATCCTTTGAGGAAATATATTTTTCTGCCCTTTTAATATTTCCTTCTCTGGGGAGCTGACTTCCCACAATTATACTAAGAAATTAAAAAGATAAAATGAAATCCTGGGGAAAGGCACTGCTAAACCATTTCCCCACCATTTGCCAAGGAAACAACATGAAGTAAAGTAAGCCACTAGAATTTGAGCTCAACTCTAGGAAGAATTAACTTACTTACATATATATGAGTATGTTATTTAATTAAATTATTAAAAGTTAAATCAGTGGCAGGCAGGTCAGAATCTAGCATGTAGGCTAGTATATATCATCCAGATTTCTAAGCAGTTCACTCCAGAATGTAAAGTATTTTTTCAAATGAAGTAGGATCTTTTCATACCATTTTATAATTAATACAGAACAAAAATTATCTTCTCAATTTTGTAGCATTAGCCTCTGAATAACCATTAAAGCACAGAATTCCATTTCCATTGCCTTCCTTTCCATCCCCAAATAGTTTGTAATTCAAAAGTCTATGAACAGTTACAAATATACTTGTGGAATTAAATTCTATATGAAATCAGGATTGAAAAGATGCTGCTATGGCTCACTATCAGGTCAAACCAATTAACATTGAATGTTCAACATCACTTCTAAATTATATGAATGAACAATTTCTTTAAAAAAAATCCGTATTTCATATCTGCTTTTGCACTTGGACATTTAATCTGATATAATTCAGTGGCTGTTTGTGAATAGCTATTATAGTCTTATTATTTTGAAAAGATCAAGCTATTTTCTAACAGAGACATTTTGAAGCCCTTGAGGGCTGTCAGTTATATGTAGATGTCAAAAGACATTTAAATCATTGCCTCTCAGCACTTTTGAAAATGATAGTTACACTGGAGTTCCTCAAATAATAATAATAATGAACCATTATCCTATCTAGGGTATATACTCTACCCAGACTGATAAAAAAAATGCTGTTGTGAGATTTGGTTTAAAATATTAGTTTAGCATGAGCATAAGAATGTTTCTGAAGATGTTTTGACTAATACAAGATGCTGCTTATAAACAGGAAATGGCATTCATGTTCAAAAGGTTCCTACTACTGTAGACTGAACATCAGACTGAATAAGCCACTGATCTGATCAAGAAAGATTTCTCTAGAAAATCACATTGGTGCCCATCATGAACTTTGACCCACCATTTTTTCCCGATTATTTTGATTGAAATAGTACGTAAGAAACTGGCCACAACTTGACAATGTTTCAATAATCTAAATGCATTATTATTTTTTCAATTTAGTTTTCATTTTTTTCCTAGTGATTCCTAATATGAATCTTTTTTCAGTAGCTAAACACTGGATAAACTTTGTTACTGAGCTGTCCAACATAGGTCCAGCTCCCTACCCAGGTAGTTATTGCCCGTTTAGTCTGTCTCTGTCCCTCCCTCCCTCCCCCCCTCTCTGCCCCCCTCGTGTGAACCTAGTCCACAAATCAGTGAACCACTTTCTTTTTCAGAAGATTATTTCCAGGAATATGACTTCTCAGAATATTTGAAATTTACTTTTTTCTAGGAACACCACTATATAGAAACAGAACATGCTGTATTACACATGTTATACTTTACACATTGCTCCTAAAAGCCTTTGGTTGCTCATTTTTGCATCTTTTATTGTCTTTGCTCTCACTCTGCCAATTTGCTATGTTTTGAGTTCTCATTTTGCAAGACCTCAGCATTTTGAAGGCAATTTTCTGTTTCTAATCATTTCTCTGATGTTGCTAACAGTGGTATTCTTTTGAATCATGGGCCAGCATCTTGAATCATTTCAAGATGCTGGCCCAAGCTATATTATTTAATAGGCTATTAATTTTTAAATTAGTCCACTGTGATGCATGCTATGTAGATCTACATTTGATGACTGTTCAACATATATATACATTCTTTTCATACTTATGTATGTATGTATGTATGTATGTATGTATGTATGTATGCATGTATGTATGTTATCATTTTGCTTCTGGGCTCAATTCAAATTATTGTGCATCCTTAAGGTATGAATTGTTTAGAACCAGAATATGCTAAGAATTGCCTACACCCATTTCAAACCGTTTGCACTGTGTCAACATCCCTTCATGTTCCATCCTCCCAGAGCTATGGTAGTACATACAAGCAACAGAACATTTTCTATAAGGTGTGGAGAAGATAGGCTGCTCTGCAAAAGAAAGTTTGCCTAGCTGTGTTGTTATTCATAGAATTGTCCATCCCTAATTTAATATAGAGTCCCCAAGCTTTTGGGAACAATGGGCATATTTTAAATATTTATCTAATTTTTGTTTAAACAATTGATATGGCCAGTGATCTCCCAAAAGTGATTCTGGATGTTGCACAAGGT
Organism: Azemiops feae; assembly: GCA_023970755.1. NCBI lineage: Eukaryota > Metazoa > Chordata > Lepidosauria > Squamata > Viperidae > Azemiops > Azemiops feae. The sequence continues at coordinate 1,282,800 of JALGBA010000616.1, forward strand.
CTTAAAAAGACAAATGAACAAATCATAGCAGTGCAGGCCACAAAGAGGAGCCCATATACACAAACTGTGAAATCAACGTGTAGTAAAACACTTCCCGTGCAGTTATGGATAAATGAATAAGCACTTCCAGTTCTCCATTCAGAATCTCATATGTGTTTTGTCCATGGTAGCCAGGTTCTGAACTTAGAATAAATCCTATGAATTTAAATATATCCATATTAAGGCAGGACATAAAACAAGACATAGGTCATAAAACAGGACATGAGTCTTAAATGCGTGTATTAGAAGAAGCAAAAAGGAAGTGGAAAATGTCAAACCACAAGTTCATCTGTCGGTCGCACAAAGGTGTCAAGCTTGAAGCTCTGTTACAGTTAACCACATATGTCTCGTTTCTATGTCTCACTCTCGTTGGTAGCTAACCACAAATGTGCTGCCGGAAACTTAGATGCTTTGGCAAGACACCTGTGACCTCGATCCATGAGAGGGGGACAAGATATTTAGCTACTTTAGCATAGCAACAGGGGGGCTAACGGGGCTGTAATTCAAGTAACCAATCAATGCTAACAAGTTACATTTCCGTGTTTTGCTGCTTCTAAAAGAGTATATATGTACTTGTTATTCCATGAGAAGGTGTTCAGAGGTTGTTATGATTTTTGCTCTGAACCTTTGCGCAAATAAAACCAACTTCTTTTGATTCCGTGGTCTGAGTCCTGTGATTTTCTGCAACAATATGAATTGCTCTGTGTAATTCTGCTCAGTCTTGTTTTCAAACCATTCTGTTCCACTGTTTTTTCTTCTGTTGTCATCCAATTAAGGAGATATTGAATCCATTCTCATATAAATTTTTATTACAGTCATGCTTTTTCTTTTGATCGTGATTATTTCATTGACATTTCATGGGACTACATTTTAAGACTATCTACCATGCCATAACTTTCACTTTGAAAGTTGAATTGTTCTTTAAAATGTCAAATAATTTTTTTTACTAAGTGTTGAAATATGGAATGCAAGAGGATCAACTGAAAAAAGAGAAAGACTTAATGGCATGGAAGCTAGAGATAGTGTGCTCTGAAAAATGCATATGGAAGGAATAAAATAGGGATTTTTTCCAAAATAAAAATACCTTTTAACCCATTTGCAGGCAGTTTCTTCAACTATTAAGATGTATAGTTAAATAGAAATAATGCTAAGATGCTAAAATTTCAAGTTCCACATTTTGCTTTGTAATTCATGGAAAAACTAGTCTGGTTTCCTTTGTTCAGCATGACCCCTTTAGTCACCAGTTTTATATACGGATTGAATGTATAGCTTGAGTAAAATATGAAACCAGGCTCATCAGGCACTGAACTGCATTTGATCGGCTTTTCTTTTCTTTGTGAACTATAAAGAGTAGTCAGCTAAAATACTCACCAAGAGGTAAAGAATCCTCTTACCAAGCAACCTGCAGGGAACATAAAGGAAAAGAAGAGAGAAGCACTAAAGGGAGAAGAATATTGGAAATAAACAAAGTGACATAAATGACAGGTGGCAAAAAGATATTGACTGAAAAGATGGAACAAGTGAAGAATGATCATCCTTCTATTAGTCCTCTAAAAGAGCAAGTATAATAGTCCCTAAGTTTTCATTGTGCACAGGGAAAAAAGCCAATATCTCTTTTGGGAGATGGTAGCAGAGATAATAGTTAGAGAGAGTTTCTATGCACAGGACACATTTTAAAGTGTTAGAGTCACTGTAGAAAAAAATTGTTTGTTTCTTCCATTTTCTATCCTGTGAGTTCCATCCAGTGCATGTGTCAGTACCAAAAATACCAAAATCAGTAATGATAGTTTTTCCTCCAAGATTCTTCGGATTGTATCCTATTTGACAGGTTTTGCAAGTGGACTTACACTGGCTGATTCTGAATTTCAGTGGGGTCAGGTTGTTCATCGCTGTGAATTATCAATGAGAAAATTTTGAAGTATATTTTATTTACTCATTCATTCATTTATGAAACACAATTCCACAGTCAGCACCTGGCCATGTCTTTGATACTATAATTAATCTCCTTCTCCTTTTAGCAATAATATAATCAATTTGTTTTCTATGTATTAACTAAGGTCTTAGTTTATATAGACTACTGATAAGTAAGTGTTCTCCAGATTTGAATCAGACTTGGGCCAGATTTTATAAGCATAAACAAATAATTTTTATTGCAAAGTAAACTCTATAATTTTTGTTCAAGGTAAACCAAGCTAAGATTTGCAGCCTAAATATTTTTCAGTTACTTTGGAATTAAAATCTTTTCTCCTTAAAGTTTTTGTCTTAATGTAAAATTAAATTAGTTTTGTTATTAAAACCATAGTTTAATAACCGGCATTGGCCAGAATCGTATTCAGTGATGGATGGCTAAATAAATTTGATTAATAAATAAATAGTAAAAATTGAAAAATGTTTTCATGCAGTTATTGATTTATTTCTCTGATCCTTCAGAATTAGATGCGTTTTTATTACAGTTCTAATAAAAGAGACTAATTTGCATATTAACACATTTGTGTTTAACACTGGCTTTAAAGAATGTTCTTGATTCAGTTGTAAGCTAATATAGAAAAAACAGGGGTGCTTTCTTTTTAATATGCAGCGCTATATAGTACATATTTCAAATTGTAAAGATATTGCATAAATGAATGAAAATGAATTTCACAATATGTTCAAAATATAGAAATAAGTTTATATGTATTTGTGTGCATACAGTATGTGTATACATACACTGTATACAGTATATAGCATACACAAATTCAGTTTCTGCAAATCTAGTGGGATGTTTCTTGATGCTGATGGACATCTGACTCATTCAAATAAAAGAAGTAATAAAAAGTTCTTGGCTTAGCATTAGATTTTTATTAACACATGCTCAGTCTTGATCATGGGGAGTGTTCAAATATATCAGTGCTGGCTACTACAATGAATCCTCCCTTTCCATCTGGGGGAGACTATCATACTCCTTGCCTAAAATGTCACTGCTATTATATAGTGTCAGACTGGGAGGCTGTTATAAGAATTCAGCTCTGTTCCTTTTTGTGGGGGACCGTAAAATGTTTAAACCAAATATGTATTTGTGAAGTTCTAATGTATGGAATAATTGAATATTACATTTTTGTTTTTAGTTATTCTGATATAGATGCCTATAGTCAGTTTACTGCTTGAGTCAATTATCAGGTTCTCAAATAACCATACATCAAATAATTGGGAAAAGCTGGTCCACTTATAATTGTTCCTGTGCTTCATGTGTTATTGCCTTTTTCCAGGCCATGGCCATATACCATATTCCAGCGGGGATTTGATTTGGTGCTGGGAGAACAACCTTCTGACAAGATATTCAGGTAGAATTCAGCATCATATTTGGTTGTGTGCTGTCAGTAAGGAGAAACAGCTATTAAGGGGAAGTCCAGGGATTTCAGTTAGAGATGTACCCCAGCATCTAATATGATTTTGCTTAAATTAAACTTGAAACAGTATGAATATGAATTCTAAGTTAGATCTTTTCAAATGACCGTATCTCATACAGCTTGCTATTGGCTTATGAAAATGTCAGTGATTGTCTGAAGGACTGAATGCAAAATTCAACTTTTTGGACTTTCAGTTCAAATTTTATATTAAAAAACCCCCCAATTTGGGATAAAATATGAACAAAATGGTTTTGGTGAGCAATTTCTCTTTTTGAGCCTTCTTCATATTAGCTTCCAATCATAGTGAAATTTCTCCTGGACTGATGACGTGATTTCTGCCACTCTCCCCTGGCATGGTGTTACATGCTTTGTGGAAAAGTAATTGTGGCTAGTTGCCTACTAATAAGGGAGAAGATTTCTGTTGCAGGGAAGATAGCAAAACTACAAGAAAAAGGGAAAACAAGCATCCCTTCCTGCAGTCACTACCTGTGGCAATGTCTGTTTCTTGCTTGTTAAAAGAATTGCTCTTTCCTTAAAAAAAAACTTCTATTCTTTCTTCCCTCCCCTTTGCATGTCTCCTACAAATTCTTCTAGACAGAATTGTCACCTTATTGAAAAAAAAGATAAATGAAATAACTCAACACTTAATAAGGAGTATCAGTGAAAGATACATAGGTCCTCAATGACACATTTTTTGCTACCTTGAAATTACAGAACTGAAAAACTGTCTAGATAATGTTAATTGCATTTATTATTAAATCAAATAGCATTATGATCATGGAGTAGAAGGAGTCACCATACATAAATTGTGGTGTGTCTGTGTGTCTGTGTATCTGTCTGTGTCTGTGTCTGTGTCTGTCTGTCTGTCTGTCTGTCTGTCTCTCTCTCTCTCTCTCTCTCTCTCTCTCTCTCTCTCTCTCTCTCTCTCTCTCTCTCTCTCTCTCTCTGTATTAAATAAGATTGGAGAGAAAGAAGTAACCGAATTGCAGACTAGGTCAAGATAACTTAAATAACCTCTCTCTGCAAGCACAGAAATAAATACCTTAGAAAAATACTAATTTCTTGTGTTTTTCCATGTAGTTTTCAAACTGATTAACTCTCTCCTATGAATGTAGATTCACCTACACTCTCGGGGAAGGGATGTGGCTGCCACTGAGCAAAAGCTTTGTGATCCCACCTGCTGAATTGGCCATCAATCCATCAGCCAAGTGCAAAACTGATATGACAGTGATGGAGGATGCTGTAGAGGTTAGGTATGTTCCTTTCACAGATGAATCTTTTGAATGGCTGGAAATTATGCATGGCAGAGAAAGAAACTCCTATTAGTAATGAGTCTCTGCTGAAAGATCACCCATCAGAAATGGTGCAGTTCCAGATGCTATAAATTATATAAAATTATGTATAGATGGTCATTTTGCTGGTCCAGTTCTATTTTATTTCTGTACTAATAATCATATGCTTACATTTAGAGTATGGCATTTGGATAAATGTAATAGGCAGGAGGGGACATCTGGAAAGTGTCAGTGCTCCTCCTTTGTTCTACATGAGATAATGGAACAGAGAAATTATTTAGGGAACTTTTGAATTATGTCAAGTTAGTGTCACTCCTGGGAAATAAGCAAAAGGGGATAATTCACTGATTTATTTTAAAGCATTTATTTCATATCTTCAAATGTATTAACATTTTAACCTGCCTAATAAGAAATATCCTCTGAGAAAAGTATGTAAAATTGATATAAAGATGCCACTTTTCTGTTAAAACAATCTGACAGTTTATCATTTTTAGAAAAATCCTCCTAAAAGTATAATGTGCCATATATCATGGGACAAACTTGAAGTAATCTAAAAGCAAAATTAGAAAAGTAGTTCAATTAAAATAGAACCTACTATCAATTGAAATACATTATTGACTTATCATCTTAATGTATGGGTCTACTACACTGGCCTGAAGAACTTACAGTACTCCTGTGTTTAAGGTCCATGCATTGAGAAATACTCTTTCTTATAATTACCTACCTCACTTCCTAAAGCAAGGATTCAGATTCATTCAGAATGACTTAGTTTATACTCTCTCTAATCACATTAATAATATGGGCAGGAATGAATAAATCTATAAAGCTCACTTCAGCTTTAGTATTGATTTTTATATCATTAAGTTGATCTTGGCCATTTATTTTTGCATTTTGATTGTTTTATTTTAAAACAAACACTGCTTAAATATTTGTTAGCATTTATACACACACACACACACACACACACACATATATATGTGTGTGTGTGTGTGTGTGTGTGTATATATATATTCTTAATTATATTAAAAATCCGAATCCCGGGTAAACACATGTCGTAAAGCAAATAAGTAAAAACGATCACCGGGATGAAAATCTTAAAACAAAGATTGTTTAATTTACAAAGCTGAGCTTTCGTCGGCCATACTGCCGACATCATCAGAGCATATAACGTAGGATTTGGGAGTCCGTTCTTATATGACTGGCTGTCTCTGCGCCTGGGCTCTCGACCTAGTCGTCGGTCCGCTCATCGGCGCCGGGCGCACCGTTCTTAAAGGGGCCGTTTCCACAGGTGTCCTCTCTCCTCCAGTTGCTAAGCAATCCTTTATATACCTTTTGTGTTTATATTTTGAAGGGAAGACATTAAATTGCAAAGTTCAGAGAAAGAAGCATTTCTCCACATCTATGTATTTATTTCAGAAATAGCAGAATTGGCAAGCTTGTATCCAAATGGGAATCAATCAAATTTCTCATCCATCTCGGTGATAGCCCTGCAAATACTACATCAGGCTCTGAAAACTTTCTGCAGTGCTATATGCATCAGTTGCATAACTGCCTAAAAGAAAAAAGAGAAAAAAAGTGCTTGGACAGAGTATGGTGATAATCGTAGAGCTTTAACATAATAAAGCTCCACTCTAAACTTATACAATACACATTTTACCATAACTCTCAGGACCTGTACTCTGAAATCATTAGTTCAAACTGCAAGTTTATGGCTAGTAAGGAAAATTCTGAACCTTTTAATCAGTGATCTGTCAAAGAAATATGCATACTAAAGAAGCAAATGTACTTTCTGTGTACTTCTAATAATGTGCAAAATCTATGAAGAAACATTCATCAGTCAATTAGATTTGAAGTTGGAACCCAGTATTGTAAGTCATCTGGTGTATATTCAGATTTCTTTGTATAAATCATTATTGTGATCATTAATAACTTGTTAACCTCATGTTATCTCTGTCACTTATTTTTGGCTGTTCTGTGCCTTTTATCACATTCTATTTTACAGTAACAATTTAGATTGCAAGCTTTTCAGTCAAATAATGAAGAACTTTATGCCTCTCTCCTGTTGTGGGGTTGATTCCCATCACACTTGTTCAAAAGAGGTAGTGAAAGATGGGAAGAATTACAGTTCATCAACTTCTGCTTATATCACTCATCATATTTTCTGCTTATATCACTCATCATATTTGAACCACTGGTGTGCTGAATTACCGTTTTTTGTCTTATTAAGGTATAATTGTTACTATAATTGCAAATATGTTTTATTACGTTGCAGGGAGGAATTGATGACTTCTTCCTCCTTTGATAACCTGGAGGTTCTCCTAGATTCTTTTGGCCCAGTTCGGGATTGCTCCAAGGATAATGGGGGTTGCAGCAAGAATTTCCGCTGCATCGCAGATCGAAAATTGGACTCCACTGGATGTATGGTTCGTATGCGTTTGATACAGAATTATGAAAGCATCTCTTGGAGAAATGAGAATAAGACAATAAGGTTCCTTGACACATGGAATTCTCTGGATTTGAGCTTGTTGATATAGAGCATTATAATTCTGCAAGCTATATGGCATCCTCATGCAACATACAGAGCTTACCCAGGCAAATCGAGGATCTCAGGATTTAAACTAATTCTGATATCCTCACTTTGCCTTGTTTAAGACAGCAGATCAGCACAAATTGTGTATTGTGGTACCTTCCACAAAGAAACACATGCATAACACGGTGCTTTATTTTTCTAAGACTGACCCCAGTTTTCTGCTCACAGCATAAAACCATGGAAAACATACCATGCTCCCGCTTTGTCTTGAACATTAAGTTCTGTAACTGTTCTACATTCTATTAAATTTGTAAAAATTATTTAAGGCTATCTTACATATTATGCAGGGCAAACCTAAGCTTGGTATTCTGAGAATCTAGTTACATTTACATTAAGTTTGTACCATGCATTTTGTATCCTTTTTGCAATTTATTCTAAGCAGAGGTGAACAACCTACAGGATGGAGGGCATATGTACCAGCCTATGGCCAAATATATGTGGCCATCAACATAATTTCAAAAGCTCTTTATCAGAAAGAGATCAAAAATGAAATTGAGGAAACTGAGTGTGTCGGAAAGAAAAAGGAAAAAGGGGGAATGGTAACGACAGAAAGATAAACAAGTTTGCCCTTGAATCACTCCTTGATTCAAATCTGTCTCCCCCCCCCCCATTATTTCTCTGCAACCTCTAACAAATTATTCCTGGAGGAGGAATACACTTGTTCTCCCCTGCTCCAAAGAAAGTTTCTAGGCCCTGATCTAGAGCATGATCTAGATAGGACAAAGGAAATATAATACTTCTCTCTCCAGTGACTTTGCTAAATTGTTCTGTTCCCACTCAACCATCTCCAGTTCAAGAAATGGGGGGGGTTCTATTAATTTAGTTTTAGAGGAAAGAAAACCTAGAAAGGAAGCTGCATGCTATATAATTAACATACTAAGTTTGTTGCTCTCTATGCACCTGGCAGGAAGAAGCATTTATACTTGGCATCCTAATGTGTGTATTTGCATGATAAGAATGTTGCAAACATCTGTTTGTGTGCTTGCACTTTACATTTTCAGTAGATGTGTTTTTAATCTACAAAGAGATCCTTAAATGAATGTAAAGTGACTTGAGAGTGGGTGATTAATTTCTTTATTAGCATAATATGTTACAGTTTTGTTTAACCATTAGAAAAAATTCCGGAGTTCCAGAGATAGTGTCCTTTGTATGATGCTTCTCTTTAGATCAAAGTTTATTTATTTGTTCTACTACATGGCCTTAAAATGATAGGAAGACTACAGAATGCAAAATGAAGTACAATTCAGATTGAGGACAGTTTGCCATCAAAGAGGCAAAGAATATATAGATTACCATTGCATAGTCTACAAATCCTTATCATTCAGATTTGGATAATGGATTCTGTAGTGCTAGAATAAAATCCCTGGTGAAGAAGCCTTTTACTAGTATGTTCTTTTTGCCCTTTATAGAAATTCATATGATTTCATTGTGTGCTAGCATAGCATAGTGTTTTAGGTGCTAACCTATGAATTCAAATGTCTACCATCCATAAAAAATATCTTGTTTGCAGTACGAGGATTATGCAAATTGAATGGATTAAAAAAATAAAAGTGATTTGGGATCAAACTGAAGAGAGGAATTTCTGGAAGTAATAGTGTAGAGTTTTGGATGGGTACAATTGTGTTATGTTTAGCAGTGGAATTGCTGTAAATGCTAGTGTCTTATGAGAAAAAAAATGATATAAAGGAAATCATAAATGGTATTAGAATTGGTAAAACGGCAGATATAATAGCAAAACATTAAAATATGGGTGTAATTTTGACACAGATTGGTTATATAGCTTGTTTAATATTGTGTGAAGCCTGCAACTGTGCCTGATCATTGTGAGAATGCAATTATTGTTCCCTTTTAAATAGCAAGAGTAAATGCAAAAACTAGAGGTGAGTTAGTTTGCTACATGTGCCTGGGAATATGTTTGGCAGAATTTTGATTTAATTAATAATATTGGGGAAGAAAATATGTATGGGAAATGCTTTCCAGCTTGATGCTAAGCAAGTGGTATGCAGATCAGCTTGTGCTCTTCAGCAATTATTGAGAAACATATGAATGTGAGAAAAATATAATAAATATTTATTGATTTGGAGAAAGTGTATAGTAAAGTGAATAGGCATGAATTTGCCTATTTTTTAGTTTTGCACGAATATGGAATTGAACAGTATTGGAAAAATATATGGGAGACAGGGAAGACACATAAACGCCATTGGTTGCAGGATCTGAGAGCACACCACAACAATCTCCCAAAATATGAACCAAGCACCATCCCAGTAGCAGACATCCAACAGTGGGTCAAGAATATGAAGAGCTGGACAGCACTTGGCCCAGACATAATTCATACCTAGTGGCTAAAGAAACTAACAGCCACGCATGAATGTCTACCAGTAAAGATGAACCAGCTGCTAACAGCAGACTCACACCCAGATTGACATAAGAAAGGACAGTGCTGATCATGAAAGACCATGAAAGAAAGAAGGGAACAGCACTGTCCAATTACCAACCAATAACCTACCTACCTACAACATGAAAGGTTGTAAGGAACCACTTCAATCCACATCTTAAGAAAGCAGAACTCTTGGAAACAAGCTCTTCCAACAGGAACTTTTATTAAGAGAAATTGATAGTAGGCATAACAGACAGGCTCTGAGAGTTTCCCTTACAAATCGATGTTTTAAAGTGTCCCTAAGCAACCCCCACCCCGCAGTTCAGATATTGGCATGATGTCAATGTTCTGACTAATGGAACACTTCAAAAGAACTTCCAGGCTTTGTTTATTCTGAAAAGTCTTTAATCAGTGGACACAGGGTCGGCACATATTGAATGGATGCCAAAATCTGAATTTCTCTTGCTTGCATCTGACTTTTCTTGCTAAACCCCTCCCCTATTTTGCAGTCATAAGTCACATCTTCCAATTAGCCTGGAGGGCAAAGATTCACTTCCGTTCCTTATCCCGCGCTTTCTTTATAAATCTCCTCCCTTTCTATGTCATCTGAATTAACTCTAAAAATACCAGACAGTTCTGCATATCTTGTCAAAGCAATAATATCCCATATTAGCAGCGTTGACACCGGGCAATTCAGACCGGCAAATTTCTTGGTGTTAAATCCAGGAAACATAACATCAATCCGGCTCTGTTGTGCACGATCATTCAACAGCTCCTCACACCTTATTTTGCTGATGGAGAAATAAACCAGATCCCAGATGGCTGTATCTTTTCACCCTCCTTTTCCTAGCTGGCCGGTAAGGAGGAGAAATTCAGAGGGGCATAGGATAAGAGGCAAATGGTTACATTGTAATGGTTAGCAGACACGAAGGCGAATAAACAAAAGGTTACTTTGTAGTGAATAGAGGAAGTGAAAGTAATAAAACCCGCATGCATATCCCCCCTCCCCCTTGGGAGTATGACAGGATCCAGGAAAGGGTAAGAATTGGTTTTAGATCAGAGAAGATAGATAGAAAGGAAATATAACTGGATTCTGACAAAGGTCCTCTCCGTCGTCATAGCCATCAAGCTCACACATTAGGAACAACAGAAGAGATTCAAAACACCAGTTGTTAATAAATACAGCAGTTGGCCAAGACTCAAGACCACTCTGACCACAGCCTGGCTTGACTACAGCACAGCCTATGACTCAGTGCCACACACGTAGATCTATCATGCCTGGCTCTATACAAAGTCAACAGAACACAGAAGACCTTACTCAAGAATATAATGGGATATGGAAGACAACACCGGAAGTCAGCTCAAAACAGTTCACACAAGTGACCATCAAATGCAACATATACCAAGATAATGCACTTAGAATTAAAAGTCCCGAAGAAGCTTCAGAGCTGAAGAAACTTCTTGGATGAGAAGCAAAATGTCTTCAAAGAAAAACAAGAAAATCCAGTTGCCTCGTGAAAAAGCATCTTTGGGATAACTATGACCTGGATGACTGAAAATCTCCATAGACATGTCCCCATGGCTGTTTTGCATAGGCCTGAACCCTCTCAGCCAAATAATCACAAGAATATGGATAAAAGTTTAAGAGTATAATTATCATGAGCCACCTCCTCTACATGGAAGACATTGAACTGTATAGCTAAGAATAATCAAGACATCAACTCATTATATACCTGATCTACAGTGAGACATTGGAACTGGAGAAGTGTGGATGGATGGTAATTAAGAGAGGGAAGGTAGCTAAGACTGATGAAGTGAAACTACCAGTGAGCCACACAGCAGACATTTCGACCAGCTACAAGAAGGTACTTATGTTAGAGTCAAGAATGAATGAACCATAAATGAATTTTGGTTGAATATAGAAGTGAAGGTTTGCTGAGGTAGTTTGGTTATATAGGGAGAAGAATGAAGATCAGAATCCATGGCTAATATTTAAAGGAAGTGTGAATAAGTCAAAAGGAATGGGGAGACTGAGAAAGTCTTAATAGGATGGAGCTTATAAGATCCTCAAGAAAAGAAAACTGAGAACCTACAAACATGAAAAATAGCGTGTAAGGCAGTGTGTGGATAAAGAAAGGAAAGGAAGCTTCATGCATTGAACTAAGAAAGGAAGTTTGTAGGATAGGGCTAGGCCTCTTAATTCTAAGCTTTAGAAATTCTACATGTTGTATTAGCTGAGATTGCTTCTTATGGGAACAAGAAAGCGTCTGTGCTTATGCAGAATGTCATTAAAGAATTGTGGATCAGAATATGTCGAGGGGAGGAGAGTGAATGTCACAGCGGCACAACGCATCCTTTGGGGGCTCCCGAAGGATCGTTGCTTTTCAGCTGTTTGGGGAGGTCTGCCTGGGTTCCAGATAGACCGGAGCTATCCTGTAGGGATGGTGAAGAAGGGAAGCATAGTTTGGCAGCACAGGAGGGATCGCAATCTCCTGGAGAGCCGACGGAAACTTCCCAGACCAGCAGCTGTCAGATGGCCATTGCGAGCCGTCACAAGCTGGGCGGTCGCTTGGAAGAATTAGAAAGCAAATTGGAGGATCGCCTGGGTGAGATGATTAAGAAACTGTAAAAGGGGGAAAAAAACCTTTCTCTCTTAAATGCTGGAAATTGCGGCGGGGGGGGGGGGGCAAATAAGAAGAATTTGAAGCTGTGGAGAAAGGGGGGGAGCAGACTTTTAAGCTGCTCCTGTGCCGGAACTGTAGCGTCGAAAAAAGCGGAAGGCAAAAGAAGGCAATAAATCAATCTAAAAACAGTGTGGAATTAGAAAAGCCTGCTGAAAACAATTGGATTGATGGAACTGATTTGAGAGTAAACGACTGCTGGAGGTGTAGATTGGTTTGTTTGTTTTTGGCATGCTTTCATTTGGTATGGGAAAAATAGAATACATAGCTATTTCCAGAGACACCATATAAGGAACTCTTTATTTGTGGTCTGGGAGAAAATAAAGAGAAAGCATTATTTGAAGATTCCAAATTGGTTCTCAACTACGGAAGCGCTAATACACCCCAATATGCTTAATGTGGGAAATATTATAAGATATAAAGACTTACTAACAGATATGGGGGAGTTGAAAACCAAACAACAATTAGAGGAACAAGGAATAAAGATGGATTGGTACATGAGAATGCAAATGCAATCTAGATATGAAAAAGATGTTAAAATAGATGGTTTTTACTTGGGGACAACAGAGTTAGATGAAATACTCACAGGAACGGAAGAAAAATGGATAAAAAAAATGTACAGTTACCTACTACATATGGAGTTAGAGGAGGAACAAGTGAAAGAGACAATGATAAAATGGACAAGGAATTTTGGATATACGATTGAATTAGATAGATGGCAGCAACTATGGGAAAGAAACTATAAACTGACAATGGCGACTGCGTATAAAGAAAATATGTACAAAATGTTCTATAGATGGCACATGTCCCCAGAAAGATTAGTTAAAATGTTTAAGGACAGATCTATGAAATGTTGGAAATGTCATCAAATTTCAGGTTCTTTCTATCATATGTGGTGGACGTGCATAGAAGCTAAAACTTATTGGAATATAATTAGAACATGGATAGAAAAGATGATACAACAACATATAGAACTAAGACCAGAAATATTCCTGCTGAGTATTTTACCAGGGAAATATAATAAGGAGAAAACATATTTGATTATTCATATAATTACGGCAGCCAGGATTGTGTTTGTACGAAATTGGAAAGCACTGAAAGCCCCCCCAGAGGGAGAGGTGATTGGGAAAATACTGGAATGTGCAGAAATGAATAGATTAACAATGATAATTAAAGATAAGACAGAGTCAGAGTATTATGAAATTTGGGGAATTTTTTATGATTGGGTGAAAAGAGAATGTGGTTAAAAGATAGTTAACACCAATTTAGATGGAAGAAAAAGGAGGAGATAAGGAGGGAGACCCAGGCGACACAGTATTGAATAACCGGAGGTCGTATATATATTTATAGAAGTATATACCAAGAAGGTCAGATAAATAGAAGTATTAACGTAATAGAAAATCAATCTTATTATATATAATATAGATAGGGAAATTTAGAGAGAGGAGTTGTTCAGACATTACTCCTGAATTGTATCTGAAGAGGGATGAGAGGGAAGAAAGGAGAGGAGAGAGAGAAGAGAGTAAAGGAAGGAAGTACGAAAGTCGGAGGAGAAGAGGAGGAGAAGTGGGGAGAAATGGGAGGGGAGTGGTGAAGGAAAGAGGAGAGGAGAGGAAGAAGAGGGAAGTAGGGAAGAAAGAGAAGAAAGGGAGAAAGAAGGTAGAGAAGAAAGAGTAGGAGGTGGATATAGTGAAAGGGGAAATGGACGAGCAACACCAAAATTTATGTGTATGTATTTACTTTATTTTATTAAGAGTATCTTATAGATAAGAATGTAAAAAGAATGTATGTTTAACACGTGATAAATATCGCGGTATATTTACTGATATGTATGGGGGAGAGTTGGAAAAAATAAAAAAGTTCTTCGGGGGAAAAAGAGAGCAAATTTTGTGAGGTTTAGGGTTGGATGCCAGGTTGAATTCTCTGTCTAGGTAGCATCAGGATGGCTCTGAATGTGTATGTATTTATGTGTATGTATTTATTTTATTTTATTAAGAGTATCTGATAGATAAGAATGTAAAAAGAATGTATGTTAATACTTGATAAAATATTATGGTATATTTGTTGATATGTATGGGGGAGAGTTGGGAAAAATAAAATGATTTCATTGAAAGAAAAAAAAACCAGAATATGTCATGGGTTTCCTCAGGTTGTGGCTCTGACGTTCTCCTACTAAGCAGTAACATGGGGACTGAACCAAGAAATTAATTCTTTCTCTAGAGTGTACTCCTTCCTTGCCTGCTGTCTTTGTACATCTGCCAATTTCATTTCTTACGAGGAAATACATGCTAAGTGCTTTGTGGCAGATGTTCCCTTCATCCACCTCTGCACTGTATCTCATTGACTCACAGCACATCTTCCTGCCCCCCTTTGCACCAGGGCTGTCATGAGAAATAGGTGGAAAGCAATCCATCTGCTTCATACTCTGTCTGTGAAGCTGCTGAATGTGTCTTAGTGCTGACATTCTCCCTTTTCACCTGCTTTTGTGCTGGGAGAGGCATTGTGCCAAAGATGGATGTGTAAAAGAATTAGTGGAGGGATCAGCAAATGGAAATATTTTTACACAGCTACCTCTAAAATAGCTGCTGAGAGAATCTGTGCTGACAGCAGCAGAAGTATGGATTAAAAAGAGGAGGCATCTGTGCATAGAATTCCCTTCTCTGTAGCACTCAAGCTAGACAACACGCACAATTACAACATTCAATAACATAATTAATATATTCATGCATAAAACATTCTTAACATTATAGCTTGCTTCATAATGCAGATAAATAATAGACAAGTACACAATCTAAGCTGATAATATATAATCATTTTAGTCAGTAACAGAGGGTTTTAAACAAATTTATATCCATTTTAAACAATGAATTAATATTAGGGATATATCAGAGTGATACATTTCTGAAAACCTCTTGGTGTTACTTTCTGTCCCTTAAATCCATGAAGTAATAATACATGTTGCTATTGTGGCCAAATTTTATAAAGCAATCCCATGATCTTTGTTGCTGTCTGAAGATTAATTTTTTAAATGGATGTGTGTGTGCAGAATTGATTTTGGGAAATTTTGCAGTCTCATAGTTCGGCATATTTTTGCATATAATTTAGCTGTATTTCATTTTCCATTTAAACATAGATTGAATGCATTTCGCAAGCATTATTGTGTGTTGGCTTAATGGTGGAATGCCTTTGCTCGCTTGCAATTTCTCACCCTTTTAATTGTATGAAAATGATTTGGAAACTCCTTTCCCAACAAGAGCAGGGTTTTTTGTTTTTTTGGGGGGGGGGAACAAATAAATCATAGCCTCTCTAAATTTAGAGAACTGGAAAGTGAACTATTGTATTATGCTATGATATATCATTCATGTGCATTTAAACATGTGTACCTTTCACAAACACCTCCCTGTATCTGTGAGATATGTGTGTGTGTGTGCATATTTTACCTTATTGGTCTGAAACTCCAGAATGTTTTATTCATCCATTATTCTTTTTTTAAAAAAACAAATATGTTTTATTATTTTTATAGGGATAGAAAGGGAAGGGTAGGTAAAGGTATAACATAGGGTAAAAAAAACAAGGATTAAACCAAGGGTAGGGGTAGATACAATAATGGGGTTACCCCCAACAATAAATCAACGCTTTAGCAAGCAGACTGTCGTCCGGGTATACATATTAAATATGCATAATTAACATAATACTAAAAAGCTATATTAATAGATTTATCACTATTAATGATAAAAACTTAACCCAATACATATCATTCATTCTGTAAGTAACAATAATCAGTATACTATTAGTAATGTATTACTAGGTAAATATAGTTACATATAAATACCGATATAACGCTTATTAATTATAATTAATTATAGTTAAATGTAAACATCTAACCAAAAAGTTAAAAAATAATATTCAAGAAAAAGTACATCATTTATCTTATTTAATTTCATCATCTTTTTTCATTCTATCTTATTGCTAGCCATTGATAAAAATTTTCCCATGTTTTTTAAAAAATTGTATCTTCCTTCTCTTTAATTTCTAAAGTTAATCTATCAATTTCTGCACATTCCAATATTTTCATAATAATAATCTGGTCAGGTGGTATCTTTTCATTTTTCCAAAATTGGGCAAATGCTATTCTCGCGGCTGTTAATATATGTAAAATTAAATATTCATTCCCTTTTCCGTAGTTAGATCTTAATATTCCTAATAAAAACAATTCCGGTTTGAATTCTATCTGTATCTTAGTCATCTTTTCTAACCATCTGTGAATTTTAAGCCAATATATCTTTGCATTAGGGCATATCCACCAGATATGATAATAAGTTCCTGGTTTTTGTTTACATTTCCAATAAATATTTGATACATTTTTAAACATTTTCTCTAGTCTAACTGGTGTCATATGCCATCTATAAAACATTTTATATAAATTCTCCTTATATGCAGCCGCTTTAGTGAGTTTAATATTTCGATCCCATAATACAATAATCGATACAATAATCAGATTTATATGGCAAGGCAAAAAAGCAAGAATTAAAATTAAATTATTACAAGATTCTAAAGACAGAGGGGGCTTTGGACTCCCGGATTGGAGACTTTACTATCAGGCATCTATTTTGCTTTGGCTTAAAGAATGGATTACATTGAGAAACAAAAGACTTCTTTATTTAGAGGGGCATGATTTGCAATTTGGTTGGCATGCATTTTTGTGGTATGAGAAAAATAAAGTACATAAATATTTTCAAAATCATGCTATAAGGAATGTATTGTTTTCAGAATGGGAAAAAAATAAACATAAAATTTACATGAAAATACCTGAGTGGATTTCGACAATGGAAGCCTTTTCCTACCCAAATTTAATTAATTATGATAAACTCGTTAGCTATAAAGATATTTTGGACAAAGACGGGAAACTTAAAGACAGACAAATTCTTCAGCAACAGGGTATTGACTTAACATGGTGGTCTTACTTGCAAATTCAGACAAGATATGAAAAAGATATAAAGTCTACAGGATTTTATAAAGAACAGACACCACTAGATAAAATATTGCTAAAA
Source organism: Azemiops feae (assembly GCA_023970755.1). Taxonomy (NCBI): domain Eukaryota; kingdom Metazoa; phylum Chordata; class Lepidosauria; order Squamata; family Viperidae; genus Azemiops; species Azemiops feae. The sequence continues at coordinate 1,300,216 of JALGBA010000616.1, forward strand.
ACTAATGAGCATTTGATTAAAAAACTCTATAAATTTCTGCTAAGATGGAAGATGGAAGAAGAGCAAGTAAAAGAAACAATGATAGTATGGGCTAAGAACTTTGGATATTCTATAGACTTAGAAGATTGGTCATCCATTATTCTTGAAGGTAATGGGCTTACCTCCAGTACTTTATATTCAGGAGACCCATAGTTTAATCTTGGGTATCTTTAGAGAGAACAAAAAAGGCCTTCCATGGCCTCAAGTTTGGAAGCTTGAAGATTTAAGCCAGTCAATATAGATAATACTAAGCAGAATTTCCTTTGAGAAGCCTGAATTTATCCTATAGAAAGATCTTGAAACTGAATTTAAAAAAAAGAAAAAGAAAAGAAAATTACTCGTGAAAGAAGGCAGAACTGGCAAACCTGTTCATCCCAGTGCTAATCTATAATTATAATTTCCAATGTGCCTCTTTGTGAGGTAGAAATATTCATGGAAGATGTGACAAGACATATAAATAATACATCTGATATAGAAATCATGGTCTTGTACAGCCAACATGTTATATCTGCAAATCTTAAATCCTATTCTCTTGAGTTTCAATGTTTGTGTGGTGCAATGAGATAAAACAGGCAGACCCTGTGGCTGTTTCAACCCCAGGTGCAGCCATTGGAGAGAACCATGTCAACAAGTTTTTTATCCCAATAATATTTTTATTGCTTTTAAAATAATAACAGAAAAAGAAAAAAGAGGAACAAAACACACAAATGCATATGTTATAAAAATACATAACAAGTGCTTAAAAATAAGTGAAAAATTACAAAAAAACATAGGGTATTTGTTGTTAAAACAATAAGTTACACACACACACATGAACACACACACACACACACACGTGTGTACGTGTGTCTGTGTTGTATTTCTAATATACATATAACTATTGTGTTTTTTTAACCTACTGTACTTTGTATAAACGAGTCTCCTATTTCATAAATATTTAGCCATACAAAGTCTATGTATATAGGCAGTCCATTCACGGGTAGCAATGTAATCAGGTCTTCACTCCATTGAGTAAATGGGGCCACACATTTACCTTTTGAATGTTGCAATATCACACTTATAGCTAAAATAAAGGCATGGAGAATCCATTATATTGTCTAACTGTCAAATTCCGTGTAATAGGTATTTAATTGAAATAGATAGATAGATAGATAGATAGATAGATAGATAGATAGATAGATAGATAGATAGATAGATAGATAGATAGATAGATAGATAGATAGATAGGTAGGTAGGTAGGTAGGTAGGTAGGTAGGTAGGTAGGTAGGTAGGTAGAGGGGGAGAGAGAGAGAGGAGAGAGAGAGAGAGAGAGAGAGAGAGTGTAACATATAAATAAAATACAGCTAGTCCTGGCCATTTGTTTTAGTGACTGTTCAAAGTTACAGCAGCACTGAAAAAAGTGACTTATAATAGTTCCTCATACTTACAACATTCACAGCGTCCCCACGGTTGTGATCAGAATTTGGGCAGTTGGCAACCAGCATATATTTATGATGGTTGCAGCATCCAGAGGCCATGTGATCACCACTTGAGACCTTCCCAGCTGGCTTCCAACATGCAAAGTCAATCGGGGAAGCCAGATTCATTTAACAACCACATGGTTCATTCAACAACTTCAGTCATTCGCTTCAGTCACGGCAAAAAAGTTTGTAAAATTAACAAAGTCACTTAACTACTACCTTGCTTAGCACCAGAAATTCTGATCTCAATTGTGGTTGTAAGTCGAGGTCTACCTATGGAATGTAATATCTGAAAAAAGATTGAATCCTTTTTTCCATGCTAAATTGATTTTATGAAGAAATCAAACATTGCAAATTGGGGGGAAATGGTGATAAGGAAAATGTGGATAAAAGTGGGGATATTGACTTTGGATCAATTGATAGATGATGAAGATGAATTTTTAACCTACGCTCTGCTAAGAGACAAATACTATCTATCAGATATAATTCAGTGGAAATATTTACAGCTACAATATCTGTTAACGTTATTTGGACCAGTAGCATTTTCAATTTCTGAGACACCCAAGACAAGTTATTAAAACTTTTAAAATTAAAAAAAACTACTATTAGTTCTTCTAGGTATTTGGTATTGACAATTTAATTTGATAGGCAGATGATTAGAGATAAGTGGAATAAAGAATAAAGTTTTTACATTGCCTAGAAAAATGGGAGTGTCTTAACTTCTATACCTAGAATGTCAACGAATCTTAACCTATGACTTGTACAATAAAACATAATATACAGAATTTATTGCACTCTGTAACATCTATATAGAAAAGGATTGCCTAGGACAGCGTTTTATTGGAGATGAAATATGAATGATGCTTCTTTAAGACACAAGTTTTTACAATATCCTGTCCTTACTAAATTTTGGGAGAAAGTAGAGATCTATATAAATGTGACTGTGTGACAAAAGCTAAAATTTTCAGAGGATATTTCTATTTCTCCTGAGAAATAGCATATGGGAAGGAAACAAATGTGATAAAATAGGGATACATATTGCAGCTTTCCCCAACCTGCTGTCCTTCAGATGCATTGGCTACAAATCCCAAAACAGAAAGAGGTTGGGATATTGTAGTATGGTGGGACTTGGAAAGGATGCAGAAAATTGCCCTTCTTGGAATTTTCTGCCGATGATTTACAATATTGTTTGACCTGAGTTAAACACTAAATCAACATGGAAGGATATTAATTCAATTTTAATTTGTTAGACTATGCTCAAGGCAGTTTGTTTGTTTAAATAAGTGTATATACAAACATACTTGTACAAATGCAAATATATTTATAAGCAAACATGCATACACACACACAGTATTCACTTCTTTTTGCCCCATAAAAATAACTCTGACTGCCCCCAAGCCCTCCTCTGCTTCCAAGTCTAAGGACTGGCCTGAATTTGCATCACTTGAGTCCTAATTCTACATCATAACCACTAGATCAGACTGGCTCTCAAATTGAAAAGGTAACCAAAGGGAGCTGAAAGGGAAGGAGAATCCAGCTATCTATTGTGTAAGAAAGTAATTCCATAAGCATTGAATTGTAAAATGTCCATTTGGGTTTATGTGAAACAAATTGCGAAGGCAAGCCAAACAAACATAGTCTAACAACAGTACAAGGAGAGCTTGTCAAGTGCTGATGGAATTTTCCTAAAAGGGGCCCAGGAGATGGTCTTTCTGAATTTTAGTGTGGAATAAATTGTGGTGGTATATGTTTCTCAACCTTGGCAACTTTAAGATGTATGAACTTCAACTCCCAGAAATCCCCAGCCAGCATGAATAGAAGTTCACACATTTTAAAGCTGCCACTGTTAAGAAACATTGCTGTAAGGAATAAACTACCAGACAAAACAAAGCCACCAATCTCTCCTAGCAAGCTCACCCCTGTAATATTGTTGCAACTATAGTATAGCTAACACATGAATTTGTGTCTGGCTCACAGGGGGAAGCTGAGACAACATCACATTAAGGTGCAGGTTTTATATTTTTACCTGTACAAGCTGAGTTTGCAATTCACTTGCAAATTCTCCTGCCAAAGACCTATATCACTTAATAGGAAGTCATGCAAAAGCATTCCTATAAAAAGATTATTTTTGTTTCTGTAATTTTCTAAGCCCTTGTGTAAGGCATGAGTTGCAAAGAAATGAATTCATCAGTAGAAAACACACATATACTCAGGTCTCTTTTGTCTACCCCTAACTTTGAAGCACATCCTGTCAGCCGGATGGGAAGTCACTCTGATGAGGATGGGTGCAGGGCAGGATTCCTAGACTCCTCATTTGCTTGTTTGCCATCATCCCAAACATCTGGGTCTTCTCATTGACTGCTGGCATTATGCAAACATTTAGAATTCTCCTGTGGGTAGCCGTTCCAGCTGGCATGGATGGAGGAGGAGCAACATGGGGCAGAATGAGAGTCTAGTGAGCCTACAGGGGACCGTTTGTTCTGGAAATTGCAGAATTAATGTCATCGAGCAACCTGTGTCTTGTTGTGTGAGCTTCATCACCAGGACCACGAGGGGAAAAACATTTCAGATGGAAATCCTCTGTTTAATCCACATGTGCCAAAGCAGAAGAAAGGGGAGGGGGGAAAAAGCCTGCAGCTCTTCCTACTTTATCCTACAAAATGTCCCACTTGAAAGCAAAACCTTATTGATGGTATTATCAGTCAGCTTTATAGCCCTTTAATTCACTTCAGTTGGACTTGTTTATGGGTTCGGCAATTTCAAAACTAAAACAAGTTGAAAAAGTAGTTCCTAGTTAATGGGAGCCTCTGGATCTTGATTATTTCATGGCTGAGTACGTAAGCCAGAGTGTGGCTGTTTTCTAAGATAGCCTGAGGCAGCACCTACAGTAGTGGCCAAAATTGCGGAAACCTTTTGGGAAAAGTGTACAGTAGAAATGCCACTTTTGGTTACGTTTCCACCAATTTTTCTTCTGATTTCTTTATAACTGTAACCTTGTTCACTTAATAATACTATTTTACATCACTTTCTGGGCAACCAGTCAATTCTTTGCACCATTACTTTAATTTTATTACATTTTACAAGCTCACTAAATGAAAGAAGACAAAAAAAAACCCAACCAACTTGATAGCGATCACATAACACACTGACAAATGTCCTCCTCTCAACTTCAATACATGATATCAATAACTGAATCCTACTGTGATCTGATTGGCTCATTGCCAAAACAAGATGATACCTGATTGGCTCTCTAAACACTCATGCTCATTGGCTACAATCAGATGAAGGAAAGCTACCTGATATCAACCTAAGCAAGTTGTGCTTCCTTTTTCTGGTTATTTGGCTATAACTTTTCATAGAATACAGTACAGATAATTAAACAATTACATTCTTTCCATTGAAATATAATGTTATGGTACTACTCCCAAAAAAATTGGTGTTATTAGCCATCAAACCTCAAAAATACACTTTTCCCAAAAGATTTCCACAATTTTGGCCACTATTGTAGTTCATAGTTCTCTGCATAGTTCCTCTTGAAAATGACTGGAGGGAATACATTGCTGGCTCTGACTGTTAGTCACCCTGGTTGGTGTTGATATGTATTTGAGGTTATACACTTTTGTACTGGAAGATGCTGCCCTGAGCCTTTTAACATATAGAAATTAAGTACAAGAAAACCTCAATATAACCTGAATATTTTTAGCACCCATATAGTATAAGAAAGAGATCAGACTATGGGAGAGAAGAGCACAGTCCTGACCCATTAAATGTAGAAGTCCTTTCTCCATTCTGTCCTTGCTCGCTGAAAGTGAAACAGAAAAACAAGTCTCTAGGCCAAAGAAAAGGCAGCATCCAGATTTAAAATTAAAGACAGGAACAATACTCCCCCCCCCCCAAATAGAGAAAAGATTAAGGTGAAAAATACAGTAATAAGACGGGGAAGAGAGAGAACATGCACAAGATACTCAGTTGTCTCATATGTGAAAAAATAATGGTTGCAGAAACTGTAAAGATGAAAATGAAGAAATTTTGCAACAGGAACTACAACACAGATTGTAAGATCAAAGTGTGAATGATATGTAGAATTATTTAGCAGAAATTGACTAGAAAACTTGCAAGAAGGTACCACAAATCTCAGTGCTAATGATACCACTAATTCAGTTTTTCTCCTCACTGTATGAACGGAGTATGTAGAACAAGCAATATTGTACAGTTATAACACGTGATGTTTCTGTTGGGCGTAATGAATCCTCTTGTAACTGTGCAGTGCAAAACAATCGCTCTGCATAAAATCTATGCTCACCTGGTTCGTGATGCTATTTTTCCTCCTCTGCTAGTGTCCCCCTGGCCTCAGCCCCATGAAAGACGGCACAGGCTGCTACGATCGCCACATAGGAGTGGACTGTTCAGATGGGTTCAATGGTGGTTGCGAGCAACTCTGTCTACAACATATGATGCCATTACCAGAAGACCCTTCCTTGTACAATATACTTATGTTTTGTGGGTGAGTTCCACAAAAGTTTCTAGTATCCTCTAGGGTGAGACCTTACTCCAAACCATATACAGACAGGCAGATAGGATACTCAAACTCATTTCAAAATAATGAATTCCTGGCTATTCCATATAATAATAATTTTAATATTCAAAGTTGTTGGTAGAAAAAAGTTAAGGTGGCAGCTGTGATAGTGCAATTAAAATTGTGGGTTGCAGGTAAAGCTTTAATTACACTATTGTGACTTCCATCTTGACTTTTTTTTACCATTCCCTATGGATGCCTGTTACTATTTAAATGATGTCTAACTATTGCTTTCTGTTATGTAATGTGGTATCTAAATAATAAGTGTTCCTTCCTGAAGAAACCTGCCAAATGTAGCCCATACCAATGAATGTATGACAATGGTTGTCTTTAAACTGTTTTATACATTTTATATACACTCCCTTGAGTGCAGCAATAATTATATATAGCATGGTACATGTGTTTGTAATACTTGTGTATGAACCCTTTCATCCTTTTTTCCTGGAAAACTAACAATTCACAGCATTTAGATTCAATTCCTGAAGGGTGCTTTGAAGCCCATGAGAGTATGAATGTAGCACCCATCTGTAACCATGTACAATAATTTTGTTGGTTCCCAAGCTCACACAGCTATCTCTGCAGCTGTTGTATGATCCTAAGATATGGTTATTTAAAGAGTTGCACACAGGTGCTCTAATCATAGCTTTACATGTTGCGAAATATCTTTTAGGAATGAAAACCAAAGTACTGCATACCACTAATATTTAACATCTTTTGTTGAATCCTATGATAGTATATTTTGTTGCAGTGAAAGAAACTCTTATTTACCATGACATTGTTAGTAACAGGATTCTAGATAGCAGATTAAAGAATTGTCTTTAGCAACCAGAGGTTGAGACATTGCATGGTCATGAAAAAATAGGAAACCTGTCACTTCCAATTGTTGCTGAGTTGCAGTTCTCATTCTAGATTTAGTCATTTCTTCAGTAGACATTTCTGCAATTAGGGATTAACAGATTTTGCTCATCTCACTCAACTGTTGTTCAGTGGTTTTGTTATTCACCTATTTTGTTCTGACCATTTTTCAGTTAACTGAATTTCTTCATTTGAATTCCAGATACCAATGTCAGTATGGTTCCTTTTGTCCCCATATAAATTAGTAGGGTATTTTATGAAATACTCCAGCATTAGGCATTACTTGGCACAAAAGTCATGCATGGAAAAGTTTTGCTGAAGGTCAGAAATATGAAACACCATGGAATTAGACCTAAACCATTAATCTCACACAATTTTACAGATTTGTAAGAGAGGAACTGTGTTTTTCACCCATGTGACCATATTTGCTATAGGTTCTTCCTTGAACACAAAAGATACTTCTCTTTAGAAATCTTGTAAAACATTTAAATAGTTTTTCTTGTATTCGTTGGCAGATGCATTGAAGATTACAAGCTAGGTATGGACGGCCGATCTTGTCAGTTAATTTCGGAGTCCTGTCCAGGGGGTGCTGACTGCGAAGAAAACCGAGAGCTGCCCATGAATCAAACTCTCTTTGGGGAAATGTTCTATGGTTACAACAATCAAACTCGTGAGTTGGCACCTGGGCAAGTGCTGAAGGGGACATTCAGGTGATGATTATATTAGAAAAAAAAGCTTGCTGTTCTGTGGGATTCCAAGTCCTGTTCTTTGTATTATCTGTATTGGGTTATCCATAGTGCTTTTACAGTACATCATACCCTAAGCAAAACAAAGCTCTGCTCAAAGCAACTTGCAAATTACATTTTCCCAGGTTTCCTCAATCGCCTGTAGTAAGACTTGGGATTTGACCCCAAGTAAATTTCTTTCAGGGACGGATGACTTCTGTTGAAAGACCTTTCTCTAGCACTACTCACCCAATTCCTGAAGATATTAGTATTCATGCAGAGCCCTCTGCAATTATGCTGTCCACCAAAAGAACATATTATCCATGAAACAATTGCATGTTTTAAAAGACATGTTTATGTCTTGGACAGGTGTGTAATAAAGGAGTTTTAATTGAATTAGAAGAAATACTCCTTGAAGTCTCTTTTATATTTACCCATGCAATTCCATTACCTTTTGATTTTTCTATTGAAAAACACTGGTTGTCTTTTTATCACAAATTTATCATAATAAATTTGATAGATAGATGATGAAGTTCTGGAGAAACAAGAGTTCTGAATTAATGATGTTTCTTACAGGTGATTGGCACATCCTCATTTACCTATTAAGTCAAAAATTAAGACATGTGAAGGGCCCTTTTTTCTCTGTGTGTGTGAAGTTTCCTAATGGAGCAAAAGAAATTTCAACAAGCCTTACTCTTTTCTTTCTTTCTTTCTTTTTTTTGAAGAAAAGCTCTGCACATGCTGGTTCTGCATTCGCACAGTTCTTCAATCCTTCAATTTGTAAGAGCTGGAGGACAAAAATGGAGCCCAAAGAAAGGCTCCACTGGCAGCATTACAATTAATGGTCATGAGGAATACTTTGATATTGATGACACTGTATGTAGACCTAAAATGTAGGATTTTAAAATAATTTTTAACAATTTTGAAGAACACCCTTTCAAAAAAGGGAAAAAATAAAAGGAACAATTGAAATAAAATATTTTCACGATACTCTTTATTTCCACTTACTTTGATACATTGATTATAGATTTTAATGAGATCTGTGAGCCTGCATATTTCAACATCTAGAATGAAATTTGGAAAAGTGTTAGAGATGGATGAAATACTCAATCTGTTGTCATAATTTCATCTGGTTTCAAATTGCACTGAAAAGTCTGCTTTTCACAAATATATTTTGAAGAAAAAGTGGCAGAAACTTGAAAGCCTTTGAAGGTGTTTATAGTATTGTATAAGTTGTACAAGGAATGTTGCTATTCTGCCGAATTTAGTTTAGGAAACCGTTATACATAGATTTGCTAGGATTTTGCTTTGAACTTCTCATTTGGCACTTTTCAGGATGAATAACTTCGCTCGTGGCTTGGAGCAACAGCTGCCAGATGGACTAATGTTGGCCACTGTTCCACTAGAGAATCAGTGCCAAGAGGAGCTATCTGAACCTACTCCTGATCCAGATTTTCTAACTGGTAAGTGATCCCTTTCAGAGGTCATTTCTACTAGTTTTTTCATTAGTCTTGGGTCAGTCCTCAAACTGCTATCATGCTATCATCGTTTTGGAATTGAGTCAAGGTATTTCTGTTTTAGTTACAGTTTATCTGAAGCTATTAGTTTACCATCATTAGCATTTTTCCTTAAATTCATAGGTTCTTTGGGTAGGAGGCAAGGGGATAATCAAAATGTGCATTGTGAGATAAATCATTTAATTTACATACATGCAAAGATGAAAGGCCAGGATTTGTGCTGACAGCAATAGTGGGTTGGTGCTTTGTGAAAGAGCAAATATGGAGTTGAAGTGTTTGTGGTATAAAATTTCCCAGATGTCACTTTCTGAATCCTGTCGTTTGTTCAGCCTTAAAGTTTTGCAATATAGATATCACATGACTAACTGGGAAAAATGCACATATTTTATGGTCAGTCAGTTTAATGATGGTATAGATCAAAAATGTCAAACACATTTTATAAAAAATAAGAACAAGAAATACATTATTTGGGTGTTAGTGTTTTTCCTTTTAAAATTGGCTTGAGACATTGCCATAGAACTGTGTTGCCAGCTTGTGCAGTTATAGGTCAGATAATGAAAAAGGTGGACACTAGGTAAATATGCCAGGATGCTTACAATTAAGAAATATTTATTCAAATGGACTCCATAACTATAGCATCTGAGATTCTCAGAGCAGTGTGGTAAGTGTGGACTGTGACAATGTAGATGGACTTGACTCACAAAGGGGTTGCTTTTGTTAGGCAAGCTTTATAGCTCCTCAACCTCTTTCCGTCCACTCCCAGAGTTGCTTAGTTTAGGCATAAGAAAAGGAAAGTTACATGATATTAGTGACAATTAAGTGTCTAGTATGTATTGGGTGCCTGCTATGACAAAAGAGGAAAATAATAATATAATTGGAAATTATTATTTTTTTAATTTTCTTTTTCTTTTTTCACTTTACAACAAATAAAAGTACTTTTTTTCCCTTAACAGTACTGTTTTGTATATCTCTTACAATTATTTACAGTTATGTACATTAATTTTCATACTTTTTTGTTTTTCTGTTCTAACCAAACATAGCACTTGTTCCATATCTCATAAAATTCTGTTGCTTCCTTGTCTTTTATTTCTAGAGTAAGCTTGTACATCTCAGCGCATTGTAATATCTTGTAAATAACCATGTCGTTTGTTGGTATATTTTCACTTTTCCAATATTGCGCATATGCAATGCATGCCGCTGTTATTACGTGTACAATGATATATTGGATTTGTTTTTTTATCCTTGGATTAATTATACCTAATAAGAATAGTTCGGGTTTGAATTCAATTTGTTCTGTTGTTATCTCCTGGATCCATCTCCTTATCTGTTCCCAGTAAATCTTGGCTTTGGGACATTGCCACCACATATAGTAGAATGTTCCCTCCTTATTTTTGTATTTCCAACAGTCTGGATTCATATTTTTATACATTTTAGCCAATCTCGCCGGTGTTAAATGCCATCTATAGAACATTTTGTATTGATTTTCTTTATATGCCATTGACAGTGTCAATTTGCAATTTATATTCCAGACTCTTTCCCATTCTTCTAATTCTATATTTCGGCCCACATTTCGTGCCCAAGCTATCATTTGACCTTTTACTATTTCCTCCTCCAATTCTACCTCTAGTAAATATTTATAAGTTTTTGTTAAAAAAATTCCTTCCTTACCTATCAAAATTTTATCTAATTGCTGTGGTATCCGATTTATTCCATATTCTTCCATATCTTTGCGATATTTTGACTGTATTTGTAGGTATGGCCACCAATCTATGATTATATCCTGTACTTTTAATTCTTCCTTTGATTTGAGATTTCCTTGGTTATCTACTAATTCTTTATATCTAATCATCTTTTTTTTGTCTAGTGTATTTGGGTGGACCATTGCCTCCATCAGTGAGGCCCAATTTGGTATTTTAATATAGTGTTTCTTTTTAACTTTTTCCCACGTCCAAATCAGGGCATCTCTCAGGGCATCTCTTATCTGGTGCCGGTAAAAATATGTATGTGTCTTCTTATATTTTCCCCATAGGAAAGCATGCCAACGGCCTGCAAATCATGTCCTTCAATAAAACCCTTTTATTTTCTAAGTTTATCCAATCCCTAATCCAAAGTAACCCAGCTGCTTGGTAATAAGTTTCCCATTTTGGGAGTCCAAGGCCACCTCTACTTCTACTATCTTATAATGATTTAACATTTATTCGTGCTTTTTTACCTAACCAAATAAATTTATTTATCATTTTGTCTAATTCGTCAAAAAAAAAATTCTCTAATTTTATTGGGACTGTCTGAAACAAATATAATAATTTTGGTAATATATTCATTTTGATCACAGAGATCCTTCCTAATAGTGATAATTGTAATTTCCCCCATACCTCTAAATCTTTTTTCAACTTGCAAGAGCAAATAGGAAGAGATATCTTACCAAATCATCCTTCTTGATAGTGCTCATTTAAAAAATCTGGGACAATCACAGAACATATAGAGTTGGTAGGTACTTTTCAGACTTTCTTGTCCAGTTCTTTGCCCACAGTAGGAATCCTCAGATCAATAACAATCAAACCTTTGCTTGAAAACATCCAGTGATGGATTAATACAACTTCAGGAGGCAAGTTGTTCCATTGTTTGATGGTTGTCATGGTCAGGAAATTCTTCCTTATTTTGAGTTTGGATTTCTCTCTGTAAAGTTCCCACCAATTTGGCTTTGTCCTATCTGCAGTCTTGTGGAGAATAAATCCAAAGTCATTAAAGTATTAGAAGACATCTATTTTGTCTCCCCTTGGCTTTCTCTTCTTTAGGCTGAACATGCCCAATTCTTTTAACTGTTTTTTGTAAGATTTTTTTTCTCTAAACAGTTTATTGTCTTGGTTGCTCTTTGCACCTCAGCATCCTTTTTGTATTGTGGTGACCAAAACTGGACAGGTGTTTGGACACGTATTTCAAGTGTGGTGTTACGGTCACTGCATATAGTGGAAATATCATTTCCCTTGATTTCAACATTATACTTTTCATGCAGACTAAGACATCTCTGTGCTGACTCATACTTTATTTATGGCCTATAAAGTTCCTGCCCAGAAATACTACTGTTGAATTAGGTACCACCTATCTTGTATTGCCCAAAATGCAAAAAATGATACTTTTCATCACTGAACAGCATTTTGTAGGGAAAGGGCCTAATGTCCAAGATCCCTTTGAACATTGAGCCTGTCTTCTGAAGTATTAGCAATCCCTCCCAGCATTGTGTTGTCTGAAGATTTGATGAATCTCTCTTTATCTTCTCATCTAAGTCAACTATAAAAACTTTGTGGAGCTCTGGGTCCAGGACAAAACCCAGAGGTAGCCACTGTCTAATTATGTAGACATAGATCCATTAAGAACCATTTATTTCCTTTGTTACTCCTGCACATGTTGTTCTGAGATATCTATCTGCATCCACATCCCATGGCATTAACTAAGATTGCATTTTTTCCATGGCAGCACATATAAAAAATGTTCATTAAAATGTAATTAGTAGAAAAATTAACACTATAGGGCAATGTCTTGTGACGGACCTTATAGCCAGAATTACAGTGAGGCATTAGGAGAAGGAGAGACTTAGTATATTAAGACAGGGAGAAAATGAGAAAAATCTTTTCAAGCTCTTTTTAATTACTGAAAAAGTACTGATAGACATTTCTTTGGTATGATTAGAATTTCCTTTCTTCTCTATCCAAACCTCCAAGGCCACTATTTCCTGAAGCCTTCTTTCATGTACTTGCCTCCTTCATACCTGTCTTTGGGTTTTTTGCTCTCTGAAGGAGCAGTTTGAACTATTGTGCCTGGGAAACTGGACACCATCATTTATTATGCAGCAAATGGTTGCTTTCCTTGGCTCAGATACAAGATGGGTAAAAGTCTAAGAAGTAAGTATAACCTCAAAGGATCTGCAGAAAGTTAACCAAGAACAATTGCATGGCAGATGATTTAGATGTCATTGGAATGTGGTCAAAGTTATGTATGATTCATGGAAAGAGAACTACAATTGGTTTTTGATCAGAATATGATAAATATTTTGATACAAGAATGTTGACTTCAGATCAAATGTATTTTGTCCAGACAAAAAGAAAAAAGAAATTGAAACTAGATTCTGACTTAGAATTCATCTTAGAACTCAATTTGCATGACATATACTTGATTGTAAACTGCATTGAAATATTTTAATGTGTGTTTTTAATAAATACATATAGTAATAGTGGTATTATAGTCCACAATAAATGTAAGTTCAAACAACCCAAGTACAATTCACAGTATGTGTTAATTGAAGCACAGTATAGTGTGCTTCAGTTAACAAATCTGTGGAAATACCATGAAACAGAAGGCATATTTTAACAAATGTGGTAGATTTAAAAAAAAAAAAACCTCTCAGAGGTACGTAGTACCATCCATAGAATTTTAGAAATTACATTTGAAATGAAATCACAATTTTTAATAGGTATAATTTCAGAATATATTGACAAGAAATATAATTTACGGAGATACTTGCTTATGGATGTAAGAATTAACTTGTCCAACATTGAAAGAAAAATACAACACTAATGATATCTGATTAGGAATTTAAACTTGGAGCACACACAGCAGTGACAAAACTAATGGCATATATCCACAACAGAACTTTAACCAAATTCAAGCAAGAATGCTTTCCATTTTCAGTACACAATATATCATGCCACAAGGCAAATAAAAGCACAGTGTGGGTTCTAAGGAGGTCTACATGTTTATAAATACTTCAGATCAGTCAAAGTATAAAAAAGAGGGATGTTAGAAATGAAATACTTACCTATTTTTCCAAGCAGCTCCTTTTTTTGTTTTAACATTTAAAAATTATATTTAAGATTGCTATAAACTTTTTTCTTCTTATATTTAAGGTTTAATTTATCTAATAAATTTATTTATCTAAACATTGTAGTATTAACAATTTCTCATTTGTATTACATAAATACCTCTGAACCCCGTTAATACCTTTATTTTATAATGTATTGTTCATATCTTAATGATGCAATAAATCAATTACTTGGGAGAGAAAAAAAATCTGGGTATGACATAGCTTTATGGTGAAGGCACAAAACTTAGCAATTAAGAGATGATTTCAGGATACCTGTCATTTTAAAAAACTTTTTTTATAATGCTGATTGGAGTGCCAGTCAGTCTTTCCAGGGTGGATTAATTAAAAATGCAATTCCACCTAGAATTTATATCTTAGAAAAACATGTTCTAAGGTTTGAAGAACCTGAGAAGCGCAAAGGTATTGCTGAAGCATTACAGGGATTCTTTTACATCTGGGATCTATAATTGCAAAACTTACGACATTAAAATATGCTCTGGAAAAAGCCCATTGGTGATAGATACAGGATAACTTAATAGCATGCAGGTTTGCTGAAGATCAAAATCTTCTAATACTTACTTAATAAGCTCCATGGCTTTCTTGTAATCCATATTTATAAGAAAATCAGGCCTGCTTCACACCCCACCAGATCCCTCCTCCCCACCTATTCCTGTGTCACCAATTACACATTTACCTTTGGAAGATGTCTGGAGCTCATAATGGGGAAGGAGAGCAGGCCTCAGCATCCCTAGGCTGTGGGGAAGCTGGCACTATTTTTGGATCACTGACGGGATGGGGAGGAGGGTGTAGGACCCAATGGGATGGGAAGTGGACCCAAGGCTGTTGGGACTGGGGGGGAGAGGAAATAGGCCCAAGGCCTATTTGAGGAACTGGTGGGGCAGGATGGGGGGGGAGATAGGAGGCAGTGCTGCAGCAACCCTGCAGTCAATTGAAAGGGCAAATTCATCTGAATTTTCTCCATGTGACTACAGGGGTGCTACAATGACTATAACTTTAAAACTGGATCATGAGTAGGGAAGTCCATTGTAAGTTGAGGACTACAGATGATAGATAGATAGATAGAGAGAGAGAGAGAGAGAGAGAGAGAGAGAGAGAGAGAGAGAGAGAGAGATAATTGCTAAGCTCTTGTTTTGATATTAATCAGCACACTCTCTAATCTAAAAAGTGCCCTGGAGACCTCTCTAGGTGTAGAGAATGTGACTCTCAGAAGGTATGACTATATTTTTTCTAATAAAATTTGATTCCAGGGTGCAATTTCCCACCATAAAGAAGCATTGATAATTTAATGACTATAGGTAAAATGCCTAGAGGTGCTGAGGAATTGGGCAGCCTCTGAATAGAATAAATAAATAAACAGGCATATGTATGAATATGGGTAGGACCTCATGTCTGCAGAAAGTAATATGCATCAGCTTTGAATTTCAATAGAAATAATAAGAGCATTTCATAGAATCAAGGCTGAGGATTCTAGCTGCAGAACAAGAATGCTTTTATTTGTCCTTACTTTAAATTAGTTTGATGACTGTATTAAGTTTTTATTTTATTCATTGTCCATTCTTGTTTGTGGCAACCATATACTTTTGTTTAATAAATAAATAGTTTTAAAATGCTTTGTAATGAGGATTAAAAACTTACACATTGCACTTATTAAGGGGACTTTAATTTTGAATGGTCTGCTGGCTAGCTGTAACTAGGGTTTCTTAATTTTGACTTAATAGCTTCGTTGGCTGGGGGACTTAGTATTTTCCAATCACAGCCACTGTCTTCTTCTCCAGTGACGAGCAAGGAAATTGGATTAGGGAAGAGGAAACAGAGTGTTTCTTTGTTCTCTGAATCTTGCTTGGAGGCCTTGCAGTGAGTGAGCACCTTAAGAAAACATATCTTATGGAACTAAGCTGAGGAATTCAGGCTGATATTAAAAACTCCTGGGAGAACTTGAACTACTAAAGTAAAGTTAGCTGGGAAGGTATGGGGATTTTTCATTTCTATTTGCTGCTGCTCACTCAGTTTTGGATAATGTTATATCTACTCTGATTTTGGGTTGGGTTTGTAATCAGGCCTAATACCTCCAAGTCCACTTAGTTCTGGCCATTAAAAGGAGACAGTTTGAAGAGAGGATTTCCTGTTCTGTCCCATTCAGATGAGAGGCATTTCCCATTTTAAGAACAGATGGTAAAAGATTCTTCCATTTGGGATAGATTCATATCCAGATATCTTAGCACTCATGTGGACGGTGTGCAGGTACAGGTAATCCTCAACATACAACCACAATTGAACCCAAAAGTAATACAGTTGTTAAGTGAGTTTTGCCCTATTTTATGACTTTTCTTGCCACAGTTGTTAAGTGAATCACTGCAGTTATTAAGTTGGTAACACAATTGTTAAGTGAATCTGGCTTCCCCATTGTCTTTGTGTCATGGTTGCAATAGATGAAACCAATTAAAAGAATTTCAAGGCTAAGATTTCTTCCTTAAAGAACATTTTATTCAGGAAACAAAGTATCAGCACTTACATAGTTGAACCCAAGACTGAAATTCCCTCCCCCAGATACAAAGTAACAAGTTGTAATTCCCACCATGGAAAGGCTGTCATAAATCATATTCACCAATTATTCCAAAAAGGCGGGCTCTGCCCCCAACTTCTCAACCTGCCAAAACTTTATCTAACATTGACCTTGAGTTCACACACAGCTGCAATTGTTATGGCTAACTGAAAATGCTGGAGCATTCCCCTCACCCCCCTTCTACATCTAAATATCTCAAACAGCAGAAAAAGCACAGTAAAAGCAAAAGGTAAAATGGTTGCAGTTTCTTAATTGTCACAACGTTGACACTTTGCTTGTCAGAAGATTGCAAAAGGTGATCACATGACCCTGGAACACTGCAACCGTCATAAACACATGCCAGTTGCCAGGTGTCTGAATTTGGATCACATGATCATGGGGAGGCTGCAATGGCCATAAGTGTGAAAAATAGATAGAAGTCACTTTTTTCAGTTACTAATGAATGGTTGTAAGTCAAGGACTACCTGTATTGAAATCCCAGGGAGAGGTCTGACAGGCTGTAGGTGACAGGCACATAATGCACCACCTCTTCTTTGCCACATCCATAGGAAAAATAAATCACACAAATAATTTCTTTTGAATTTGCTTTACAAACTCAGGATAAGATGATTTTAACAAACAGATTTTTCATCTGCAACCTAAAATAGTTCAGCGTGAGAAAAATACTTTCCTTGTGATTCTGCTGAATGGGAAAAGCAATACGGATTCTATGTCAGATTTGGAATACCATTATGTTGCAAATATTTTATGCTGAACGTCTTTGCCTTTCTTATTTTGCGCATGTTTCTTCCACAGGGATGGTGAATTTCAGTGAGATTTCTGGATATCCTTTGCTACAACATTGGAAGGTTCGCTCTGTCATGTACCATGTTAGGTTGAACCAAATGACTACCTCTCAATGTAAGTTACTTGGTGGGGTGGCTTTAGATTGGCCATAGTACCACAGCAGAAGTGAGATGGGGGATGACCAGCCGAAGAGGCAGCCATTCTAACTTTGTGTTCATCCTGGACATCACTGTTTTCTTTAGTCAGTCATCAGCAATTTCATATGTAAGAGTTAGAAGGGAACAGATATGTCTGGTTGTATACCCAAAAGATCTGTTGAATCCTAATTCCAATGTTGGATGGCAATTTAGGGATTTGTAGTTGCAGATCTGGAGAATACTAATTTCACATAAATTGATTCCTAGTTCCATTCTAAACTATTTTCACATTAAAATGTGTACTACGTTTTTATACTGTGTACTACAATCTTGACATTTTATCCTAAAGTATGCATTTGCAACTAAAGTAAGCCTTTTTTTACACAGCTTGCATTTCTTTCCTTTAAAAACAATGCTGCACAATTCAAAGAATTATAAAAACAGAAAATTTGAGTACAGTGGAAGTCTGGAGAGTGCAAATGAGTTTGCCGAGAATGCAGACTAAATAACATTTTAAGTGTCTTCGTTCAGAGTTCTGTCACATTTGCCTTCTTGAATATTTGGTGCTTTTTGACCCTCCTATACATCTTGAAACATGTAGATGACATAAAGCAAATTGGGTGTCTTCATCTTCTCTAGGAGCAGTTTGGAAAAGACCACAAATTGGGTGCCAAAATTTCACCTCATATATTGTCTGTTGAGCATGTAATGTTTTATCCTTTTAAGAAATATTTAAGCTTTTTTTTTCAAAATGATTGATGAAAAACATCAGGAAATAGACCACCAGGTCAAGTAGGATGGCACTGTGGCAGATGTTGCTGTATCTTCACACAGGGCTTTCAGTCTCAGAAGCTTGACTTTAAATAAAAATGTCTGCGCAAAGACAGTTTATCTGAATATTGAAAGAGGTACTTTAATAGAGAAAAATATTTATCTATTCCATTCATAATAGGGTATTGCTGATATTTTCTTAGCAACTCTCTAAACAATGTTCCGTAGAAACATAGCATTATTCAATCAAAGGTAGCAATTTAATTTTTGACGAGAACTGATACTGTAACAATTTTTGGTCAGCAATTCTTATTGTTTCCTCATCACCCCACAAACTGCAAAAACAATTGTGAACAACTAAGAGCCTGCTACTGAAATTAAACATTTTTATCAGGCTAAAACAAGGCAGTTTACTTCTTTACACACTGAATTCAGTCCTGAAACATTTGGAAATAGCCGCTGACCTTGTTTAAATCACAGTTCCATTAAGTACATTTAACCTCATTTTTACATACAGACTATGCTTTAGGTACTGGAGTAAGCTAGGATTGTTAACCTGCTTGTGAGCTTCCAGAAGCATCTAAATGTGGTAGCAAAATGTCTATCTGTCTGTCTCTGCCTGCCTGTCTGCCTGCCTGCCTGCCTGCCTACCTACCTATCCTGCCTTTTTCTCTCTCTCTTAAGTTCTTGTTTGCTGTACTTCTGTTCTCTGCAGTGTTTGGCAATGCCCTTCATTCTCTGGATGGAGCAACGTCTCGTGGAGATTTTGTGGCTTTGCTGGATCATTTTGGCAACCACTATATACAGGAAGCTGTCTATGGATTTGAGGAATCCTGCTCTATCTGGTATCCCAACAAACAAGTCCAAAAACAGCTCTGGCTGGAATATGAAGATATTAGCAAAGGTAAACTTAATTTCTGTCTCCTCCTTATACTGAGACACAGTATGGTAGAGAAAGGCAAGTAATCAGTAGTGTGGAGAGGTGATAGTAAAGATTCTGTTGTGGCCAGGAAAATTCTGCACTTGGAACTATTTTCAAAAGGTTGCTTCATCTGCATCATAAACTTTGATTGCGGTGTTTGCATTTTAACAGCTCTCAGGGGTTGTAAAGGGGATGAAAGGAAGGAGAACACTTGAAGGGCAGAAAATATTGGGCAAAAAAGAAAATTGTGCTGCATTGGAAATCTGACTTGAACCTGGATGTCAGAGCAGATATGACTGTGACAAGGGACTCTTCCACCCTCAGAGATGTGCTGGCCTTTTTGCTAGATTTGTATAAGCTACAACTCCATGGCAGGGAAGTAGAGTTGTGATTGTCATCTGGGATACTCTGCAGGCGATCAAGGGCATTGTTGTTTAGGTAATTTGTGAGTTATTGTTTGTTCAAGATTGGGCTCCAGGGAAAAGTTAGGGCATTGCTTTTACTGGCCTCCATATTGTACAATTCCTACCTGAGTTTCTTGACCTTGGCACTGGTTGGTACTGGAATCAGCTATAAGTTTCATGGTGTTTTTTTATATAAGCTATAAGTTTTTAATTTGCTTCACTGGGGGTGGGGGAAAGCTGGCAACAGTGAGTTGGTCTTCAGTATCTACTTACATTTTCATCAAACCCTTTCACTGTCAAATCATTATCTGATTATTATGATTAAGAGAATGGAGATATTATTCATTGTGCTTGTGGTTTACATCTGGTGGGTGGTATGTCCTAGCACATGGCTTGTAAATTAAGGAGAGCATCTGAAGGGCAGCAAGTATTGTATAATGAAATTTGGCAGTCCTTGATACCCTCAATTATGATATCAACTCTGGACTAAAAGGTTAAGGGGGTCTGGGCATGAGGGGCATTTGGTGGGTCTTTTTCCTCCAAGGCTGGTTCGTGGTCCCAGTCAGTGTTGCTGGAAGAAGAGAGGTCTAGCACAAGATCTCTGCTTTCTGAGGTGCCACAGGACTCATCTCTCTCCTCATTTCTATTTAACATCTATATAACACTGCTAGGAGCATCACTAATCGGCATACACGTAATACTCAATTACATACTCTCTGCCCTGAGCTGACCAAGAATGCCACCAAGGTCCTTTTCCAGCATCTGGATGCTATGAAGTTCTGGATTGGGAAAATAGGCTTCAATTCATCTCTAGCAACACTACTGCCTATCCTGAATCAAGAGACCTTCCATTGTTATTTCTGGATGGAGTAACATTTCCTCAGAGCCTTTGTCCTGGGCTCCGAGCCCCTGCTTGACAAATTGGTAGCTGTTGGGCCCAAGAGATAACACTGAAAAAAATCCAATCAATTTTAATCCTTTATTCACTTATTCCCAGTGGACCAAATCCTGCTAAATTAAAGCTATAAACCCTAGGTGTTATGTATTGATGTAAATTACTTGGAATCAGTTATAAATAAGTAATTGCTGTGTCCGTTTAAACTCCAGACTGCCTGTCTGCAGAATTGTAAGTTTGTGTTTTGGGCGGGAATATCTGCTTTAATTCCATTGGCCACCGCCTATCAGCGGTCCGTATAAATAGAAGTTAAGCGGCTGTGTTAACCAATAAACGTGTTGTTATGTTCACCTTCACCTCCTCAATGCCTCAAAGATCTCAGAACATAATAGTGGCGACGAAGGTGGGATGTGCTGCTAAGAAGAAAGCTAAGTCACTAAAGGGGTAAGACCAGGCATCAGCACCCTGGTTGGAACCGCGTTCCCCCCTTCTGCTTGCCAGTATGCAAACGCTGGAGGTAGCGCCTTCCTAAGGGACCCGTCCCTGGGAAACCCATAGAAGCCTTAGCAGCACAAAGCATTGAGAGGTCAGTAACAGCTAACCATGGCCAAGGTCGACAAGCTGTCGGAGTTCGACGTGTTGCACCCTGAGAGGTGGAGCTCGTACATTTCTCGAGTCGAGAACTAAGAGCGAACCAAGTTAGCGAAGATGGTTTAAAGGCTGCAATGCTACTTTGCGTGTGTGGCCAGGCAATGTTCGATATAGCCGAAAACTTGGTTGCTCCAGCTGCACTAGAGTCGGTCGCCTACCTCGAGCTCAAGAAAAAGCTCAAGGAGCATTTCGAGCCTAAGCTCTCCGTCGTTGCATGGAGACATGCATTCGAACAAAGAGAGCAGCAACCAGGAGAGTCAGCTGCCGAATTTGTGGCCGCGCTTCGACAGGCGTCCAGGCTCTGCAACTTCACAGATCTAGAAGAGAGGCTTAGAGACCATCTGGTATGCGGTTTACGGAACAGGGACCTTCAGCAGAAGTTGTTTGCAAAGGAGACCTTGACGTTTCAGGACGCTCTGAAAGAGGTAATGGCAGAAGAAGCTGCCGGGGGAGCCGTCAAAGCCTTACGACCCCACAAGAATATTTCCAGCCCAGCAACCGTCCACCAGGAGGACGCGGAAAGAGCCGATGACCCAGACGGGGACAATGAGGTCGACCAGCTGCAGAAGCTACCAGAAAGAGGGCGGCGGTCGTTTGACAAGGCAGCGCCCTTCCCTAGCTGCGTGGGCTGTGGTGGCAGTCATCGGCGCTCGGAGTGTAGATTCCATACGGCACTGTGGCAAACAAGGCCACATCGCCAGTGTCTGTAAAGGTCACCAGAGGGACTCTCTACAAGAAGAATTTCCCAGGAAAGGTACAGGGCCCCCGGGAAAAAACAGTTGGATTT
This sequence comes from Azemiops feae, assembly GCA_023970755.1. Classification (NCBI taxonomy): domain Eukaryota; kingdom Metazoa; phylum Chordata; class Lepidosauria; order Squamata; family Viperidae; genus Azemiops; species Azemiops feae. Next base: position 1,322,183 of record JALGBA010000616.1, read on the forward strand.
TGCTCCAACAGAAGGAGCATTTTTAGAACAGGAGCCCATCGCCCCCTTAAAGAAAAGTTTAGGCTTAAAGTCAAGCTTCAAGGAATTCCATGTTCCATGGAATTGGACACCGGGTCAGCCCTGTCCATAGTTTCTCAAAGAACTTTTAACTACATCTGCAGTCGTAGCGGCAAAAGAGTCAAACTCAAGCTGTCAAATTTAGTGTTGACGGATTTTCAAAATTCCCACGTAGCAGTTAAAGGGGAGGCTACGCTAACAGTACAGTTCAAAGAGTTTGAGGGTTCCCTCGACGGCGTGGTAGTCAAAGGCCACCGCACAAGCCTCATTGGTTTAGACTGGTTTGATGCCCTGGGCATCCACGTGACTGGCATAAATAAAACGCAAGCAGCGGACCTGACGACTGTTTGCCAGGAATATGCTGATGTCTTCAGCCCTAGCTAGGCAAGTACAAGGGAACTCCAATCACCCTTCACCTTGATCCAACCATAACCCCAATCAGGATCAAGTCTCGCAGAGTGCCTTTTGCCCTCAAAAAAAAAATCGATGCAGAGCTGGACAAGCTGGTGGAACAAGGCATGTTGCAGCCAGTAGATAGCAGTTTGTGGGAAGCTCCCATAGTCACACCACTTAAATCCAACGGTGAGGTGCACATATGCACGGATTATAAGTGCACTATAAATAAGGCACTTCAACAGCATGCATATCCGGTACCTGTAGTCAGCCATATCTTGGCATCATTGCAGGGAGGTTGCATATTTGCCAAATTGGATTTGGCACAGGCATACCAGCAGCTGCCCACGGCAGAAGCTCAAACTATAGTAACCCACAGGGGAGCATTCAGGGTTCATCGCCTACAGTTTGGGGTCAGTGTGGCCCCAGGTCTTTTCCAGAGTGTGATGGAGCACACGCTAAAAAACATCCCAGGGATGTGCCCTTATTTCGACGACGTCCTCATAGCTGGGGAGTCAGTAGAAATATTGACAGAATGGCTCAAAGCCGTCCTTCAGCGTTTCCGCGAAGTGGGGCTGAAACTTAAGAGGAACAAATGCCAAATAGGTGTGGACTCAACAGAGTTCCTGGGTTTTCGCATAGATGCTGCAGGCATTCACCCTGCTGAATCTAAGCTCCAAGCTATTCAGCAGGCTCCCAGACCAAAGTCAAAGGGGGAGCTACAGGCATTTTTGGGGGTACTCAATTTCTACCATGCATTCCTGCCTCATAAGGCAGCATTGGCAGAGTCCTTACACAGGCTCTTGGACAAGAAGGCCCCTTGGCAGTGGACAAGCGCCCACGAGAACAGTTTCAAGGCAGTCAAATCACTGCTGTCTTCGCACTCCGTGCTTGCACATTTTAATGAAAAGCTGCCTATCAGCATTGCATGTGATACATCTCCGTATGGAATAGGAGCCATGTTGAGCCATTTAATGGCCGATGGGAGGCAAGCTCCCATAGCTTATTATTCAAGGACACTGTCACCGGCGGAACACAACTACGCCCAAATAGATAAAGAGGCACTGGCCATTGTGGCTGACATCAAAAAATTTCATGATTTCCTTTATGGTCGCCCATTCACAGTCTTTATTGACCATAAGCCACCATAAGTTCACGACAGACAAACAAACCCCTCAGATCCTATCTCCAAGGATGCTGAGATGGTCCATTTTTCTCGCCGCTTATAGTTACAGTCTAATTCACAAACCGGGCAGGGAAATGGGCCATGCTGACGCGCTCAGCAGACTGCCCCTGCCAAACTCAGAGCCAGACCCCTCACCTGCTGCATGCATCCTGGCAATCCAGGACTTGCCAGAGTCTCCCCTTCACGCTGGGGATGTGGCTGCTGAGACAGCCTCTGACAAAACACTCAGCCGCATTTTGAACTGGGTGCTCAGGGGGTGGCCAGAAGCTAATCTGGCGGCAGACTTTCACAGTTTCAGTAGAAGAAAGGATGAGCTGTCAGCTCACAAAGGCTGCATTCTTTGGGGAAGTCGGGTGATAGTTCCAAATTCCTTGAGGACTAGGGTCTTAGAATCTCTGCATGAGGAACATCCTGGGATAGTCAGGATGAAGGCACTCGTGAGAAGCTACCTGTGGTGGCCAGGGTTGGATACGGATATTGAGGTCCAAGTACAAAGTTGCCACATTTGCCAGCAATCCAGACCCGAAATGCCTCAAGCCCCAGTACATCGCTGGGAAACCACGCAAACCCCATGGTCCAGAATCCACATAGACTTTGCGGGACCATTCCAGGGACAACTGTTCCTCATTGTCGTGGACAGTCACTCTAAGTAGTTAGAGGTCGCACCTGTCCCTACCATAGTACTGCCAGGACCATCCAGGAACTGGGCAGAATCTTTGCCACACACGGGTTACCCGACGTAATTGTTTCTGACAATGGGGCTCAATTTACCACTGCGGAATTTCAGTCCTTTTTGAGGGCTAACATGATCAGGCATGCCACTTCAGCCCCCTTTCACCCGGCTTCAAATGGCCAAGTGGAACGCATGGTTCGAACAACCAAAGAGTCATTAAAGAGAATCGTGACCGGTGATTGGCAGCATTGGCTGGCAGACTTTTTACTTTGCCAATGCACGACACCCTGCACTTCTACGGGCAGAAGCCCAGCAGAATTCAGATGGGGACGGCGTTTAACCATCAAGTTGGACTGTCTGCATCCAGACCGAGTTGCCTTAGACACAGCACAGCTAAAGCCCCCTCGAAATTTGCAAGTAGGCGACCAGGTTTGGGTGCGAAATTACGGTCAAGGGGCACCGTGGGTGGTAGCTGTGGTTTGTAAGGTGTCAGGACCACTCTCTTACAAAGTGGTCCTGGAAGACGGTCGGGTGCTACGCCGGCACATCGACCAATTACGCCAGAGGCTAGTAAACCAGTCGCTGGCTCACCACATGGTTGAGAGTCAACACTAGGAACAGCACAACAGCGCCCTTGCATCGGAGTCTCAAAGTGCTGGCGAGACTCCCAGTGGCATGGACGGTGTAATAGCGGGAAGCGAGTCACCCCTGAGCGCAGAGACTGCAACCACTGAGCGAAACCAGCAAATGGCCCCGATTTCCAGCTCAGCAGAAACTGTTCCACCAATAGACATTGGCGCAGGTCTACTCGGCCAGATCAGCCAGAGAGACACGGGTCTACCTGTAGCGAACGGGTCCCAGAGTCCCGGTCCACACAGCCAGACAAGGGAGCCGGTAGACTGGGAACCTCCAGCAGTTCCGAGACGTTCGGAATGGTCGTGGAAGCCACCAAAGTATTTGCAGGACTATGTTCAATACTTGAAATTGTGAACTATCTAGGGGGAAGGGGTGTTATGTATTGATGTAAATTACTTGGAATCAGTTATAAATAAGTAACTGCTGTGTCCGTTTAAACTCCAGACTGCCTGTCTGCAGAATTGTAAGTTGTGTTTTGGGCGGGAATAACTGCTTTAATTCCATTGGCTGCCGCCTATCGGCGGTCCGTATAAATAGAAGTTAAGCGGCTGTTAGGGCCGCTTCTGTGTTAACCAATAAATGTGTTGTTATGTTCACTTTCGCCTCCTCAATGCCTCAAAGATCTCAGAACATAATACTAACCCTAACCTACTAGATATATCCTGAGGGATTCTAGGGCTACCCTGAACCTCGTCCTCCTTTCCCCATCCAGCTCAAGACTGTGCAGACTCTTAATCCAGACCTCTTTCTGGGAAAGCTTTGTGCTCCTGCAGCTACACATTTCATCACATCAGCAGCTGGAAAGTTTTTGCACAAACTCATCTTATGTGCCAGTTACATTTGTGCATAGATTGGGAGACTCTGTTCATGTTCACTCGTGCCTGAATTACTTCCGAGCTGGACTACTGCCTCTGGAACAGCCTATCTCTATACATTCAGTCTAGTCTCTACCTATTATATTTCTGAGAAGTTGTGAAAACATAACTCTTCATCTGAGCATACTTGAAGGTTCTGCTGCCCAAATGGTGATACATCAGGGGCCTCTTGTTATGTTTATGTCAATACTTTTTTATGTTTTAACATTGGGTTCTTATTTGTAAACTGTTTGGAATCCTGGGAAATGGAGCAGCATATAAGCTGAAATAATAAATAAATATACTAACTAACAGACCCATGGACTTCTCAGCATTCAAGAGAACTACTCAAAAATAACTTTGTGCTATAGAAACTTGGGCTTTTGTAAGACATGAAAATTTCCATGCACAAGACAAAATTTGGATAGAGTTGAGATGGCAGAGATGTGTTGTTGCTTCTGTGAAAGGAAGTGTGCAGGACTAGTGATGGAGAGGCTGCTGTTCTCTAAAGCTTGTTGTTATTTAAAAGCACTCTGTCTCAACATTCACCTGTAAATTGATCATCATGTCCCTGTTGCTCTTTCACAAGGTAATGAGGGTGTTTTTCTAGCTAAGGACAAAGATTGGCAATTTATTCCCAATCAAGGACCAAACTTTCTGTAATTGGCTAGCCCGAGGTTTTTCAGGCATTTTTATTGCAATATAGCAAAATAATTCTAAATTAACTAACTTGGGAATAGGTCTTGCTAAACAAATTCTGGCAAGGCTTACTATTGAATAGACATCAATAGGATTCCAATGTTGTTGGAATATCGAAGCATTGTTCTTAAAAATGGAAAAACACGAGGCTCTGTGCAGTAATTAGAGATCAAGGATAGGCTACAGTATGTTGTTTTCATACGGTTGTTCAATTTCCTTCTATTTGAGCATTGATTCAGCCATCATAAAAGATGCGGGCATGACTTTGTGAGAACTTACTTTACAGTACTATACATGCAAAAACACAAACATACATTATACGCACATGCATGCATGCTTTTCAGTGATACAGTATCGGTTAATGGTAACACGTTTGCAATATCAAAGTTACCAGCTATTGTAACAATGTGGTTCAAGAGGCAGACTTACCAATCAGAAAAATTATGACTCAAATCTCACCTAGTTCATTAATTTACCAGCTGTCCTTAGACTAAGCTAATCCTCAGCTCCCTCAGCCTCCCACCCCAAGTCGGTTATTTAATTATAATGATCTGTACATCAAAATGGGGCAAATGGTTATAAGAAACAAGAGATGTGTGCTCAGATATATATTTAAATGGTATATATCTGTATCATGCCAGGATCACTTTTTTCACATGAACATCTTACTATGCGATTAGAGAAAATAAAACTCCAGGAGAGAGAGAGGGAGGGACGGAGGGAGGGAGGGAGGAAGGAAGGAAGGAAGGAAGGAAGGAAGGAAGGAAGGAAGGAAGGAAGGAAGGAAGGAAGGAAGGAAGGAAGGAAGGAAGGAAGGAAAGATGGATTGGGGATAACTAACAGGAATCTGATGGGGTTATATAGGAACTCCAAAGCCTTTAGATAAGTTAACCAAGGACATGTTGGTCTGGAATTGAATCAGTCCCAAGGACAATTGGGTATCCATGGGGAGTCATATAACAGAGCATTATCCTTATGGAAATGGTCTGTGATAGGTTACTATAAAGAGCAAAAGATTTATGTGAATATAACATAGAAGCTAATAGGCAAAATTAACTAGGACGTTCTCATGCATAAGCCCTTCTAAAGCTTCTGTTCATATCTTGTGGAGGAGAATAATCCAAGGGTTGTGCTTATTATGCAAAATAGCAGCAAATATTAATTGTGAGAGTTCCTCACAGGTTAAAATCTTATTAAACCTATGAAGCATTTTGCTTTATTCTTGGAATTTCCTTTAAAAAAATATTTTGAAGACTTGATAAATTGACTGCTGGTTTATCTGAAGAGGAAAAAGAGCAATTTGATTTGATGATTTGATTAATTATCCTTTTTATGCCCTTTATTTCTGTAATTATGGATGTCATAACACAAATCTATGAATGGTTTTACTGGCTATAACTAACAAAGTGGTAGCATTGCCAAGAAAGATTTAATGGTTATTTATGCTAACAAACTGAACATGAGGCAACAGACATTATAATGGCAAAATGCCATTTTAAATTTATTAGTGGACGCATCATTTATCTTAAGACTCAGGAAATATACTGCTGCTGGGCTCAGCTCAACCCTGCTATATCTTTATTTGATCTACTGTAGTAGAACTACAGGGGGGTAACTAGGATGTTGGGGTTGTTCTCAGTTCTCATGTCTTTATTTTGGCCTTAAGAATGTGCTACTCACCAGAAAATCACAATGGTGTGAAATTGATTGTCTCCTATTGTCAATCCCTATCATGTCTTTATTGTTTCTCTTACAAGCCACTGCAGTCAGCTGACATTAGTCCAAGAGAAGAAAGTCCGAGATGACAAAGGCTAACAGATTTTATATATCTTGAGGCTATTTTTGGACAGCATCAAAATGAAGGTGAAATGGCAGTTTAACACAGGTAGAAACAAGAAACTTGTTTCCCTCATAGGTTGGGTGTGTATGTGTCTGTGTGTGTGTAGAACAGGACGTTTTTGGTTGTGGTTTGGAGTACATGAAGAAAATCTGAGGGGGTTGGGGAAGGCAATTTTCCTCTAATTTTCTCTGGGACTCAGCGGTTTTGAGGACTATGCCTACTCATTCTTCAATAGCAAAATTGCACCATCTGCCTTTAGGTGAACTCTTGATTGCAGTATGATGGCCATATATTCCTACTCCTTTCTGACCATTTATCAACTCGTTAATCTTCTGTATTAGAAGTGACAGACATTGGGTCTGCAGGAGTTGCCCATTTTTATTTCTAGAGTCCTTAAGTTCATTAATAGTCAGATGGAAAAGGTGAATGGATCATAGTCATGTCCAGGTTAAAATCCCGAAGATCAAGAAGACAGTTTTTGCCAGTTTGGCACTTCTATTAAATTTGCTATAAGTTGATGAGAAAATTGATTAGTTGCTATCATTTGATATCCATATATTGGGTACCTTTTTCCTCTGTACTCAGGGATTATTTCATAAAAACTATAGAGCTAAGAATTACTATTTAGACCATCAAGTCCAGACCCCAACTTGACACCAGAATCTAGATTAAAGCATCCAGGCTTCCTGCTTCTCAATTAAAGATCCTGTTCTGATTCAGAAACCAGCTGCTGAATGATTTGTCCACAGATCACACACAGTTTTCTGTATTGGGGATCAGTGTGGTCGAATGCTGGAGTGGGTGACATAGATCATTGTCTGCAGTGAAGCTCATTTGAGCAAAACATGATATTTTAACATCCAAAGCAGAAGTCTATTATGGAAGTAACAGAAACAGTATATATTATCATTATCTCTTTGTGGAAAGTCAATCAGTCAATTTCAACTTCTCGCGGGGAAAAAAAAGATCTTGCAAAGTTGGAATTGATTGATTGAACTTTTTTGTCCCACCCAGTCTGCCGTTACCACCACAGCCACGCCCACCCAATGGGCCACACCCACCCAATGGGCCACACCCACCCGGCACTCGACGATGAATAAGTGGGTTTTGGGTTGCAGTTTGGGCACTCAGTCTCTAAAAGGTTCACCATCACTGGTCTAAGTACAGCGTAGATATGGCTGAGAGCCAGTTCCAGGGAATGCTACTGTCTAGGGAGAAATTAAGCAATGCCTGCCTGATAATGAATCATAGGACTGAAGAGACCTTGGACTGATCAGTGCATATGGTTGCAATTGGCCTAACCACAATCTTACTTTGGAAGCTTTACTTTGGCATTAATTGCGATGAGCGTGATGTGGTTGAAAAATTACCTTTTCTACAGGTCCACCCATCCTGCTGCGATGTATCAAGCATCTTCTAAAACACAGCCGTTTTGTTTTTTTGTTTTTTGTTTTTGCTTTTTATGTTCCAGGCAATACTATTCGTAACCCCTTTTGTTTCTTTAGATCTTGAGTTTCTTTCTTTCACCAAGTTTCTCATTTCAGTTCTCTTAAGTCCTGTGTCACTGCCACATTTTCTGCTCTGCTTCTCTTTCTTTCTTTATTCTTCCCTTTAGAGCATGTCAGGAGCTTTGTATCGATTGAAAAATTGTAAGAGATAAACCATTCTCGATCACTGTTTCTTTCTCCCCTGAGCCTGCTAAGCAGCAATTCAAAGACAGCCAGAGCTGGTCCATTTCTAGCACAATGGGAAGGTTATGAAATGTCCTATATCTTTATAGGCCCACTCTCTGTTTTTTTCCTCATATAACAGAGGTGTTTTCTTTGATCAGTTACTGGTATTAGCTTATGACCTGGAAAACAGACATGGGCATTAGGTGTTGGGCTGGGGAAGTATTTTAACTCAGGGGGAAAGATTAGGAAAATAAGCAATGGGGCAGAAGGCAGAAGCTGGTCAGAGGGAGATCCAACTTGGAAATAAGGAGGAATTTATGATTAATCAATGGAACAGCTGGCCTCCCAGAGTTGTGGGTGCTCCATTGCTGGAGGATTTGTCTGGGATGATATATAAGAGCTCCAGCCTTGGGCAGGGAGTTGGACTAGAAGACCTCCAAGGTCCCTTGCAATCATATGATTATATTTCCTGTCCTCAAAGTTTGCAGTAATCCAAATTTTGGCTGTTTGTAGAGACTGAGGAAGATGATCTTGACAGAGATATGCAAGAACCAGAATCAAGGCAAAAAGGGCAGAAACATTACTTAAGCCCTACGAAACAAGATAATATTTGGAAGTGTCTCAATCAGGGACCTGGGGTGTAAAAAGGGAGGAGAGGTATAGCGCAATCAGACTTGCAAGATTCTATTAATTAGAGTTTCTCTCAATAAAGTATCATTCTAGTCCTTCTGTGGAGTTAATTTTCTGCCCTGGTTTACCTAGTGGAGTTGATGTCTAGTCTAATGAAAAGAAGGATTAGGGATGACATGAAAGCAGTTTCCCAATATTTGAGGGGCAGCCACAAAGAACCTGTCATTGATAGCATGAATGTTAATAAATAGAATCTTAGTCCAGACAGAAATACTGTTGGTGGATTGATTGTTGTAACAAAAAAGTGGTAATAACCTGTGTTTTTTTTTAATCCATCATTGGTTCTGGAGAAACAAATGGTCTCAATAGCTAAGGATGCATGTATCAGGTTTGTCTGATAAAACCAAGTGTAATCCTATCTTGACAAGGTTAGGCTAGTATCAGGTATAAATATCCTCATAACCTCTTGATTGGTTCCATATATTACAGTGTGTTAATGTCATCTTCATGATAAAGCTGTAAGGCTATTAACTGTGACTGATGGATATGATTAGGTAACAGAAATGCTTACATAAGTACTTTAGATATTGTACTAATTATTGATTCATTTCTATGTCCAGTTGAAAATGTTGATGCCGATCTAATGTCTGGATAGCTAGAAGTCAGAATATGTAAAGAAATACTTTTTTTTCTATCTATCCTCCTGGTGATTGAACTCTGAATGTTCAAGTTAAGCAGGTGGAGTTACAAGGATTTCTCTGTGAGGGGCCTGCTAGTGGAACACCTTCCCCTGGGAATTCCCATAACTGATATCTACTTTGCAGTCTTTCTAGTACTAAACGACAAGTGTCCTATGACTGCTAGATAGTTCCTGTGATTCCTAGAGTCCCAAAGCCAGGAAAGATGAGAAAAATCTCTCACTTCTCATTATCCTGTTTCCGTTGTCCAAAAGCTGATTCATTATCTAGCCTGTATGCAGCACCTGATAGCAGGGATATGAACAGAGACATAAGGCAAAGAGCTAACTGTTTCTGCATCTCATATACTGATTCTAGATATTTGGCAATCCAGATATGGCAGCCCTAATCCATGCCAATAAATTGGTAGAAGATGTTGGACGAGGATTGAGAGGCAAGGAGAACATGATGGACTCTTTATGCCACAAGGCCTCGAGCCTCCCTGTGACTCAAGCTAGCTGCCTTCATATATTTAGGCTACTAGCAGGTTGTGTTTCATGCATGCAGAGAATCTGGCTCCTATACAGCACAACTAATACTGTCCAGGATCTTTTGTGAGAGGGATCAGGAGATAAGATAAGATGATAAGATAAGATAACCTTTATTGTTATTTTTTACTGTGGGCACACTGGCACACATTAAAAATGAAAATTTGTTGCCTGCTCTCAAAAGTGTACACGTACATAACACACATATAAACATGCTATATACAACATAAGTATATACCTACACCCTTACATATAAATACATACAAATATCAATCATTGTCCATCTTGAGTCTTCCCAGGTAAGTATTTTACTATTAGCAGTACAATAATTTTGATCTCCACTACTTCCAGAAACTCAAGGCAGAACATATGGGATTGTATCTCTTTTCTCCCAGCAATAAGCATCTGATTTAGATATTAAAGGATATTTGATTCTATCCTTTATATCTCACTGAGAAGAGTAAGTGGTTTTACCATAGCAGGTTCCTTCCTCACATTCTGTATTATGATATTCAAGAATTCCATTTAAATATGGATTCTTGAATTGTTAAGACAAAGTATTTTGAAGTCAGAATTATTCATAAGAGATAGGAAGAAAGAGTGGAATCTGAATAAGTGGATTTTAGTAATAATTTCATTTACTTCTGCTCCTCTCACCCCTCAGAAGGATATTACTTTTTTACTTTTATTTTAGGTTTTACTTTTATTTTGGCAAAAATAGTTAGAATAGTCTCTGTTCTCATTTTGCCTCGAGATTTTTCTTTTTGTACAATTTTTATTCCACAGTTATTTGAGCGTTTTTGCCAAATTACAAAGACTTCCGAACTAGCCACTTCCAAAAGAGGGATAAATGGATAATGATGGGGAAATCTTTCTCAGCAGCCCAGCAAGCAATTGAGCTATATAGAGAGGCAAATGGGAATGGTAATATACATTTCACACATGCCTCAATAAAGTTGACAAGGTACCATCCCAGCTTCAATAGCAGCCTCTGCTGCCAGCAGGAACAGTTGGCATAAATTTAGAATAGAAACCAATTAAAAGATAACAAGCGAACATAAGAGAACATATGCTCGTGATAGCAAGAATCTAATTTAAAAACAAAAAACAAAAAACCATGACCTCCAGCTATCGCAGGAGAAATTTAAATGTTGTTCAAAATCCCTACAAAAGAAATTCAAAGCAGTCATTTCTGGCTTTTGGACATTGCTTTGACCTTGGCCAGGCAATTTATATTAATGAGCAGGAGTCAGAGCAACGGTAAAGATCTTAAAAATCTGGAGAAGGGGTATTAATGATGTTCGCTAACCTAAATCCAAAGTCTGTGTCGGAAAGAGTCCTACTTTATGTTCAGAATGTATTGCACACATGACTTTGTAAGTAGGTTTATTTTTGCATAAATGTGCACAATTTAAATGCCGCAAGTAAACCATATGGCACTTTTTGTCTTGTAATCTGGACAAGATATGTAAAAGGTTGGGAATGAGAAGAAGATAGGTAGGGAAAAATGGGCAAAAGTAAAACATAGAAATAGAACTGGAATGCTGACCATTTGGTTACCTATTATAATTGACTTCAAACAAGTAACCCACCAAGTTCTTATGTCAGTAACAGTTTACAATTTCATTTACATCAGAGAATGTTCTGTCGGCAAGTGAAGACATATCTTCCAAATTCCCCTGTTCCAGAAGCTTCTGTCCATAGCAATCACTACACACAGTGGTCTCTGCACTGAATATATGGGTCGTGCAACTGCAAATATATTTGTTATGATGTGCATAAGCTATATTTCTTCTCTCATATGCAAAGGCTCAAATCCCACTTTTCCCTTCAGTTCCTGCAGCAGTCACAATGAAAGCCCTCTCTTTCTTCAAGCAAGCAAGCAAGCAAAGAACTGAGTTTTCCTAATATCTTTCTCCTCTCTAACAAAATTAGAGTTGCTCTTCATTTTTCTTGGAGTGTGCTGGTGGACCATGTTATATTTCCTTATTATGTATTGGTCTCTAAGGATCTATTTTAGAAATTTAAAACTGTCTTATATAGGTAGACAAATGCTCTTTCTGTTGTATCTCAGAGCTTTATAGCTGTGTGCATTCATACCACAGTTGTTTAAGTTGTGTTCACCACATACTTTAAGTTGTGTCCTCATTTCTATCAAGCTACTTGTGACATCTGACCAGTGAAATTTTAGTTGGTTTTTTTTTAGGACTACACTTTCTACAGATGGTACCTTACAGGTGAGGGATGTATGCCTACCAACTCTCAGCACTGTAGCATTGTCAACAGTTCCAAGCCAAAAGATGACTAATGGAAGGGTCTATTTGATGTAGGAGCAAAGATGTCCATGAGGTTGAAAAAAACTCATAAATCTTCAGCCTTTAAATAATACACACTCTGTATTATTGCTCTGTGTTCTGATTACCACTATACCTAACAGCAATACTCTCTACTATATCAACCTGACTTCCAACAGTTGTTTTAATATCCATGAAGGAGTGTAAATAACAGATTCTAGAGCTGCATCCTTCCTTGCCTCTATTGTATGCATAAATCCAAGGACAGACATTAGTAAAAGAAATTATTATCTACGTAAGAAATCTACCATATCAGGTTCAGAGCCCTCTGGACTAATATTTTATTAATTTTTCTGTAGTTGTGAAAAATGCAGTGGGTTTTTGCAACCATATAGGATGCCAGAACCTGATATAAACCCTACCCAAAATATGTCCTGAATTTATCCAGAGAGTCAAGCTCAAGTTGGTAGCCCAGATCCTTTCAGCAATGTAGCCTTAATCCTATCACTATTTTTAGGGTAGATCATTTTCCTGATAATGACTCTATATTTCTCATTAACTCCAAAGTTGTCTCTTTTCTATGGATTCCCAAAGGAGGATGGAAGATGTTTAGAAATAAGAGAGACTGGGAAAGAGACAGGAACAAATGGCTGAGCATTACTTACTCAGAGAAGCATGATGAGATTTCTTTACTTTTTTTTTCTCTTCTAACTGAAATTTAGTAAAAGAATTCTGAGTGGAATTTGGGGAGGAGTTTAGTTCCTTCTCTTCTTCTTTCCCTTTATAATGATCATATTGGTGATGACAGAGGACATGATGATAGCCATTGAATTGCTAGCAAATACTTGTGTGGTAAATAATAATGCAATAGTGTCTCCTCCACCATCACCAACAAATTCTGACAGCTCTCACTGAAGCTGACTTTGCTGCCTTCTCTGTCCATGGGAGTGCATTTCAAAAAACACAGATGTAATGTACAATATTGTTTCAGAGTATTATGGGGCTTCAACAGAGAGGACTGAAATTAGTCCACATATGCAACATTTTTAGTGCAAAATTCTTGAGAATTCTTAACTTAGTTTATTGAGTCCAACCTCCGCTCTATAGAAGAATACACTATTTGGTAGTTATGGGACATCTGAATACTCTTTTTTTTCTGCCCAGAGTGCATACTTATAGCCCCTTTGTTATTAACTGAGATCCTATGGATTATTACTGTAACAGTTTGCAACATGCATGCATATCTCCTATTAGACTTCTGATAAAAGATTTCAAACTTGGTGTGTTCTGTGACTTCATAGCACCATCTAGCGTTCACTAGATTATTAGCAGACTTTTCTGTTGAAATTGTTTTTTTCTTTTCACTTTCTGTCTGGAAATTAGTACAACTCGCTTCATTAAAAGCAGGTGTAAATTTCTGGCAGAATTTGAAATATTTCTGTGAAGCATTGAAATAAATCATTCCAAGCTACATCAAACTATTGTTTCAAAGTAGTGGCTTAATTGAAGTGCACAATCAATGCCATTAAGGCTATGCGATCATTTAAATAACTTTTATTGTGAGAGAAGCTGGAAGATATTACTAAATGGAGTGTAATCATGTTAACTGTGTTAATTATATTTGATTCATCTAAGTCAATTTAAATGATATCCAGTCAAATTAAGTTATTGTCTTAGCCATGTTCACTTCTTCACCATGTATCTAGTTAATTTGTGGAAAACAATGGCCAGGTTAGCATTCAGCCCATACCAGATCTTGCACATAGAGCTTATCTATGTCTGACCCTTTGAATCAGATGAAGAAGGTTTAGCCATGACTGTAATCAGAAGGCTGAACACTGAGCTGGAGAAGTATCATTAAGCTAGGAGCAAGTTTATTGAAGCTGTTGCACTAGAAATTTTTAGCCAACTGAATTTAAATATTGTCTAGATGCCCTTTTATTATTAGAAAGTACTGAGGGATTTGATCCTGATATTTGTTGTAATGCTCCTCTTCTTGAGTAGAATTCCAATATGAGTGCCTAATACAGCTTGAGCGAACACTCAGTTCTGTTGGACTAACCTTGAATGGTTGAAGTGCAGTTGTTGAGGATTTGGTGGTGACTGAGGACTTCAGAGTCAAGAGTTGAATGTCTTACGACAGCAGCCCCCAATCTTTTGGGCACCAGGGACCAATTCTGTGGAGAGAGAGTTTCCGTGGAGAAACTACAAAAAATAAACAGAAAAAAATGGGGGTTAAACAGGAAAAACAAAGGGAAAAGGGGAAGGACAAAGAAAACATCTCTAAATAAAGCATAATCTCTCTTCTCCCTGTAGCTCATCTCTCAGATAATGAAAACAAGGTCCAAATGCTATGTCAATTAATATTTATAAGGGCAACCAGAAATAACTATTTCCTTCTTTTAATCCTGGTCGAATAAACCAATCTTACAAATCTTCCCTGATTTTTTAAAATTATTTTTTAATCTCTTCAAAAAAAAGTTGAGGTAGTTCACTGTTCTTTTGTGTTGCAGAGTAAAAATCCACCAGAACTTTTAACAAATTTCTTTTGTATTCATAAATGTATCCTTTTAGTTGTAACTTCTAAAAAGGTTCTTCCAGATCTTATCAAATTTTGTCTGTCCAGAAGAAAAAAAACCAGTTTCTTGTTTTAATATCTGTTCATCTCCATTGGGGAAAGAGTCATCCATCAGATCTATTTGTATTACATTTAAATCCCCCTTCAAATTAATTTGATGGACATCCATTGCAACTCATTCTTGTTTACAACTTCATTAGAATATGGTCTGTTAATTTTATCAAGCATTTGATCCATTCTGTCCAAAAACCTGGGTGAAAGGTATTCAAACATTTGCACTAAGGATTTCTGCTCTAATATCCAGCCTTCAAGATCTCCTTACCATAAAAAAAAGCAAATCTCCATTTTCCCATTAGAATATATCTTCTAAATAATTCAAAACTGTAATCCCAAATCCCTTGGCCTCTTAATCTGTTATGAACTTTCCAAAATCCATCTACTAAGCACCTTTTTGCTGCATGGTCCAAAAACAATCATATTTTTAAAACTTTTAAAGTCTAATTTAGATCATCATCTTTTAAACAGGCAGAAACTCACCTGATGAATACAGTAAAACCTTGCCAGTCTGAAGAATCTTAATTTCTCTAATATGGAAAAAAAAATTAAAAATCAAAAGTGATTAAGATAAAAGGTTCAATCAAGGCTCCTTTGCAAGTGTGTGTTTGATATTGTCCCAACTCTCACTCTCTCCATATATAAGTTGATCATAAAAATAGCATGAGGAGCAGCTATCAGAAGTCATGTAACAATCTCAGTGATCTCTCCTTTGGTCAGGGGAGATTACACTGACTTGGATCCAGCTTCCAGTAGCACAAAAGCCTGGACAAAAGCTATCTTGCTAGCCAGTAAAAGCCAGCCAGGCTTCAACTCGCTATGGTGCTTTCAGGAAGTTGAGGCCTTACAAATTCTGATAGCAAATTTCCCTCTGAGACTCAGGCTGGCAGCTGACTTCTTCTTCTTCTTTTTTTACTCGTAATCCTGCCACTTTCCATTTCCTTTGCCTTCCATCACTGTCATTTACATTGGGTGGATAGCTCCCAGAGCATCTCGTCTTTCTCTTCAGCATACCAGACCATGGCCTGCTTCACTTTAGATTCCTCTCTAGCTAATAAGCCATCAACAAGTTCAGTTGTTTTTTTTCTCCAACTCTTCGTCTTTGTCAGAATCCAGTTATATTTCCTTTCTATCTATCTTCTCTGATCTAAAACCAATTCTTACCCTTTCCTGGATCCTGTCATACTCCCAAGGGGGAGGGAGGATATGCATGTGGGTTTTATTACTTTCACTTCCTCTATTCACTACAAAGTAACCTTTTGTTTATTCGCCTTTGTGTCTGCTAACCATTACAATGTAACCATTTGTCTCTTATCCTATGCCCCTCTGAACGTCTCCTCCTTACCGGCCAGCTACGAAAAGGGGGGTGCAAAGATACAGCCATCCGGGATCTGGCTTATTTCTCCATCATCAAAATAAGGTGTGAGGAGCTGTTGAATGATCGTGCACAACGGAGCCGGATTGATGTTATTTTTCCTGGATTTAACACCTAGAAATTTGCCGGTCTGAATCGCCCGGAAGAACTGCGGGGTGGGGGTTGCTTAGGGACACTTTAAAACAATCGATTTGTAAGGGAATCCCTCAGATCCTGTCTATTATACCTACTATCAATTTCTCTTAATAAAAGTTCCTGTTGGAAGAGATTGTTTCCAAGAGTTCTGCTTTCTTAAGATGTGGATTGAAGTGGTTCCTTACATTAGACAGGATCTGCAGTAATAGTCAAGCTGGAAGGAAGAACCTTGCCAGGGGACTTTGCAAAAAATACAATGTCAGAGGCAGGGAAGGAAGGAAACCCCACGGAAAGGTAGCCTTCCCCCCGACCGAGAACCTGCCAGCTGTCGGGATCTGAAATGTCATACTCCTCAGGAGAAGAGGTGGTGGAGACACGTAACCACAAACCTCGGTGGTCAATGGGAGTTGGAAAGAAAGGCGAGCGGGAAAAGAGATCAAGAAAGGTGACCCTGAGACGGGGCAGCCACCGACCAGAATGAAGCAGGAGATGGAGAAATTCCTGCATGTAGCGAAGAGGAAGGAAGTTGTGCACAACACTCGAACTGGGTCCTAGAGAAAGCCATTGACCTGATGAGAAGAAACCTCGGCTCTCTAGGGGAGGAGAAATCAGAGCCCCCACGGCCGCACCAGCACCTGGAGCTGTAGCTGGAGAGACACTGAGGGGGAATCGGAACCTGTAGTCCCGGGGACGTCCGCTGAACCAGCAGTGACCACTTCAGCAGCCCCCACTCCCCGCCAACCCGCAGATGGCAATCAGGATGGAAGACAATACCACCATCGGCGAAGGCACCAATCCATTCAAAGATTCCCGCCACTGGACATGAAATCCAAGGGGGAGCCAACACGCTTGGGGTTTTTTCTAACCCAAGTCCTCAGCTACATGGAAGAATACGGGCGGCACATCCCCAGCGACAAAGCCCATATCCGTATCGTGCAATCCGCTCTGGACGGATCGGCCACAGATTGGGTGGTGAACTTGCATGATTCCAACGCCCCAGAGCTCAACGACTTCAACCGTTTCATGTCCTCTCTGAGAAGGCGATTCGAGGACCCCCTGGCTGATCGCAAATCCCGTGAAAGAATCAAAATGGTGAGGCAGGGCAGATGCCTAGTAGCTGAATATACACAAGAATTCCGGACCATTGCCAGCAAGCTGAACTGGCCGGAAGACATCCTCCTTAGCCATTTCAAAGACGGCCTAAATTATGACCTGTATGATGCTTGCCTGCTCCGGGGAGACCCACACCAACTTGACGAATGGTATGTCCTGGCAGAGGAAGCAGAGATCGACCTACTGAAGAGGCACCGCCAAGGAAAACCATGGGGCTGCTTGCTGCCTGATCCGATGGGAGAGCCAGCGAAATCATCGGCTACGGCCAAGAAGCCAACGGGCTGTTTCAAATACGGGAGAGAGGGGCATTGGGCCGTAGAATGTTGCTCAAAAGCCCCTCAGCACAACCCAGACCGATCACCGGCCAGGAAGTCCGGGAAGTCCCCAGCCAAGCCAAAGAACCCGCCATGAGAGCGATAGAGGCTGTGGAGTCCCCAACCTCTGCCCAACGTAGGGAGGGAACTCCAGCCTACACCGCAGGGCCGGTGGACAGCTCAGACGACAGCTCGGAGGGCAAACCCCTGTTAAGTGGACCCATCGCACCCCTCCTCAAGACAGTGACTATATTAGCTCCCTCCATGCCCGAAGCTGTCACAGTGAAAGCCTTAATAGACTCTGGCTGCACCCGCTGCCTCATTAGCCCGGCACTAGTGAGGAATTTGGGCATTCCAGTGAGGAGGCTGGAACAACCAATCTCATTTGGCCAGTTAGATGGGTCCATAGCAAGGGGGAGTGCCAGCTACCCTAGCCACTTTAACAGTCCACCTATCCCTGGGAAATCATGAGGAAGACATAACGTTTGTAGTGACTCCAGGCATGGAATGCCCAGTGATCCTAGGGCTGGAATGGTTAAAGAAATGGAACCCCTGGGTAAATTGGAGGACGGCAGAAATCAATTTCCCAAAGGAGGACCCTATGGACTTAAAACCCCACGGAGTCCTACCAAAATTAAGAACGGAAAAAGCGTCAATGGGAGAAGAAAAGGGGCTACCCGAAATACCAGAGGAATACCGAGACCTTGCTGATGTTTTCAGTGAGGAGCGGGCGGATGAGCTCCCCCCTCACCGACCCACGGATTGTGCCATAGAACTCAAGCCCGGGGCAAAACTCCCGAAGCCCAGATTATACTCCATGAGCCCTAAGGAGAAGGAGGAGATGGAAAGGTTGATAAATAAAAATCTAGAAAGGGAGTTCATCGAACCTGCCAAACCTAAAGTAGCCACCCCAGTCCTCTTTAGAGAGAAGAAGAATGGCACTTTACGTTTGTGTGTGGACTACCGATCTTTGAATACAATCAGTGAAAGCAACCTATACTCCCTACCCCTCATGAAGGACATGTTATCCCACCTCTCAAAAGGAAGAATTTTCACTAAACTAGATCTAAGAGAAGCGTATTACCGCATTAGAATTAAGGAAGGGGATGAATGGAAAACCGCATTTAATTGCCCAATGGGGTGCTACCAATTCAAAGTTTTGCCGTTTGGACTACAAGGGGCCCCTGCAGTATTTATGCAATTAATCAACGAGGTACTAAGGGAGCACCTATTTAAGGGGGTCATGGTTTATTTAGACGACATCCTTATCTTCACCGAATCTAAAGAGGAACACGTCAACCTAGTCAGAGTGGTTTTAAAGAAACTGCGAGCTGCCCACCTATATGCCAAATTATTGAAATGCAAATTCCACCAGGAAAGAATAGACTACATGGGCTATCACATATCCCCACAGGGCATTGAAATGGACCCAGAGAAGGTCAGAGCAGTATTAGAATGGGCACCACCTCGCATAAGAAAGCAGCTGCAAAGTTTCCTGGGTTTTCCAAACTTTTACCGCCAATTCATTCCCTCATTTGCCCAGATAGCCTTGCCCCTCACGAACTTACTAAAAACGAAGGGAGAATCCTCAATGAAACCTAGCCAACCACTAAAATGGACTGTAAGGACCCACCTCAATTTACATCTTAAGAAGACGGAACTCTTGGAACGTTTCTTCCAACAGGAATCTTTATTAAGAAAAACTGACTGAAGGCATGCTAGACAGGATCTGAGGGACCCCATTGACCATTCAATGTTTTAAATTGTTCCCAGGCAGCCCCACTCCACATTCCTTCTGGTCAATTCAAATTGGCAGATGGCTGGGTGTTAAATCCATCGGATCTTAAACGTTGCAATCTCCCCCCCTTTTTTTTTTCCTTGCTGCCGGTAAAAGGAGGCTTCATAGGGAGTGAGATCAAAGGCTGATGGCCGCATTGTTATTTTTAGTACTCACGAAGGGAATCCACAGAGGATGTTCCTTTGTAGTTGATAGGAGGAATGCCAGTCATAAACACCCGTGTTTACTCCCCCCCCTTTGTAGTATGACAGAATCCAAAAGAGAGTAAGAATTGCGTTTTCTCAGAGTAGATAGTTAGAAATAAAATATAATTGGATTCTGACATCCGGCACCCCTTAAAAATAAGAGAGGTCCACCTGTAGAGAAAACAAAACAGGTATAAAAGTTAGTCTGGCTTGTTAGGATACTCTGCATGAAAATTCTTTAAAAGCTTCGGGGCTTTGACATGACGTTTATGGACCCACTCGTTTTGAGAGGCGGGGAGGTGCTTCCATGCTACTAGGTATTGAGTTTCCCCACGATATTTTCTAGAGTCCAGGATTTCCCTTATTTAGAAGTGTTGCTTCCCTTCTACCATGATTGGTGTTGGTGGGGGGGGGGATTTTTGGCCGTAAGGGTGACTGTTGTTCTCTTTTCAGCAAACTGCAGTGGACAATTGGGTGTATTTGCCTAAGATTTTTGGGTAATTCTAATTCTACTGTCACTGGGTTTATGATTCTTTTAATTGGAAAAGGCCCTATTTATTTTGGTCCAAGTTTTTTACAGGGTTATATGGATTTTAAGTATTTTGTAGACAAGTACACCATTTCTCCTATAATGAATGGTGTGGGCTCCACCCTTTTCTTATCTGCTTGTGCTTTGTATGCTTGCCTAGCTTCCTCTAGAGCTTTTCTAACTATTGGCCAGGTGTTTTGTAATTGTTCCATCCATTCTTTCAGTGATGGGATTGCCGGTTCGTTTGGGGTTAGTTCTGGCATGGGGTTGAAACTTTGACCGGTAGCTATTTGAAAAGGAGTGTAACCTGTGCTGGAGTGGACTGCATTATTGTAGGCAACCTCTGTGAAAGGCAACAGGTCCGTCCAATCTGACTGCTGGAAATTAAGAAAACATCTTAAATATTGCTCAAGTACTGCGTTATATTTTTCTGATTGACCATTTCCCTGAAGATGATGGCTAGACGTCAGTCCCTGGGTGGTCCCTAAAAGGGATAGAAATTCCTTCCAAAATGCAGGTGTAAATTGCACTCCCCTATCAGATATGATGCGTTGAGGTGCCCCATGCAATCTGTAAATATGTTGCACGAAAGGTTTCACTAAAGCTTTTGCGGTGGGGATCTTTTGGCAAGGAATAAAGTGAACCTGTTTGGAAAATAGGTCCGTGACCGTCCAAATGACAGTATTCCCATTGCTTTCTGGTAATTCCACTATAAAATCCATGGCTATTTCCCTCCAGGGGGCTGACGGATTTGCCACTGTTTGTAACAGTCCTGGCGATTTCCCTTGCAACCTTTTTGCAGTTGCACACTTTGGGCAGCTTGCCACATAACTTTCTATGTCTTTTTTCATGAATGGCCACCAAAATTGCCGTTTAATTAAGTGCAATGTTTTTACAAATCCAAAATGCCCTGCTGCTTTTGTGTCGTGGCAAAGTTGCATGAATGTGATCCTTTGGGTGGTCGGTATATATAACTTCTCCCCCACCGAAGGCAGTCCATCTTTCATTGTGCACACGTGTTTATTTTTCTGGAACCATTCATCTATTTCCAAACTTTTCCGGAATTCAATTCTGGTCTGGCTATCCAGCTGTGGTTTTAATTTAACTTGGGCTCTGGTAGTCACTGGTGCTGCCAGTTGAGATTCTCCCGTGATCGGTTTAGAGTCAGTGGCTCACGTACTGTTATATTGGGGCATGCGAGATAATGCATCTGCCAGAAAGTTCTTTCCCCCCGGCAAATGCTTGAGCTTAAAATTGAATTGGTGAAAATGCTGGGACCAGCGGGCTTGCTTGGGGTTGAGCTTCCTGGGTGTTTTCAAGCCTTCCAAATTTTTGTGGTCTGTCCACACCTGGAAAGGGATTTTATTGCCTTCAAGGAATTGGCGCCATATAAGTAATGACCAACGTATCCCATATGCCTCTTTCTCCCACACGGGCCAGTGCTGTTCCATTTCAGTGAGTTTCCTGGACGTATACGCGCAGGGTTGCAATATCCCTTCATCATTTTCTTGTAATAGTACAGCCCCCACTGCCACATCACTTGCATCTGTCTGAATTACGAAGGGTTTGTCCATGTCTGGGTACTGGTTCGGCAGAAAAAAGCCTCTTTAATCTCTCAAATGCCGCTTAGCATTCCATTGTTCATTTTAGTGGCTGGCTAGGTTTCACTGAGGATTCTCCCTTCATTTTTAGTAAGTTCGTGAGGGGCAGGGCTATCTGGGCAAATGAGAGGATGAATTGGCGGTAAAAGTTTGCGAAACCCAGGAAACTTTGCAGTTGCTTTCTTGTGCGAGGTGGTGCCAATTCTAATACTGCCCTGACCTTTTCTGGGTCCATTTCAATGCCTTGTGCAGATATGCGGTAATCTAGGTAGTCTATTCTTTCCTGGTGAAATTCGCATTTTGATAATTTGGCATATAGGTAGGCGGCTCGCAGTTTCTTTAAAACCACTCTGACTAGGTTGACATGTTCCTCTTTTGATTCGGTGAAGATAAGGATGTCGTCTAAATAAACCAGGACCCCCTTAAATAGGTGCTCCCTTAGTACCTCATTGATTAATTGCATAAATACTGCGGGCCCACCTTGTAATCCAAAAGGCAAAACTTTCAATTTGTAGCACCCAATTGGGCAGTTAAATGCGGTTTTCCATTCATCTCCTTCCCTAATTCTCACGCGGTAATACGATTCCCTTACATCTAGTTTAGTAAAAAAAAATCCTTTCGAGAGGTGTGATAACATGTCCTTCATGAGGGGTAGGGGCTATAGGTTGCTTTCACTGATTGCATTAAGAAGCCGGTAGTCTACGCATAAGCGTAGAGAGCCGTCCTTCTTCTCTCTAAAGAGGACCAGAGCGGCCACCTTAGGTTTGGCTGGTTCAATGAACCCCCTTTCTAGGTTTTTCTTTATAAATCTCTCCATTTCCTCCTCCTTTGGGCTCATGGAGTATAATCTGGGCTTCGGGAGTTTTGCCCCGGGCTTGAATTCTATGGCACAGTCCGTGGGTCAGTGGGGGGGGGGGAAAGCTCATCTGCCCTCTCCTCGCTGAAAACTTCAGCCAGATCTCTGTATTCCTCTGGTATTTCTGGTAGCCCCTTTTCTTCACCCATGGATGCTATTTCCGTTTTTAATTTTGGTAGGTCCTGTTGGGGTTTTAAGTCTGTAGGGTCCTGTTTCAGGAAATTGATTTCTTTCGTCCTCCAATTTACCCAGGGGTTCCACTTTGTTAACCATTCCAGCCCTAGGATCATCGGGCATTCCATGCCTGGGGTCACTACAAACGTTATGTCTTCCTCATGATTTCCCAGGGATAGGTGGATTGGTAACGTGGCTAGGGTAGCTGGCACCCCCCTTGCTATGGACCCATCTAACTGGCCAAATGAGATTGGTTGTTTCAGCCTCCTCAACGGAATGCCCAAATTTCCCACTTTGACAGCTTCGGGCATGGAGGGGGCTAATATAGTCACTGTCTTGAGGATGGGTGGGATGGATCCACTTACCAGTGGTTCGCCCTCCGAGCTGTCATCTGGGGCGTCCACCGGCCCTTCGGTGTAGGCTGGAGCTCTTTCCCCACAATGGGCGGAGGTAGGGGATTCTACAGCCTCTATCCCTCTCATGGCAGATTCTTTTGACTTAGCTGGGGACTTCCCGGATTTGCTGGCTGGTGGTCTGTCTGGGTTGTGCTGGGGGGCTTTTGAGTGGCATTCTACAGCCTGATGCCCCTCTCTCCCGCTTTTGAAACAGCCCATTGGTTTCTTGGCCATAGCCGATGGCTTCACTGGTTCGCGCGTCAGTTCAGGCGGTGAGCGGCTCCATTGTTTTCCTCGGCGGTGCCTCTTCAGTAGGTCAATCTCTGCTTCCTCTGCCAGGACGTACCATTCGTCGAGGTGGTGTGGGTCCCCCCGGGGCAGGCAAGCATCATATAGGTCGTAAATCAGACCATCTTTGAAATGGCTAAGGAGGATGTCTTCCAGCCAGTTCAGCTTGCTGGCAATGGTTCGGAATTCTTGTGTATATTTGGCTACTGGCCGTCTGCCTTGCCTCATCGTTTTGATTCTTTCCCATGCTTTGCGATCAGCCACGGGGTCTTCAAATCGCCTTCTCAGAGAGGACATGAAACGGTTGAAGTCGTTGAGCTCTGGGGCATTGGAATCATGCAAATTCACCACCCAATCGGCGGCCGGTCCATCCAGAGCAGATTGCACGATCCGGATACGGGCTTTGTCGCTAGGGATGTGTCACCCGTGTTCCTCCATGTAGCCAAGGACTTGGGTTAGGAAAAACCCCAAGCGTGTCGGCTCCCCCTTGAATTTCGCGTCCAGCGGCGGGAGTCTTTGAATGGATCGTTGCCTTCTTCGTCGGTATTGTCTTCCATCCGGATCGCCATCTGCAGATCGGCAGGGGGTGGGGACTACTGGATCAGCGGATGTCCCCGGGGCTGCAGGTTCCAATTCCCCCTCAGTGTCTCTCCAGTTGCGGCTCCAGGAGTTGGTGCGGCCGTGGGGCTCAGGATCCTTCTCTCCTAGGGAGCTGAGGGTTCTCTTCATCAAGTCGATAGCTTTCTCTAGGATCCAGTTTGAGTACTGTGCCCAGCTTCCTTCATCTTCGCTGGTGTGCAGGGATCTCTCCATCTCCTGCTTCCATCCTGGTTGGTTGGCCCCCAGTCTCAGGGTCACCTTTCTTGATTTTTTTTCCCACTCGCCTTTCTTTCCAACGCCCATTGACCACCGAGGCTTGTGGTTACGCGTCTCCACCACCTCTTCTCCTGAGGAATCTGACCCTTCAGATCTGGATATTTGGCAGGTTTCCAGTCGGGGCAACGGCTCCATCTCCAGGGGGCTTTCCCCCTTCCCTGCTTCGTCGTCTGACATGGTATTTTTTGCAAAGTCCCCCGGCAAGGTTCTTCCTTCCAGGTTGACCAATTTTGCAGATCCTGTCTAATGTAAGGACCCACCTCAATTTACATCTTAAGAAGACAGAACTCTTGGAATGGTTCTTCCAACAGGAATCTTTATTAAGAAAAACTGACTGAAGGCATGCTAGACAGGATCCGAGGGATCCCATTGACCATTCAATGTTTTAGTGTTCCCAGGCAGCCCCACTCCACATTCCTTCTGGTCAATTCAAATTGGCAGATGGCTGGGTGTTAAATCCATCGGATCTCAAACGTTGCAATCTTCCCCCCTTTTTCCTTGCTGCCGATAAAAGGAGGCTTCATAGGGAGCGAGATCAAAGGCTGATGGCCGCATTGTTATTTTTAGTACTCACGAAGGGAATCCACAGAGGATGTTCCTTTGTAGTTGATAGAGGAATGCCAGTCATAAACACCCGTGTTTACTCCCCCCCCTTTGTAGTATGACAGAATCCAAAAGAGAGTAAGAATTGGGTTTTCTCAGAGTAGATAGCTAGAAATAAAATATAATTGGATTCTGACATGGACAATGGAATGCCAAGTGGCATTTGAGAGATTAAAGAGATTCTTTTCTGCCGAATCCGTACTGAGGCATCCAGACATGGATAAGCCCTTCATAATACAGGCGGATGCAAGTGACGTGGCAGTGGGGGCTGTACTATTACAAGAAAACGATGAAGGGGTATTGCAACCATGCCCGTATACGTCCAAGAAACTCACCAAAATGGAACAGCGCTGGCCCGTGTGGGAGAAAAGAGGCATACGGGATACGTTGGTCATTACTTACATGGTGCCAGTTCTTTGAAGGGAATAAAATCCCTTTTCAGGTGTGGACAGACCACAAAAACCTGGAAGCCTTGAAAACACCCAGGAAGTTCAACCCCAAGCAAGCCCACTGGTCCCAGCATTTTCACCAATTCCACTTTACGCTCAAGCACTTGCTAGCACGCGGGCCACCGATTTTAAACCACTTATGGCAGAACCACAACTGGCAGTGCCAGTAACCACCATAGCCCAAGCTAACTTAAAATCACAGCTGGGTAGCCAAACCGGAATCGAATTCCGGAAAACTTTGGAAACAGATGAATGGTTCCAGAAAAGTAGACACGTGTGCACAATCAAGGACGGACTGCCTTGGGTGGGGGAAAAGTTATATATACCAACCACCCAGAGGGTCACATTCATGCAGCTTTGCCATGACACAAAATCAGCAGGGCATTTTGGATTTGTAAAAACATTACATTTAATTAAAAGGCAATTTTTGTGGCCATCCATGAAAAAGGACATAGAAAGTTACGTGGCAAGCTGCCCAATGTTTGCAACTGCTAAGAGGTTGCAAGGGAAATCGCCCGGACTGTTACAACCAGTGGCGAATCCCTCAGCCCCCTGGAGGGAAATAGCCATGGATTTTATAGTGGAGTTACCAGAAAGCAATGGAAACACTGTTATCTGGACGGTTATTCCTTGCCAAAAGATTCCCACCACAAAAGCCTTAGCGAAACTTTTCGTGCAGCACATCTACAGACTGCATGGGGCACCCCAACGCATCATATCTGATAGGGGAGTGCAATTTACGTCAGCATTTTGGAAGGAATTTTTATCCCTCTTAGGAACCACTCAGGGATTGACATCTAGTCAACATCCTCAAGGGAACGGTCAATCAGAACGCTCGAACTCAGTACTTGAGCAATACTTAAGGTGCTTTATTAATTTCCAGCAGACGAATTGGATGGACCTACTCCCTTTCGCAGAAGTTGCCTACAATAACGCAGTCCACTCCAGCACAGGCTACACTCCTTTCCAAATAGCCAACGGTCAAAGTTTCAATCCCATGCCAGAAGTAATCCCAAATGAACCAGAAATCCTATCACTGAAAGAATGGATAGAATACTTACAAAACCCCTGCCCAATAGTTAGAAAAGCCTTAGACGAATCTAGGCAAGCATTCAAAGCACAAGCACATAAAAAAAAGAGTTGCAGCAGATATTATTCCATGTTCACAACTTCTCTCTTTCTCATCAGGATAATTGGTGTGGAATTCATCCCCTTTGATCTCCAACTTACATATTTTGCTTTCTTGCAAATTGGGAAGTATTTAATTGCATATGTAAACGGGAACTGGAGTGGAAACATACCCAGTAAAGATGAGGTCTATTTGAGGAGTGTTGTGTTTCCACCATCTTTGATTTAAGAATTCATGCCTCTCTGTGTAGTTTGTAATGTGTAGTTTTCTACCACATTAAAAAGATATGATGTTAAAATCCAGTTCCACAGAGAATGAGAAAATCATGTTAACAGAGAATGAGTACTATCCAGAGTACACTGTTTGTAAAACTCTGTTTACTTTGAATTTGTTTTTAAAGCTAAGTAAAGAGAAATCAGAAATTAGTCAGCAAAGAATATTCTTTTAGGATGAGATGACATTGCAATCCTGGCCATTTAATCTTGAATTGATGATACATGTTTATAGACTGTTTATGGACTGCTTTCCAAAATGTATAAGGAAAAAACTGACCAATATTAGTGATCAAATATAATGCTGGGTTTTTTAAGTGTTGCCTCTACATGTTCAATAATATGTAGAGTGTCTTTTTTCTTTAGTTTTCTTTTTTCTGATTTTCATATACTGTACATATGAAATTTTTATATAGAAATGTACAACACACAGAGAGAGAGAGATACACACTTTTAATGATATTTTTTTAAAAAAGGAATCAATTCAAGGAGGAATTTGGGTGATGTACAAGCTTATGGAAGGTTAGTAACGAGAGGAAAGGCTAAAATAATTATGCATCTGTGCTGAGAAGGAAAATAAGCTGATACTTTTAAATGTAACTCCAATAATACCAGAAAAATATGAACTAACGATATGTAACAGAAGATTACAAGCATCATTAACCAAGTACAGCTCCCAAATTGGGGGGAGGGGGGAGGAAGGTCACAATAGAAAATTTGTTATTATAAAACAACACAACAACTAGAAGCTGGAAATATAGGGTGAAGCCTAATTTGAAAACCACATCAATCTCCCGGGAATGCTTATACACCCTTACAGTATATGTGCAGCTTCTCTCATATTTGTAGGGCTCTGTAATAAAAGTTGGTTGCTTATTCCACTTTGATTTCTGATTTTATTCAGTGGTATATGTTGCAGGTAATTCCCCATCAGATGAATCTGAAGAGCGTGAGCGAGATCCCAGGGTCCTCACTTTTCCAGAGTACATTGCCAGTTTGTCAGAATCCGGGACCAAACGCATGGCAGCTGGGGTGCGCATGGAGTGCCAAAGCAGGGGCCGCTGCCCCTCCTCCTGTCCTTTATGTCATGTGACCTCTAGCCCAGATGCCATGGCTGAACCCATCCTCCTGGAAGTCACAAAAGCAGCGCCCATCTATGAGTTGGTCATCAACAATCAGACTCAGAAGGTGAGTGCTTTCATGGTGATGAAAAGAACCAGTGGGGTCTCAGGTAAAAAGAAATAAGTATTCCAAAATAAATATTCTATGACATTTTCTGAGAATCTCAAATTTTGAAATTAATTAGATGGTTTGCAGGGAAAAAAAAGAAAAGTTAAAAGAAAAATATTAATCTTCCCTTTTTATTATTCTGAGGTTTGTTTGGTCAACTGAAAATGTGCAGGTTTTCTAACCATGGTACAGACAAAATGGAAATTTAGGAACATCTGCTTGCACAGATTCTCTGCCTGGGTAGAAAATAATACAGTTGGCAATATCCGTATGCATACAAATGTACATATTGCTTTGAGATAGGCACAGAATCTTCAAAACTGTATGTAGCAGCTCACAGGACTATCCAAAGTGCTTGATATAATGATGTCTGCTTTGAAGTTCCCAAGAGTTGGAAAGATATCTCTCTACCCACAATAAGAAGCCAAGAAGTGAAACCATGTCCATGACACCAAGCTTCTCTGCCATGTCTGCTAAACCGCCAAATCTTCCTTTCCTGTCCTTCTCATGTACTTTTTCTGCTGCCAGTCTCTACTAAAGAACATATGTACAGTAGTATGGCTAAATTTCTCAGATACATTGATATTCACCATAGCAGGACCATAGTGGTCTACTACATAAAATCCGTGTGGTGAATAAAGAATAAAGACATTTCTTACACATCTCTTAGATCAACCATGAACTAATTATGTAATAATAGGTTATTATGGAGACTATAAGCAAATATACTAATCTCTCATAAAATAACTGTATGTGTATTTGCTCAGATACGGAGGTTGAGTCAGATCCTCTTCTCTTTATCGTTTCATATCCCTCCCCCTGCCCATATTTTAAATTATGTATTTGTGTTTTATTGGTCTGAGTTCATATATACAATGAAATGAAATGAAAAATGAAAACTAATTATGTAGCCTTTGGTAAACCACTCTAAGTTTCACATACTATCAATAATATGGAAATAATATTGGGTTGACTTAAAAATCGTTTTGATATATGGTGGCAATATTGAAAATAAGTAAACATATTATAAACACATTAAGTAGAAAGAATTGCAGCAGAGAGAAGGTGTGGAGAGCAGAGAGCAGGAAAAGTGATGACTCAAGTTAGAGCAAGCTCAATATCCCAGTGAGATTGGTCTGCTAAGTAGCAATTTATTCCTATACACATGACTCAGATGTTGTAAACATTTTCAGTGCAAACAGGGGAATTAAAGTGGATGGCAAATTTCACAGTGACTTGGTCCTCCTTTATTTTTCTATTTATTCACCTTGAATTGCCAGCATTCATGCAATAGCTGGTGATGATTTTCTCCTCTTTAACTGTCCCAGAAGTGAAGTCAGAAAGCAATGCCCTCGTCCTGCTTTGAGGTTTGTGGCTGTATATTGAGTTTGATTTGTTCAATCAATAAACCAGGGGAGGACATTTGAACTCAGGTAAAGGGCATGGGGCTATAGGCTATTGCCCCTCCAGGTCCTGACAATATTGGGTTAAGCAGCAAGATCCAATAGAAGAATTCTTGTATTCCTCACACTGTCTGAGCAAAATTGAAGGAAACCTTTGTGCAAAGGTCTTTATTCAAGTTTAAGTGATCAAAATTAGAACTCTTCTTTAGACTGCACTGTTCGTTATTTTTTGGCTTGAACAGTGTAAGCCTCAGATTGCAAAATCATTATGATATTATTGAAGTAAATAGGAAAAATAGTCCAAAGGAGCCTCTAGGAACACTATCATTACTGCCCAAACCAGAAACCTTACTTGTAAGATGTATCCATGCCATCATAGGGAAAAATAAATAGAAGGAGATATTTTTTTCCTTGCTGACTGTCTCATTCTATAAACACAAAGAGTAAGTTTCAGGGCTGATCTTGGTGGGGATCTTTTCACATATTCCTTATTTCCTTCTGTGCTTTTCTTTCTCTCTTTCTAGCTGCTGCAAGAGGCCACCATGAGTTCCCTGTGGTGCTCAGGCAGTGGAGATGTCATCGAGGACTGGTGTCGATGTGATTCAAGTGCGTTTGGCGCAGATGGACTTCCAGCCTGTGCACCACTCCCACACCCTGTGTAGGTGCACAGTGTCAAACTTTCAAACTTAAGATCATGCTAAATGTTCTCTAGGGAAATGAAGCCATGTTAAGCATTCTTCTTTGTAACAAATAGTGTAGCTACTGCTAATCAATGTCTCAGAGCCACCTGGAACACCTGCATTTCCAGAGGAAGTGGACATGATCAATGGCTTTCTTGTTCCCTGAGTGTTGAGTGGAAAATGGGTGGAAATAGCCAGGAAATATATTGCCTATAAGGAACCAGAATGGATGGCAGGTCAGGGTTTGAAATGGTTATCAATCAGAGAAACTTTGGGAAGTGTGAAGTCTCAAAATCCTCTTACTTTGAACTATATTTTATTTTCAGAAACCTTTTAGAGCCACAATTGGGAACTTTTCTGATCCACAGAAGTATTATACTTTTAAAATCTTATTAAATCTTAATGCTCCACAATACCAAAAGAAATTTAAGAAAAATTGCCATTAAATATGTTCGGTTCCTCATATTCTACAGAGGGCAGTGGCTTTATAAAGCTGTGTAAGAAATAAAACCCATGTTTTCTGTGAAATACTTATTATTAATTTCTCTATATCTTATGATGGTAGGATATATGTATTACAGTATATATGTCTACCAGTAAAGCAGACCATTCTATTTTTCTTCCACAAATACCATTCAGTTTCATGTAGAGACATGGAAAAAGCTTTATTCAAATCCTAGTCCATCTAACTCAGTTTTGCAACTTATAGCAGCTATTAAGGCTTCCACTATGAGTGGCCACAACTTCAACCTGGAACTTTCTGAGTGGAAAGCAGGAACTCTGCCATTGGCTTTGCTCACAGAACACTGTTGCAGATTCTCTAAAAGAGTCACAGTCCATGAGGAATGTGTTTTGCAGAGGAAATACCAGAATATGACACACCATAGGGTTGAATAGTATCTTGGCATTTTTTGAATCTTGCACAGCAAAAATATTATTGAAATAGAGGTTATAGCCCAGATAGATTGCACATTGGGAAAAAAAACGTGATACTGTGGAAGAACAGATCTTACATTTTCGGTACTTCTGGTGCAGGAATTCTGCCAAGTTAGATAGAGGAACTGGCATCTTAGGAGTGTTTTTTCAATGGATAAATCTGAGCCAAGATAACATCTTTCTACTTGAGGCTAAAATCTTCTAGATTTAAAATTCAAGAATGCTGATCAAGTCCTTCCTTTGTTTTTTATATCTATCATAAATAATTGGGGCCATAAATTTATATTTCCAATGTTGAAGAACTTCTCTTTTGGCAATAATATGAGCCAGGAGAGTCTATTTCCATTTTCCAACTATCTGTTTCCATGTATTAGCTGTAAAGTTTTAAAATGTGTGTGCATTGAGAAATATTAAACTTTGTTTTATAATCAATATATGTAATCATTTCTTCCCAGAACATAGTAACTTTAGGATATTGCAAATTTATGTAATCAAGTATTATTCTGGTTGCATCTTCAACAATACAGTGATTTACTACATAGCAATGCAGGCTTTCACAGCCAGCATTAATCCAGTAGTGATGAGCTTCTGGAGTAATAGGCCATGGTGTAATTATTTGGTATCCTGATGTTTCCCCAGCAAACAGGATAACAAATAATTACACTACGGCTTATTAGCCCTGAAGCTCATCATCATATCAATGGCTAAAATGATTTACTTGTCTTTCTGTACAAATGCAGAGGGATCTGATAAATCTGAAAGACATTTTGTTGTATAAGCCATAATCTAAGTTTTTAGTGAGGCTTTCGGCATTTAGTGAGGTTAAAACATTTTCCAACTGTGGAGGCAAAATGGGGGCCTCTGGCTCCTTATTCTATTCCTTCTTTTAAATTTGCATAGGAAATTGGTTTATTGATTACAGTTATTCATACAGGCTGCTTGTGGGCTTTTTCGTCTCAGGATTTAATGATCCTGCCTAATAGAATAGGTATCACTGAGACTGAAAATGCTACTGAAAGATGTCGATTAATGTTGTAAATGTAAATAGTTCCAGGTGGTGGCAACTGACCCATAAATATCAAATTAATATTTTTATTTATTTATTTATTTGTAAGTGGGAATGTGCTTTTGAGTCAGTTTTGATGCCTAGCAACTGCTTGGATTAGGCCCTGTAGATTTCTTGACAAGGTTTTTCAGAATTGGTTTGCCCTTGCCTCCTTCCTAGGGCTGAGAGAGAAGAACTGGTCCTCAGTCACCCAGCTGGCTTTGTGCCCAAGGCAGGACTAGAACTCGCAGGCTCCCAGTTTCTAGCTGGATGCCTATGATACCTAATTAGCTATTTTAAAAAACATAGAAAGCAATAAAACTTCATCCATTAGTTGATCTAATATAAAGATCCATATCTTCCATAAAAGTGGTATTTTGAGATCTGAATTACTCCATAATTTAAAAGAATACCAAAATTGTTAGGGACCCTGGAGGTCTTCTAGTCCAACTCCCTGCTCAACCAGGAGACCCTATACCATTTCAGCTGTCCAATCTCTTCTTAAAAACCTCCATTGATGGAGCACCCACAACTTCTGGAGGCAAGCAATTTAAAGCAATTTAGCAAGAGAAGAAGAATCAAAACAGATGTTTGGCTATGGGAGGAAAAGTGGCATACTCAAATCCTTGCCTGAACAGATAGACTCACCTGACATGCGCTTGCATTTCATTTGTTTGTTTGTTTGTTTATTTATTTTCCATATTTCTTAACTGCCCATCTCTCTCAGATTCGTCTCTATTGTGTACTCCTTTGCATCAGAGTAACAAACATTGCATGGAAAAAATACCTCACCCCAGATGGGCATACACACTTTCCTTCTTCCTTGAAAATCCAGGAGCACTGAATTTAAAGGGACAAGGAAAAGTAGGAGTTTTTCTTCTCTCCTGAAGTCAGTGCTTCCACTGAAGGGCTGAATTAAAAGGAGGGAGGAAAGGGGCTCATCACACAGAGTTTGCTTTCTGGATGCAAACATGGTGTTGGAAGTTTCTCCCATTCTCTTGTTAAATACTTCTCAACTGTCCCTTATGCAGTTTCAACCCTCCATTCTGTATTTTCCCACAATAATCTTGGGAAGTAGACTGGCCCAAAATCACCCCATGAGCTTCTATAATAAAGAGTACATTTGAACCTGAGTCTCTCCAGTCCTAAATCACTCTTTAACTGCACTACCATACTGAAATTGTTATAGGGAAACCACATCAACTTGTTGGAGCAAAAGCAGTATATAATCTGGGGTGCCTTGTAGGTGAATAATTCCATTGTGGTTCTATCACAATACTGTTAAACCTAGTGTCTGCAGTGATTGATCTACCACTTTCATAACTTGAGCTACTTACTTAAGGATTTCATAATCCAGCATTCCAAATAAGATGAACAAAAAATTGCTTGCTCCTTAAAAACTGAGAACAAAATGGATTAAAAGCCAGGAAATATCATTTTAATCTGAATAAAAGAGAGCGAGTTAGGTAATGGTTTAAATGGGTCACTGTGCCCTTTTCAGTTGTAGGGCAGCTAGGCAGGGAGAAATTAAACTGGAAAAGATAAACCTTGACTCAACATTAATTTGTAACAACTATTTTAATCAAATGCCAGCCAATTTTGGAAGAATTCAGAAGAATGTGCTAAGTTTCTTCCCCAATGGCAACGTCTATGTTGAAAAACTGATTTTCTGGTGGTTCAAGGCAAAATGATTATTATCTGCACAATACTGATGAATTACTGCTATTATAAAAAAAGCATAAAATTCAACAATTTTGATTTCAGATGACATTATAAGATGTTTCAAATTTCCACTTGTGCATCAAAGCTGCATGAAATTGATTGTGGGTTAATCTATCTACAATCTGTTGAAGTCATCTAAAATTAATCAATTTACCAAAGGAACTGTCTCTACACACTGAAACAAGCTATTAGATATGACTCGTATCAGAAATGTTCCAAATGTTTTTTAATATTCTGCCATTGCTTGCAATAATGTCAGTTTGCACCATGTAATGCGCTTTTCTCACCCTTTACCCATGTTCAGTTTAAAAACCACTTTGCATTCCTTTCTAGATTAACTATTAGCAGGGTGGTTTTATTCTGGTTAAATAGAATCCTTTCCTCCTGTATACACATGACTTGTCCAAAAATAAATCTAATTTCCTCGTGTAAAGCTCTTCCCAACCTCTGTTTTGCCCTCCTGTCCCTGCAGGCTGAGACTGTCCACAGTTCATGAGCCCAGCAGTTCCCTAGTGGTGCTGGAATGGGAGCACTCAGAGCCACCAATTGGTGTGCAAATTGTGGATTACCTCATCCGCCAAGAGAAGATCACTGACCGCTTGGACCATTCGAAGGTGGAAACTGGTGAGTGCAGCTGATCCTTCTGAAGATGGTCAAAACTTAAGAAATAAATGAAGAGAAACTGGTTACCAACTTGTATCTAGAACAGTTCCAATTAAAACATTTAATTAAAATAAAATTCTGTCCCATTAGCACATTGGCCTTAAGATATAATATTAAGGAAATAAACTACTGGAATATTCATGCTCTGAGGGTTTTTTTGTTTTCCTTCTGTTTCCCTTTCTTCAAACATCCATCTCATTTTAAATCTTACTGCTTAGTAGGGAGCTAAATGCAAACCATGGAAAATGCAGACTCTTTTCTCATATCACTGTGTAGAATTTCAGTAGCAAAATATAACATTACAACAAAGTTGTAATTATTCAGGATTAGCCCAGCAGACTAATCCAAATGAATACACCCCATTACTTACTGATACCCAGGAAATAGTGAAGAAATTTTTAGCATAATCCAAATTTCCCAGTTTGCATTCTGTTTTGCAGATAATACTGGTTGGATCTGTTCTGACCTGAATGTATTATAAATTATAGACTTAGATCTGAATGTTCTTTCAATTATAGTTTGAAAGTTCAATTGGTACAAAGATTGCAGAGAAAGTCCCTATTTTCAAGACACATAATTCCAATGGCTATAGTTAATGGTCATTGTGTTCTTGTTCTTGTGCTGCTGTGAACTTTAAAATCTCTAATGATTTGGAATTGTAGTATTCCAAGGATTGTCACTTGTCTTAAGAGAAATGTTGCTGAGGAGTAGGATTGATTCCAAGGCCCCTACTTTGCAGGGTGCCTCAGATTTCTACCCTTTCTCTTTGTGGGGTTATTTGTTGTACAGGGTGCAGTATCATCAATATGCTGGTGATACCCAGTTATACATCTCTGCGCTGCATCAACCATCTTGTTGCCATCAAGGTTCTTTTCTGTCTCAGGAAGTGGGGAAGCTGAATGGTTGTGGGTTTTAAAACATGCACACAAACAACACACACACACACACACAATGTGGAGAGTTTCTATCTTTTACTCTGCCTGGGGGTGTACTTCCCATTTAGACTTGGTGCACAATCTTGGAGTTCTTCTGGACTCACAGCTTCAGTTCAAAATGCTGTAACTCGGAAAGCCTTTGCAAAAGTATATCTTATGCACCAATTGCATCCATTCTTAGACTTTGCACCATAAGCAAAGGAAGCTTCACTAATAGTGACTCATGCCTTAGTCACTTTCTCTTTGGATTACTGATATGCACTTTATGTGGAACTACTCTTGAACAGCACTCAGAATCTACAGCTGATCCAGAATGCAGCAGCATGGGCACTTTTGGCATTTTTCATTATGCCTATATAACATTAGTTTCCAATCGACTTCCAGGTGCAATTCAAGGAGCAGTTTATCCCTTAAAAAGGTCTAAGTGGCCAGGCCACTTGCAGGACCATGTGTCTCCCATATTTTCTGTCCACCCCACCAACTCTAGCAGGGAAGGCCTAAGATTCCTTCCATCAAATAATGTTACCTTATTGGACTCAGGAGTCATGCCTTCTCTTTGGCAGCATTTATACTGTGGAAGAAGCATTGTTCCAGAAGTCTAAATGACTTGGTAGCCTTTTATAAGGCATTGAAGACTTAGTTGTTACCTCAGGCATTTGGTTCAAAGTGTTAGGCAAGTTGTGTTTCTTTATAACGTGGGATTATTGTTTTAATCTAGGACTCTGTGGTTTGGACTGTTGGGTTGTTGCTGTTTAATTTTGTGTGCTACCCCAGAGTCATTGCTGTAATATGGTGGCTATATAAATCACTTAAATAAATAAATACATCTGAGTTAGGATCCTCATAGTTGTGACACCCATGTTTTGGAATTAATTGCCTATGAACTATGAGAATGGAACTAGGCTAAAGTTGCCATGATCTAAACCTAGAGGAGGCATGTGTACAGAGAAGGGAAAAGCCAAGAAACTTGTCAAACTATTTTTGCGAGATAGATAAGAAAGAATGTAAGAGAAATGTCATCCTGATGATCATTAAGTGGGGCATAAAAAATGAAACAATTTAATGAATTAATAAGTACTGTGCCAGTATCAAGCACTATTTGACTATCAGCTCATGGTCACACTTCCTTTTCCTCAAAATCAGAGGAATCTGGTAGCATTTTTATGACTAATACATTTCATATGTATTAGCTTTTATTACCTGTAGCTCACTTCTCTGTATATTGCAAAGGCTTAGGTCTTTTAATATAAATTGTTAGTGCTATCTGGCTCCTCCTGATTTTGGGCTACTGTAAATTAGATTAACATGGCTTTACTTCCCACTTTCCTTTGTGTTCCTGCTCCTTTTCCTACCAGTTTTATCACATAATGGCTGGCTTGCCTGTTTCCCTAGAGACGGTGCTGAGTTTTGTGGATGACATAATCTCTGGAGCCAAATCACCTTGTGCGATGCCAGCCCAGGTGCCTGACAAGTTATCTACAACCATTTCCTTGATAATTCGTTGTCTGGAATCTGACACTATGTACATGTAAGTTACAATGCCAATAACAGATTTTTTGCACTCTTTGAGCTGATAAAATAATAGTATTCAGCATACCTTATAAGCTTTGTGGGGGTAGGAGTGGGGGAACTGTTCATCAGATTTATTTTGAATCTTTGCTTATTTTGTTGGCAAGGTGTTTTAAGGTGTTAAGATTGAGCAATGGAACTTTTATAGATTTGCTAGTTTACAACTTCCAGGAAAGAAACAACAAACTGGAGATGCCTCTCCTAAAAGCAGAGCCAATGACTACAGTGAAATAAAGAACCAGTCCATCTCTTTGTAATTCCTCTCTAAACAAGGAGAGACTTGATATTGTCCACAAACTCTCCAGACAATTGTTCCTTGTGAGGAGACTGCAAGACCATGGTCTTTAGCGGGTTTAAAGTTCTGGGAGTTGAGGGAAGGTCATCTTTGCTCAGAGGTTGTCAGCCCCTTTAAGGACAATGGTTTTGCCTGCTTTTCTAATCACTTTTGGAAATTGCTAATTAACTGCCTTTCAGATATTAGGAACTTTGGATCAACAAGGTTTGGACAACACCAGTTTCCTTCAATCCATAATGAAAGGAATTTTAAATATAAGTTTAAGGATTTAAAAATATATTTTTGGGAATAAACAGCAAGAGGGTACTATAACATTGATTCTGTAAAGTTACAAATAGACTAAGCTTCCAGATGAATTTGAAACAAGATTTTGAAATTAAGGATACAATTAAAGAAGAACACTTAAATTTGACTAAAATAGAAGGAAGCAAAATACCTTAACATTGCATGTATTGAGAAATATTTGTGAAATACCATAAAATAAAATAAATTCATTAATTCTAAGTGAATCTAGGTGTTAGCCTTCCTGGGTAAACCAGACCAGAAACATGAGCTAAATCTACTTTATTGTAGATTTAGCAAGGCTAATAGAAGCTTGCATGTCTGAAATTACAAAACTTCCCGCTGCCACTTTTAACTGCTTGATCCATTAGGGTAGTTCCTTTTTATGTTATTTTTCTCTGACCATTAAGCCACTGGGGGCTCCTGCCTCTCTTGTCTGATTGTTTCCTAGACAGCTTCTCTTCTCTCCCCCTTCCCCAAGATCATTCCCGAATTCCCAAGGTCATTACATTAGGTGTATATCCAGTTGGTTCTTTATAACATACCTCTAGTTATATTATCCATTCTATTTTCAGGTTTACACTTTGGGGTGTGGATAACACTGGGAGACGCTCAAGGTCAAGTGATGTGACAGTGAAGACTCCTTGTCCAGTTGTGGATGATATCAAGGCCCAAGGTAACTATGAGTTCATAAGTAAGGGACAACTTTCCATCAATAGGAAAGACAAAAGCAAAAACAGAAAAGCTTTCACTTATAAGAATAGTGGCTTATTTTAAACAAAATTATTCTTCAGGTGACAAGCTTATTCTTCCACCCACGAATATTAGAGCTATATTGAATCTTATGTAATTATTTTTTAAAAGTCTATGAAAATGTTTGCTTTTCTATATCTAGTGACATATAGTGAATTTGATCATTTCCCAAGGCAATAGAGCCAAATGCTTTTACATAACAAAATTATGAACGCATTGAATTCTTTGAATAGGAAGAAATTTTATTCCTTTGGGAATTTCCCCCCCCAAAATGGGAAGGCTTTAATGCTTCTTTATTATTTATGCAGGAATACCCATTTATTTTCAGCTCTAAAAGAAGAATAGAAGAAATGAATGTGTTTACATTAACTGATATCAAGTGTTTTTAATGCAGTAGATTAATGAAGTAGAAATTATAAGCATATTCTATGAGCAGCTGAATCAGAGGAAAGAAGGAAAGGAAAGGAAAGGAAAGGAAAGGAAAGGAAAGGAAAGGAAAGGAAAGGAAAGGAAAGGAAAGGAAAGGAAAGGAAAGGAAAGGAAAGGAAAGGAAAGGAAGAGCAATAAGTACCCAGGCTCTGCAGTTTGTAACATCCACAAACATGATCAGTTGAAAAAACACAAATCCTGCATAGATCTTTGAGGATCTCATTTACTCCCCTCCACTGAGAATTTCCCATTTATTTCTCCTTTTTGCTTTCTCCTTTTTTTAACTAGTTAGTAATCCAGAAAATGACAGGTCCTCGTATCTCAGTAACTTATTTATTTATTTATCAGTAATTTATTCCAGAGACAAGATTTACCTTTGCAGAATTCACTGTTTTCTTCAGCAAGGTTTGCTATGCTACATGCTTAGTTGTTTTTCCTTTGATTATCATTTTTACCAAGTTGCCCAGAAGAGATGCTAAACTGAACAACATATAATCTTTTGGGCCTCTCCTTTTAGAAATGGATGTCACATTAACTACCTTCTAGATCAGGGGTGTCAAACTGCTGGCCCACGGGCCGGATGCGTCATGCCGAAACCGCGCCCACCCCAGCTCTGGCAATGGGGAAAAAGTCGTGATATGTCGTGACATGTCACGTGGTGTGGCGAGTTTAACACCCCTGTTCTAGCTTTTAGCCCTGAGCTCTATTTTAAATAATATGTTAATACTTTAAAGTAATATAAGGATAGACACCATCAGTATCCATTGATTTGATTTGTGTAGTTTCTCAAACATTCTTAAAATATCTTCCCTTGTTATCTTGATTCCCTAGTGTCACCTTACTTTTCCTTTTTCTTTTTGCTCTTCTTTGTGCTGCTTATTAGGGCAGCCTTTCTATTTCCACAGGAAGCCTCATTTTGTACAGGTTGCTGAATAGTGCCAAATAATTATTATAGACCTTTGGTTGACCCTTTGTTATATTATGGAATAAATGTTAGTTTAGCTAGTTAGAATGCCTCCAGCTTTTTCCTTTCAGTCTTTCACCATTCAAAGCAGCCAAGGAAACTTAGAAGTCTGAAACCAACTCTCCCAGAAACTTCTCAGTAGAGCTGCTTAGTGCTTACTGTTGACTTTTCCAAAAAAGATCCCTTTATGTGGCACCACCCTGGTATCTAAGTGTGTGAGATGAAGCAGGTGGAAAGATGAAAAATGTGAGGACAAGATAGCTGTTTTTCAAGTTGGAAAGCAGAGTATGTTCTGTTGCAGTCAATCCCAAATGCCCAGCACTTCTTGTGGAAAAGTATAAGTTCCAGAATTTAGGAATGTTGAAGATCCTGACTACTTCCTGAACAATTTTGAAAAGTCTTGTCTCAACCACAATATGGGGTTTGGACACTTGAAAGTGCTGGAAAAAACTTCAGATCTCTTCCATGGAAGACACCTTTGTCTGTAATGTAAAAGATCATACAATCCCTGACATGAACATGGTGAAGCCAGGACATCTGAGTAAATAACTTGTCTACAATTTTTCTTCGTTGTCCTTTTTCAATTATGATTTCTTTTCTTTTAGAGTTCTGAATGTTAGTGTGCTATTGGTCAGACCTGTATTTGCCTCCTCAGTGACAATTTAGCTTTAGCCTGTCACTTTTTTCTAATTCTCTGAATCTGTGATCTGTTAAGTTTATCTTAGTGTAACCTCAAGAAGTCTCCTAGCTGAACCTTAGGATCAGCAATTGGATATATTAGGGCTTAAAAGCAAATTCTGATGAAACAGATGTCTTGTGAGCATGTAGGCTGAAAACTGATTATGCATAAATTGTAGTTAGGTTCTGTAAAAATTTGTTTCTCCTAGTTTGGCTGGGAGAAGTCTGAGAGTTCATCTAATTTTCAGTTTGCTGCTATGTATATTGGTTCATTAAGTTATTAAATTGGGTTGTACTGCAGATAACAAACCAAATGTAACCAATCAAGGTTAAAGTCTTCACCTTGCATGAACAGACATGCAAATGCCTACTCACCTAGCCTCATTCAAGGTGTTAGAGAAAGCTTATCATTTATTAACCAGAACCATGTACAGAAACCATATACATCCATATTTTATCCACCCTTTTTCCTCCAATCCAGAAATAGCTGATAAGATCTACAACCTCTTTAATGGCTACACTAGTGGAAAAGAGCAACAAACAGCTTATAATACCTTACTGGATTTGGGCTCCCCAAGTCTTCATCGGGTCCTCTATCACTACAATCAGCACTATGAAAGCTTTGGGGAGTTCACTTGGCGCTGTGAGGATGAATTAGGACCTCGGTAAGATGCTCCTTCCTTCCTTCCTTC
Source organism: Azemiops feae (assembly GCA_023970755.1). Classification (NCBI taxonomy): domain Eukaryota; kingdom Metazoa; phylum Chordata; class Lepidosauria; order Squamata; family Viperidae; genus Azemiops; species Azemiops feae. Next base: position 1,363,343 of record JALGBA010000616.1, read on the forward strand.
CTTCCTTCCTTCCTTCCTTCCTTCCTTCCTTCCTTCTTTTCTGAAATTGCTATTGTAAACTTATTTGTTTGTTTTTTACATTTCTGTACTGCTCAACTCCCTCAAAGAGAATGGGTGGTGTACAATAAAATATTGAAATATAAAACAATATACTGTATATAAAAGTTGAAAAAATAAATTAAGAGGAGGCAAAAGGTTAAAATTAGTTAAAAGTCTTGAACAAGTAGTTACATTATTGTCAAAGTCGGTGCATTCAGATTTATGTTGACCTCATGTGCCATTCTAATGAGACTTGGCTCACTTAAAGCAATACAGAAATGAGGAGACCATTTCCATAACACTGCCAAGATGACTGCAGAGATATGGTCACCAGCAGCCCTATGATCTCAGGTTGCTTAACTATCAGTCAAATGATGATGATATCCTTAGCAACTAGAATCATTAAAAAGGGATTATTTTCCAGTTCTAGCAGTCTCTAAAGGATCATAATAAAACTTAGAAATCAGGTGTTGAAGCTTCTACCTCTAGGTAGGTGATCAGGCTATATGATTGTCAGGACCTGTTATTTGCAAATTCTTGCTTAACCAGGAGGCTGGGTCATTGCTCCACTTTTTACATTTTTCTTTCATACATTCATGCATTTCTCCTCCAGCTGGAGACAAACATTCCCTTCCACCCCAAATTGCTGCAAGAGGAAATCATGTTCATAAGAGAGTATCCATTATACTTTCGCCTTTGATCAAGCATGTTCACAGGTTTTTGTATTGCTTCAGTTAATTGAATTGTTGTGACACAAAAGAACTCAGTGTTTATGTTGCAGAAAATGAAACCTCAAACAGAATTAAATTCTTTCAGGGTCAAACTTAGTGAACAGATAAGGATCTGAAATTGTATATCTCTTCTCGTCATTCTTTTGCAAAATAAAGGTGATTGTTATGGAATTTCCCTGTCTGTTAGTCTTCCAACAATTTTGGATAAATTAGCTTTTGTTTCAGATGGAAATTGATCACTCTTATTCTAAATGCAAATGGAGCAAATAGCTCTACGTATAAGGGTCATAGCCAATTTGTCGTGCTTTCCTCCAGAATTGGGAAGGAACTATATTCGCATAAATCATGCTGCCCCTTGATGTGCCTCTGAAATGTGCTGTGCTATGCCACTCTTCTTACAGCTCTAGCATGCAACCCCTTAAAATTGGTTGGCTATCTTCTCATCAGAAATTCATTTCCTGACCAATATCACCAAGTACAGGAAAAGCTGCCCTTAGCTACCCCACAAAATGTATTTCAGGGCAGTATTTTACTCCCTGGGTGCTCTGCTTTTTTTTTGGCCAATGTATGGTCTCACTATTGACCACTAGATAGATGCAAAGTACCAGAATCATCTGTCTCTCTTGCCTGCCATCTAGCAGCTGTCTGGGTTTATGTAGTCTAGTGCAGCTTCTGCATAAGTATTGATGAAGAGCCAGAGTTCAAGAAAGAAGTTGTGGAGTGCCTCAGTGTTTCACATTCATGATTCATATTATAATTTATTGCTGTCTGACATACCACATCCAAACCCACTACCCTTCCATTGTTTCTTTTTGCAGAAAAGCTGGTCTTATCCTTTCCCAGCTTGGAGATCTAAGTAGCTGGTGCCACAGTCTTTTACAAGAGCCCAAAATCAGTCTTCAGCGTACAACGCTCAAATTCCTTGCCTGCCGCTACAGTGAGATCAAGCCATATGGATTCAATTGGCTGGAGCTGAGTCGTGACCTGAAGAAAACATGCGAGGAGCAGATGCTGAGTGTTCTTTACAATGACTATGGAGACGAAGACAACTGAACAGGCTCGTGGAAAGACATCAAAAGGACTTCCTCAGAATTGGGAAGACGGGGAGTTTTGTAGGAGCAGGTTGTTGGGGTTTTTACATGGATATTCAACACACCAGATAGATCTCTAATGATAGTGCTGCTTAGAGAGAGAGAGAGAGAGAGAGAGAGAGAGAGAGAGAGAGAGATTATGTTGTTTCTGTTGACTTAGTTGATTTTACATGGTGCGAAGCTTTCCCACATTTGCAAGTGATGTGATATCTAGTGTGGTGGTGGTTATGGGAGATGTTGTCTTTGGGATGAGAGAAGTTCTCTGCTCATTTTATCAAGTTATTCCTTAGTCTTGTGTGGGGAGGTATTACTGCATGTGTGTGAGCCACCAAGAAAACACTCCTAGAACAGCAGCCTGTTCCACACAAGTAATGCCACTGATAAAAGGATACACACACAAATGCACATGAAATAGAACAGAAGTATCAAAGCTAACACAATTCTAAATAATCAGCAACAGGAAGAAGAATGCAGGCATATTTAAAGGAAAGGATAAAATACATAAAATGAATTAACTAAATATCTTCCACAGAAAAGTTCCTTTATGTGATGTTTGCCTCATTTCCGTTTATAGCAGCCATTCCTTTGTTATTTCACCCTTGAATATCTTTCTAGGGTAGCCAGAGCATCTCTTCTTGCAGTCCCCATTTGGATATGCATCACTGAGACATGTTAAAATTTAATGAAAGATTTCAAAGATGCCAAACGGCTGAGACCACAACATAATTTAGGAGCTTCCATAGCTTCAAATGTTTCAGACGAAACAAATACTAAAATCATAGCATCAAACTCAATTTTGCCATTAGGAAATGCAAATAAGAGAAAGTGCAGAAGTTGAAATTATTTGATAGGGGAACCAATCATTTATATTTGAGCTATTAGATGTAAATTTAAAATAAAATTTGGAGAATCTTAACCCACAGCCATCCAGCCTGCACCAGCAGTTATTAAGACTTGATTGCAAATAGTCCAATAACATTAGTGGGAAGAAAAGTTCATCCATAGTTGTACAGGTAGAAAGAGAGAAATTAAGAAGCAACTCATCTAATAGAGTTGCTACATTTGGAACAAGGCTTTGCAATCTAGATTATGCAGCTTGAGTTAGTTTCTGTACACTCAGCATTTAGTTAGCAGGATATATAATTAGATTTATAATTTCCAAATGTATGAATACCTGGTGAGCTTCCTTGCAGATGCTGCTGATGAGCCAGAAATCAGATGGCTGAGAGGGTCTGTGATTTGCCAAAAAGCCAGTGGTGGGATTCAAATATGTGAACAACCAGTTCTCTGTGTGGATGCTGCTTCCAGACGTCCATTCTGGGCCTGGGCAACAAAAAATTAGCTACTGGTTCTGCCGAAGTGGTGCGAACCAGCTGAATCCCACCACTGCGAAAAGCTTCATCTATGTTTGGCTGCTGTGGTCAAATGCTTCTTTCACCTCTTCAAGAGTCATTTAAACCAGGTGTCTCTGCCATCCAAACAGTATTGCATATTGTTGAACATGCCCACAAAGGAGATGATAACAGGAAATCTTAGAGCCAGACAGTATCCAATAGGATTAATGTCCAGTCATTCTAGAAACCTACATGTCCAGTTCTGGGGTTTTTTGTTGTCTAGTACATACTCTGCAAATATTCTGAGCCAAGAACTTCTCAGGGAAACTGAGCTGGAGAAATCTTTATCTGCACCAGGTAATAATGATCTTCAGGAACATAGCTAGAATCAATAAGATGAGACATGACTAAATTAAGCTCAGCAATTTTTTATTTGTCAGTGGTAACAAAAGAAACCCCCAAAGGTGAGAGCTCTAATCATGGAAGCCAAAATTTCAGCTCCTAAGAAAAGCAACATACTCTTGCTTGTTATGGTTCTGATAGGAATGAGGGAACCTCAAATATCTGGCAACTATTGCAAAAGGCTTTGGCTTCCTCTGATTTCATCAAAATCTAAAGCTTCTTTCAAACTATTTGGAAACTTGGTAATTATGTACATATATGTTCTACCCATCAATATTTGCCTATCCTAAGGATACTTTCAGATTACAAGGGTCTGAATGTACTTCTAAAATGTACACAGTCTACCTTAGAATATATTGCAGAACATGGTCTGAAAAAAATGTGCATTTTTAAAGTCTTTCTTGTTAAATTATTAATTTATTAAAGGACTCTGGGGTTAGAAGTAATGTTTTAGCAGAAAAAAGGCTGCATTTATTCCCTATTGCAGTGTTCCTCAATCTCAGCAACTTTAAGATGTGGGGACTTTGACTCTCAGAATTCCCAGCGTGTTTAATATCTTAAAAGTTGCTGATATTGAGGACCACTTCCTCACTGCTTTGCTGTGCACCCATTTGTGGTTGCCCTTCATTAAAAACCTATCATGAAGAATTCTAAAAGTAGATTCCTTAGAATATGGGATTTCTTTTTCAAGTCCATGAGAGGTCTAAAAATGTCAGGCTGATTTACTGATTAGTAAATAGATGCTGTGCTTGCACCAGATCCAAAGTATGGATGGCCTCATCACCATTTTCAAGCATGCACAGCCCTCCTATCTAATTTGGCTCCGAATGTAGGATTAGTGAGATAGCAACATCTGTGTTGGTTTCCTCTTATGGAAAGTAATGCTGGGAGACTAGTCACTAAAATCATCATGGGGAAATCCCTTACTAGTGTGTGACTGCCATTCTGACTTCAAATGGAACATATATTGCCTGCAATCTAACAAAGATGGTAGATGTGCTCTTTGCATTACACTCTCATGTTGAGCTCAACAATAAGCAAGGGGGAATGGAAACAGAATTTTAGCTCTTAAGGTATTCACTTTTTTATGTCAAAAACATTGGTAATGGGTCTCCAGCTGAATGCTCTGAAATATTAGAACAAATTACTTGTCTCTATTAAATATTTCAACTAGAGATGTTTACGCTCTTAAAAAAGACTTAATCAATGAAACATGCTTAAAATTGCTACATGTCTAATGACTACAACTTTCTGATGATTGTAGAGGGAGAAAGGGATGGTTGTTTTTAGATGGTACAGATGCTTTTTGCTTAATCCCACCAGTGTCAGGAAAATGTGTAGGCTAATGCACCCTCTCTCCTTCCAGTGTCTTGTACCGTTCTTCTTTTTTTTTTTTTGCCAGTGTCTTTTTCCTTTACCTTTCAAATCCTGGCTCCCAAAATGCTATAGCCATTTGGCTATACTGAAGAACAGTTTCCTCTTAGTTTGTCTCATATTTCAGTTTAGGGTTTCCTTGTTGCAGAATTCTTTTCTGTATAAGATTTCATGTTTGAATTAGTGGAATGTTATCCTTGCTTTTATACATTGCACATATAGACGCAAAACCACACTCACTAATTGAAGGCACCATTAGATTTGTAATGCACAACAATGTTAGAATAGGATAGGATAGGATAGGATAGGATAGGATAGGATAGGATAGGATAGGATAGGATAGGATAGGATAGAGCTGGAAGGGACCTTGGAGGACTTCTAGTCCAGCCCCCTGCTCAAGCAGGAGAACCTATATCATCTCAGACAGATGGATGTCCAGTCTCTTCTTAAAAATCTCCAGTGATGGAGTGCCCACGATTTCTGGGGGTAAGCTGTTCCACTGGTTGATTGTCCTCACTGTCAGGAAGTTTCTCCTTAGTTCCAGGTTGCTTCTCTCTTTGGTCAGTTTCCAACTGTTATTTCTCGTCCTTCCATCTGGTGCTTTGGTGAACAACCTGGCCCCCTCTGCCTTGTGGCAGCCCCTCAGATACTGGAACACTGCTATCATGTCTCCCCTATTTCTTCTTTTCCTTAGACTAGCCAGACCCAAATCCCGTAGCTGTTCTTCGTATGTTTTAGTCTCCAGGCCCCTGATCATCTTAGTTGCTCTTATTTGAATTTTTTCCAAACTCTCAACATCTTTTTTGTGGTATGGTGACCAAAATTGGCTGCAGTATTCTAGATGTGGTCTTACTAGGGCTTTATAAAGCGGTGATAGTACTTCTCGTGATCTTGATTCTATGCCTCTGTTTATACAACCCAGGATTTTGTTAGCTTTTTTGGTTGTTGCTGCACACTGCTGGCTCATAGTCAAGTGATCGTCCACTAGGACTCCAAGGTCCCTCTCACAGTTACTGTTTTTGAGCCAGGTCTTGCCCAATCTGTATTTGTGCCTTTGGTTTTTCCTGCCTAAATGTAAGACTTTCTTTTCTCCACATTGAAACTCATTTTGCTGGATAGGGCCCATTGTTCAAGTTGGTCAAAATCTTTTTGGATCCTGTGTTTGTCTTCTGGGGTGTTGGCTACTCCTGCTAATTTGGTGTCATCTGCAAATTTGATGAGTTCCCCTTCTATTCTCTCATCTAAGTCATTGATGAAGATATTGAAGAGTACTGGGCCTAAGACGGAACCTTGTGGTACCCCACTGCTTAATTGTCTCTATGTGGATGTAGTGCCATTGAGGACTATTCAGTGAGTACGGTTTGTTAGCCAGTTACAGATCCATCTGGTAGTGATGTTGTCTATCCCACCTTTTCTTAGTTTACCAAGGAGTAGGTTGTGGTCTACTTTGTCAAATGCCTTACTGAAGTCCAAGTATACTATGTCCACTGAGTTTCGCTGGTCTACTAGTTTAGTCACTTTATCGAAGAATGAGATGAGATTGGTTTGGCATGATCTATTTTTGACAAACCCGTGCTGGCTACTAGTTATGACTTTGTTTGCTTCTAGTTGTTCACAGATCTGTTTTTTATAATCTTTTCTAGGATTTTCCCAGGTATTGATGTTAAACTGATTGGTCTATAGTTTCCTGGGTCCGTTTTCTTTTCCTTTCTTGAAGATGGGGACCACATCAGCCCTTTTCCAATCCTCAGGTACTTCCCTGGTGCTCCAGGATTGATGGAGGATGTGATGCAACGGTTCTGAGATAATCTCTGCCAGCTCTTTCAGAACTCTGGGATGTAGCCTGTCGGGTCCCGGTGATTTATATTCATCAAGGTTGGATAGGTGCTTATTTTAATTTTTGTTTCTGGTATGTCTTTTGCAGTGGTTTTTTTGGTGTGTTGGGCTGTAGTATCTTTTTGTGTGAAGACTGACACAAAGTATGAGTTAAGCAGTTCTGCTTTCTCCCTGTTGCCTATAATTTCTTTGCCATCTTCTCCCTTTAGCGGGCCTACAGTTTCCTTGATTTTTTTCTTGTTGTTAATATGTTGGAAGAAGTGTTTTTTATTGTCCTTTATTTCTGTTGCTAGCCTTTGTTCGTTCTGAGCCTTTGCTTTCCTGACTTCGTCTTTATATGCTCTGGCTGTCTGCTGGTAATTGGCTTTAGTTATGTGCCCCTCTTTCCATTTTTTGTATTTGTCCTTTTTGTCTTTTAGTTTGTTAGTGAGTTCTTTGTGCAGCCGTGCTAGGTTCTTCTTGGGTTTCTTGTTTTTCTTTCTCAGTTGTATTGTGCTGGTCTGGGCTTTTGTGATCAGATTTTTCTGGGTTTCCCATGCTTCCTGGGTTGTTTTCCCCTTTAGGATTTTCATCCATGGGATTTTTCCTAGGTTCTCTCTTAGTTTGTTAAAGTCGGCTCTTTTGAAGTTTGGGACCTTGTTTGGATTGTTTTCTATTGCTGGTGTTTGCATTATATTAAATTCTAGTATGACGTGGTCACTTTTGCCCAGGGTTCCGGTAATTTCGATTCCCTCTATCACTTCTTCTCTCTAAGGATTAAGTCCAGTATAGCTTTACGTCTAGTTCCCTCCTCCACCTTTTGAGTAACAAAGTTGTCGGCTAGATTGGTTAGGAATCTGTTTGATCTCCCACTCACTGCAGAGTTTGTCTCCCAGTTGATATATGGGTAGTTGAAGTCTCCCATTACTACTGTGGCATGCTTCCTGCATGCATTTGTTAGTTGGTTGGCAAAGAGTTTGTCTATTTCATCTGGTTGGTTGGGTGGTCTGTAATAAACACCTATGGCAATGTCAGTTTTGTTTTCTTTTATATTGACCCATATACTTTCTGGAGAGATTTTGTCTTGGGTCATGTGCATTCCTGCAGATATGTAGTGTTCTCTTACATATAGTGAAACTCCCCCTCCTCTTTTTATAGACCTGTTTCTTTTGAACAATTTGTATCCATCCGTCCATTCCATTCATGGGTTTTGTCCCACCAGGTTTCTGTTATGCCAACTATGTCATACCCTCCCTCATGTACTATTGCTTCTAGTTTGCCCTGTTTGTTCCCCAAGCTTTGAGTGTTTGTGTATAAGCATTTAAGGTTTTTATGCCTGTCCATGGGGGTGTTTCCTGTGTCTCCTGGTTGTTGTTTGAGTTCTTTTTTTTTCATCTCTGCTTACCTCATTGTTTGATTTGCTTTCTTGGGATTTGTGATTGGTTTTGGGTTCTAGAGTTTCTAGAGATTGGTCGTCCTCCCCCCTCAGTTTTAGTTTAAAGTCCTCCTGATGAGTTGGGCCAGTCTTTTTCCAAGTACATTTTTGCCTGTTTTCATGAAATGTAGCCCATCCCTTGCCAATAGTCCTTCGTGTAGGAAGTGCAGTCCATGATCCAGGAAACCAAAGTTTTCTTGGCGACACCAACCCTTTAGCCAATGGTTTATTTTTAAGATTCTTTTTTTCCTCAATGGGTGTTGGCCTTTCATTGGGAGAACTGAAGAGAACACTACTTGTGCTCCTAGCTTCTTGACTTCATTGCCTAGATGTTTGTAGTCCCTCACTATTGTATTCAGGTTGTTTGTTCTGTCATTCGTCCCAAAGTGGAGGAGGAGGAAGGGGTAGCAGTCTGTGGGCCTAATTATTTTAGCTAGTTTCATAGCCACATCTTTGATTTTTGCTCCAGGGAGACAGCATACCTCCCTGGATTGTATGTCTGGTCTGCAAATGGATGGTTCTGTTCCTTTCAGAATGGAGTCTCCTATTACCAACACTCTCCTTTCTTTTTTTTGGGGGGGGGCTGCAGTGTGGGGTGCTTTTCTGTTTATCTCAGGTGTGTTGGTTGATATGACTTTTTTGGGATGTTTGGAATGAGTTTTTTAGGGTTATTTGGGTGACCTTTTTAGGGACATTTGAAGTTGTCTTTTTGTTAGGTGTCTGCATGTCTTCTTTGGGGGGGTTGTGGGTCTGCGTGTTTCTGTCTAAGGGGAGGAATCGATTGGTCAGTTCTAGTGGGGCTGTTTTTGGTTGAGTAGGATTGGGCAGAAGGGGTTTGTTTGTTGCATACTGTTTTTTTCGTTGGGAGTTGTGTTTCCTTCTCTGTGTGACATATCTCCATTTGTCTTCCTCCAAGGGTTTGTCGGTGGGGTCAAGTCCTCTGGGAGTTATTTGTTCATTATTATATTCTGTTTGGGTGGAGCTGTCTTTCCTATGTTGGGGTTTGGCAAGAGTTGCCTCTAAGTTCCTGACCTTTTCTAGTAGCAGTTCACATAATTTGCATTGACAGATGCAGTTGTAGTTGAGGTGTTCTTTGGGCATCAGTGAATACATGGAGCATGTATTGCATACTACGATAGCCTCAGATGCTTGTTCCATGAGTTTGGTGTTTGATAGGCTCTGTTGTGCTGCCTTGCCGCCGCCTGTAGGCCTCTGGTCCGCCGTTGCCTCTCTGCCACTGCCTGCAGGCCTCCCAATTTGCCACTGCTGCCTCGCCTCCACCTGCAGGCCACCTGGTCCACAAGAAGAAGGACGCTGCTGCCTGCGGGCCTCTGGTTTGCCGCTGCTATCTCTCTGCCACCTGTAGGGCTCCCGGCTCACCGCCGCTGCTTCTCCGCCACCTGCGGGCCTACGGCTCTGCTGTCTCTCTGCCACCTGTATGCCTCCCGGCACCCCGCCGCTGCTTCTCTGCCGCCTGCGGGTCTCCCGGGTCGCTGCCGCTGCTTCTCCACTGCCTGTGGGCCTCCCGGGTTGCCTCTGCTGTCTCTCTGCTGCCTGTAGGCCTCACAGGTTGCCGCTGCCGCTGCCCACCACCTGCAAGCCTCTCGGCTCACCACTGCTGCTTCTCTGCCACCTGTGGGCCTCCCGGGTCGCTGCTGCTGCCGCCGCCCATCACCTCTATGCTGTCCCCAGCCACCTCATCGGTAGCTTGCGTTGCCGCCAGCCACCTCCTTTTCGCTTCCCCCAGCCGTCTCACTCGTCCTCTGCTTTGCCGGGCCTTTCAGGTAGGCCTCCATTGTCTAGAGGTTCTCTGGTGTCTTCTTTATTATCCTGCGCAGCTGCTCTGTCGGATGGGGGGGGTGCTCCGGTTCCGGTTCGCTATTCTCGGTTGCACTCTCTCTCTCTCTCTCTCTCTTTCTTTTTTTTTTTCCTTCCCTGCGTTGAGCTGCTTAGCTATGCTCCGGAGCTGGCTCTCTCGTTCTCTGCTGCCGGTTGCCTCCACGTGCAGCCATTCATTCGCTGTGCTCCTGTTTGCTGGTGTTTTCCTCCTTGCCCTAATTTCTTCTTTTCCTTTGTCCTTTCTATCTTCCTTATCTAGCTTTCTGCTTCTTTTTCTTTCCTTTTCTTCCCTCTCTCCTAGTACTTTCCTATTTAGTTGGTTGCTTCTCTCCCTGTGATCTGATGCTGCTTCCTACGCTGCCGCCATCTTGAAACCAAAAATGTTGAAGTCAGAATATCCTAAAAAAAAATCTGCATTTTATTTAATAAGAATTTGACAGTATTTTTAACTAAAACAAAAATTCAGTCATGTTTTTTCACAATTTTGATTCATTGTACCGTGGTGATTGTTTTGTTTTTGTTTTTTAATAGCGCCAAGTCAAAACAATTATGTTCAATCATCCTCTGAACAAGGGATCCTAACTTTGCCTTCTCTCTGGCTGAGGAAAAAGGACTAAGAAAGGACCAGTGCTATCTCAAACTATTTTTCCAATTGACAGATGTGAGCTTTACCAGCTTGGATATGGTACTATTCATTGGAATCATATCCCTTAATTTGGGTCATGTATAAAAGAAGAAAGCAAAAGCTACCTAAACTCATTGAGTATCTAAGAGCATTTCAGGAATCTTCCTGATTCTTGAAACTTTTGGACAAGAAGATTTTGTTCCAACTATTAATGTACTTATATTTACTGTGTTGTGAAATAAAAGGGACATTTAGGATACTGACCTACAAATGTAGAAGTTCATAAGATTGTTGTTATTGAGCCAGTTTTAAAAGCCCTTCATTTGCCTATATTTTTATTATTTTAGGATGAAAGAATGAAATCAAATCAAACTTTTCCTATTATCCTTTCAAAGATTTTATACTGTGTATTAGCCTAGTTATCTTTTACTTGTTGTGCAGTTAATATGATCAGTTTCATGCCTTCCCAAAATTCAGTATGATTCTCACTTTTTTGATGCTTGAATTCTAACTCAAAAGTTTTGCTAATCTTCTGTAAAGAATGCAGTTGGCAGAAGTGTTTTGAAACAGCAGTGTTATTGTTATTTTTAAAAAGATTTCAAAACAATCATTGTTACAGCTGTAAAATTCAGATGAACTGAACATCTAACTGAATATTAAATGGCACTGTTAGTAATTTGTGAGATTGAGGAATTACAATGTCTGTTTATTTTTCTCACCAACTGATGTCATCTCCACCCTCCCAAAATTGTGGTTACTTTTGCTTTCAAGCTCTGGAATGTCATCTGAGCTTGCATAGATAAGTCTTTACATTTTTATATAGATCGGTTATTAGGAACAAAGGTGCATTCAGCCGTTTGAAATAATTCTCCAGTTCCAAAACAGTTTGAGCTGTTGGGGGGAATTTTATATGGGTCAAATTCAACCTCCACCCTGATTTTGCAATGGTATCCTATACTCTAGCATTACTGAAATCTACTTTTTCAAAGTCGGAGTTAAAAGTTTGTGTTTAAATTTGGCTTCCCTTAAAATCAAGAATTTTAGCATTACATGGTCCCTTTCCCCCAAAGTCACCTCCTCACGTCTTCCCTATTGATTAGTATCAAATCAAGGGTAGCTGATCTTCTTCAGTCCTTTATCTTTATATGTCAGAAATTTTCTGAAAAGACCCTGCTTGGCAAAGACGGAATCATAACAATTGTCAATGTTTAAATTACTATACCTTCATGCCTCTTGAAATACTTTTTGGAAAGCATCTGCATTGCCTCTTTAATTGGAGGCACCACCATGCTGCTTTTATTTGTTCCTAAAGTAACTTTAATGCTAATGCTCTCTGCAGCATTGCCTAGTTAATTAATTTTGGTTTCCTGAGCAGGAGTAAACAGTTTTAAGCCATAGTGTAATTTTCTCCCTTTCTCTTGCTTCTATTCCTTTTGACTGTTATATTCAAGCATCGGAATCATATCTATTATACTTATTTGCCATTCTCTACTTAGATATCAAGTGCATCTTATTCCCAAACTCTGAGAAGCATTATGTAGACAATGAAGACTATGTACTTAATGAACCAATTATTTTCTGGTTTGTTCGTTTGCTTTTGAGTGGTTTAAGAAGCTCCATTTCAGCAACATTCTCATTTTCTACAGTACACAAGTGAATCTTTCTATCATGCATTGAGTTTGATCCTCTATTTGTCTGTCTTCCTTCAGGATGGTTACTTCCACTAACCAGGGCCTCCTTTAAGCTTATAAGCTTTAAGCTTATCAACAGCAAAGGTCACTTGCTGCTTCATGCTTTAACACTTTCTTCAAAAACTGCTATAATTTAGTATTTGCTGCAAATATGTCAGGTTTTCAGGCAAGAAAACAAACATTATGATTGCAAATTCTGCTCCATTCATCTTCACCTTTTCTTTTTAGAGCACCAAAGAAGGCTTTTCTTCATTCTTGTTTATTTTACAAGTTTTTATCTTAGCCAAAATCAACTATTGATATAAGGGGGGAAATTGTTAAAGAACGTCCTCTTCAACTCCCCTGCCAAAATTCTGTTAGTTCAAACTCTGTGAGGTTCCTCCTTGAAAGCAAACTGCTTTATATTTTACAAGTTCTGCATGGTCAGCAGAAAGCAATCAGCCCTTCATTCTCAGTGGGCTATCAGCAGCTCCCCAGACAGACACCTTGTAATAAGAAGCTTTTCGAGATATTATTTTTCACAGCTCAGTGCACAGTCCCTTAGAACATACAGCTCCTCTGATCAAGCTTCTCTTTTCCTCCGGACAATGTTATGATCCAAACAAAAATAGCACCTCTTGATAGCAAGTGTAACATTGGGCCTCAGTTTCTGACAGCCATTTAATACTGCACCATTTCCAGCAAAATTATTTGTTATTAAGTATTAAAGTGAAAAAAAGAAAAAAAAAATAACCTGTATAATAGTGTATTTGTGCAATGAGGCATGACACCAGTATGGCCATTGTAAATCAACATTTCATTTTGTAGGGAACTATTTAAGGCAGCTCTCTCTTCGACATTATTTTGGGCTTTTCTTCCTTGGTTCCTATTGGGAACAAATTAATCTGCTATGTGAAACTTCATACACTGGATCTCCAAGAACTTCCATATGTTGATTCCAAAGTCTGAAATGTGAGTCAGCCATTGAATTATTTCTTTCACTAGCAAAGGCAGGTCTGCAGCACAGTAGGCTTATATTTAACTTCAGGGACAACATATTGATATGTATAAATTCTTCTTGCCAAACTAGTGTCCTAGAGAACTCATGCTGAGATGGATTTTTTTCTTGGAAATTCTGTTCATTTCACATCAAAGGTAACAAGATGGAGTAAGACACAGATGGATCAGTAGATTATTTAATTGTATAGATTTTTATAAAAAATAATTATCAAATACAAAACAAAAAATAGCAGCAGCCTCGACTGTGAATAAAGCTGTCCTTCTAAAAGGGAACATGATGTGCTATGTTGCTAAAGGCAATCCTGTATTCTCGTACTGTAAAAATGAGCAATTCACTAAAATGATTTTTCCTCAATTGATATCTTCAATCAGCTCTATTGGAGGAATGCAATAAATCTTTGTCCTCAATGCTCTATTCACAGAAATATAGCTCCTAACTCTTCAGCACCTGAGATAATTAGCTAGTTTAATGCTATTTTAAGCAATTGGGAAAACCATCCAGTCAGTGGGTGAAAGGCTGTTAATCAGTGACATCTGTACATTTGCTAGGCCTTGGAGCTGAATTTCAGAAACTCAGGCAGTATCATATGATGTGACTGAGGCGTGAAAGACACAGCTGTTGGGAGTACAGATTATATCTTGCCCCAAATACCAGAAAATTACCAATTTCTTATGACCAATCCTTAAAGTGTCTCTACCACTATGGGTTAAACTAGAGTAATGCTTAACAGGCACCAAGATGATCTTTGCATTTGTTCCTTAGTGGGCAGCCCCCAGTGTTGGATGGCTATTGTATCCCCTCTAGAAGGAATTGGCAAGCAGCATTCATAAGGGAGAGGAGATTAAGCCTTCCTCTGGATTCCCCCTCCCTTTCCCCAATAATGTCTTCATCTCCATAGTGCTGGTGGTAGAGGGAATCTTGTTTCTCATAACATCATTTCAAATGAAACACAAAAGTGAATAAAAGGGGTTGTGTAGCTGTGGAAATCACCATCCCATTCAATCTCACTTCACCCTCTAGAGAGAGTACCAATACATGAGTTCCTGAATGCTTCATCCATACATAACCAATAAATAAAGATATACCTCTTTAAATTTTTTATCTGAAAAACTTATTTTTTTAAAAAAAGGAAATAAAGTCTGATTTGTAGAGGGTGGTGGGAATTTTCCCAATTAAAAAAGTGTGCTGTGGTGGCCAATGTCTGGTGCACATACTACAAACAGTGACATGCTTGCATAATTCTAGAGAATCTACAGATCTTTCTGGGTTAAGTGTCAATGCTTCTCTGCCCTTAAACGATTTCCTCCTATGCATCCTTCATATACATATTGATTTAAATACATATTAATGAACACAAATCCAAGCAGTAGAACTTATTCCAGATTACACAACAGTGCAATCACATTTCAAACATCTGTTTCTATTTAGATGCAGATTATAAATCTCTGGGTGTCAATTAAGACATAATCTGATACTTTAAGAAAATTATCATTGACTGCAGAAGTAGGTAACTTCAAGCAGTTTCTCTCTCTGCTAGAGTCCCCAACTGTACTTTGCCTGGATAAGGCAACTGTTGCAGAGACACAGCAATTCCTTATGAACCCAGATAGATGGTTGCAAATCATACAGAACTTTCTATATGGTGAACATCTCAATATGTTCAGGTCCTAATTTAGCCCATTAAGCCATGTTAACTAAATAGTATTCCTGTGCACTTTTAAAGTGTCCTACTGGGGTTAATTTAGCATTCAAACTTGCAGACGGGCCAGAAAGAGATGAAATTACCCCATTATCTGTACAAATGTCATGATCATTCCCAGATGAAGAGGACCAAAATGAGGCAATTAAGGTTTCAGACTCAAGGGAAGCATGATAAATTTTGGTATAGATTTTATACCAGGTTGACATTTTTATAGTATAATTCAAAACCTGTGTTTTTTAAAAAACAAAACACACACAAAAAAAACTACCCTATTGTAATTCTGCATCATGAAGTAAATTTTAAAAGTGCTATACATATATGTACACACACACATATATATATACATATATATATACATATATATACATACTGTGTGTGTATATATATATATATATATATATATATATATATATATATATATATATATATATATATATATACTGTGTATATATATATACACATACTGTGTGTGTATATATATATATACACACACACACACACACATATATATATATACACACACACATATACACATATATACACATATATATACATATATATATATATATATATATATATATATATATATACACACACACACACACATACATACATACATACATACATATATATATATATATATATATATATATATATATATATATTGTGATGTTATAGTAAAGATAGCTAAACTTCTAATTTCTGAGTGTTGATGTCAAGTTTCCTTTATCGGAATTATATATATGCATATATTTCATTTAAAAGAAATGTGGAAGCATACATTGAATACCCATGATGAGGCCATATATACAATGAGCAAAATCAAGCAGTAACACTTTCCTTGAATTGCATCTCTTCAGGCTATTATTCCCTGAAGACATACAATCTTTCTACCCCAAAGTACAAAATTGGCTAAAAGTTCCTTAATAAACAACACTGTACTTTATCCTTTCCTTTTCTGCAAGAAGAGGAAGTACAAGTTCTATGTGAAAGGTAGATTACTCTTCAAACAGAATAACTGCAAAAAAGACCTAAAATAAGATGTGGAAGCTGATGGGAACCAAGAGAAAAGAATTACATTACACAGGGCTACAAAAGTGTGTGGAATTCTGCTAATGGCATTATGCAAAAGAATGCTAAATGAAATTAAGAAGTGACAAAGGCAAACAAAAATCACATAAAGTAATGATTGCTGCAAACTTACAGATGAAAGATACTATATAATGTGCATATGGAGAAAGAAAAAGAATAAATGAGCTAAAGGTCTAGATAAAACTGGACTATTGAAACATTTGCAATAAGATTTTGGAATTAATTATAATGAACACAAAGCTAATGGGAAATAAACTCTTTTTTATAAGGCAAAAGAAAGATAAACAATTTCATGATTTCAAAAACGACGCTAGAGGGGACTAAAGTTTTTGGGTAGAGGAAAGATTCACAAGCCTGTAAAATGTTGCAACGTGTTATAACAATAATAAAATATTGAAGAAGACTTTTGAAGAATGGAATCAGAAAATGGTAACCACAGTTTCAACAATATAGTAATGATGTCAGCTTCCATGGATAAATTATGTCCAAAATATGTTATTGAAGAAATGACAGATGTAGAACAAAGTTTATCTGACACAATAGAGATGGCATCTCAAGTAGATTTACAACTGACAGATCAAGAGAATGATCTAGCAAAGGATGTTTCACTGGATCTACAAAACACTGGTTGAGGTTTTAAAATTTAAAAGGGAAATAAAAATGACAAACCAGGAAAATGACTTGGGGTGCGTGGATTTTGTTTTCCTACTTGACTTACAAAACAGGCTTGTTAAAACCTTATAACAACTCTGAACAATGAGACAAAGAATAAATGAAGAGAAAACAAATCCAGCAATATTTGAATGAACTAAAAATTAGGATTGTTTGAAGTAAAAGGAAGGAATATAAGATTCAAGAACAAGGTTAACTCAAGATATGTTATTACTTCTAGTAACCCTTTATGTACTTACTGTTGAGATGAGGATTGAAAAGATGGTGTTTTATGAATTTGGTTATAGATAAGAGATAGTATATGGCATGGGTCTTCAAACATGGCCCTTTTATGACTTGTGGACTTCAACTCCCAGAATTCCTCAGCCAGGCATGCTGACTGAGGGATTCTGGGAGTTGAAGTCCACAAGTCATAAAAGGGCCAAGTTTGAAGACCCCTGGTATATGGGATGAAAAGATAAATATTTATAGCCTTAGAGTGGATTAAGGGTTATTACATTTCTTTATACTTGTGATGAAGGTTGGAAGACACTTCTCTATATATTTCTTTTCTCTATATTATATTCTTTATTACTTTTCTTTTTCTTTTTTTGCACTTTTTACTTCTTTCTATTCTTTTTTCTGTCTTTTAGTTTGTATTAGAAATTATTATATAATCAAAATTCTTAATGAAATCACATATATATATATTAAAATATAAGTAGTAGTGTTCAAAGAGGAAAAATGATAAAAAGGCTATCATAAATATTCACTGTTGAGATATGGTAAAATTGCAAGTATAGGTGGTATAAATCTTAAAACATAGATGTAATTTGCCTACAGAATGGCTGGCTCATTTAATGGGAAGGGTTTGATAAATGGATGAATGTTGTTATTACTGTTCTCCTTCAGGGAAAGATAGCAAGACCGAGTAAAACATTTATAGTGGGATTTGTTAAGTGTATTTGGGAAAATGTTTTGCAGAATTCTAATCGAAAGGCTAGTAGAAACAACAAGCAATCCAGCTTTATGCCAGGCAAGCGGTGAGCAACCAGTTTTTAGCAGGTTACTAAGAAATACATGAATATGAAACATAAATACATAAAAAAGAAATACATTATACATTGATTTAGAGAAAGTATGTAATAAAGTGAATATATTAAATTATGGATGATTTGAATGAGTATAGAGTTGAAAGCTGATTGCTAAATTGGTAAGAAGAGTGATGAAAGAAAAGTATGTGTAAGAATAAACGGAGGCTGGTGTCTCATTCTTCTTTTACTGTATTTATGGTTACCTGTACTGTATAAGGAATCCTTGAAGTGGATTTAATAACAGTATGGATTTTAAAATTGATGCAACAAAGATCAAGGAAGCTGTGTTTAGAGCATGTTTGTTACTCATATATAAATACTAAAACTAGAAAAAGTAAATGAGTTTATGTATCACCCTACAATGTTTACAAAAGAATGGAAACTAGAGAAATTTTAAGAGATGAAAAGATAATGGCAAGTATTTGGTCTGTTGTGTGGAATGAATATTTGTAAAATGCAAAAATGTTTAATAGGATGCTTCTGCTTTCTTTATTATAAGGAAGTGAGAGTTCAGAATGACAGAAGAAGCATCCCAGTTAAAGCCAGCAGAATAGAACTGAACTGGGGTGCTTATGAAGTATCTGTGTATAAAACAAAAGGGAAAGTGTCAAGACTGAATGGATGTTGAATAAACAGTTATCAGTTCAATATACAAGAAGTACACTGAAGCAATATAGTTTTATAAAGAGAATAAATATTTAATTGCAAAATAAATATGAGGAAAGATTGAATGAGTCAAAAGGAAGGGGAAGAAGGAGGAAGGTTGGATGGAGCAGATGAAGTCCTCCAAAGGAAACAAGTTGAAAGATCCATTTGTATAAAGCAGTGTATGACACAGAAGAAGTAAGGGTGATTTGGAAGAGTAGAAATGGATGAAAAAGTATAGTGACTGGTGTGGTTTTAAAATACATTAAGCTTTATGGGTTTTTTTTCCTTTTATCTTATGCCTTTCATTTCTTTAAGTTACTACTTGTAGTGCTGCTTAGGAAATAGAGGAATAGGTATTTATGTGTGCCTAGTAAAAAAATCAGGCCTGATTTCTTTGTGGTAGAAGTACAGGCAGATATGACTGACAGAGCATTTTCATACATGACTTTAACTCTGCAGTTGAGTGTGACATAATTTAGGGGAAAAAGCAATTACTGCTTCATTTGGATATTTATAAGTTCCCCATTGGAATTCTGCTGGATTTCTGGAAATGTTCATTACATGATCCCACATTTCTAATGTAATATATTTCACAGCAGCATGATTTAGTTTACTAAACAGCAAGTAAAAATATTATATAGATTTGTAATAAAATTATGTTTAAATATTTGCAGACAGATCACATTTCCCTCCCCGCTTAGCTAAATCAAGCTCTAGAGGGGCTCACACCAATAAAACGTCAGAGCAAAGACACAGTTTAGGTGGCAAGCCATTGATGCAGCAAGGAAGGTAGCTTTCAGGCTTGGTTCAGATCCAGTTTGCCAGCAGAGCTGACAAGACCATATTGTATTTCAGTTCTGATGGAAAAGAAGTTGACCAAAGGTGGTAAGGGTGTTTTGTTTTCTCGCTCTCCTCTCCACCTCTTTCTTCAAAATTTCCTTTCTCCTTTATGCACTTACACATCAAGTGCAGGACCTTTATGACCAGACTTCGCCTGAATCTTTTTCTTCAGCCTTTGCTGTTCTCCTATTTATGCTTTCCCTCAAGACTTTGTAATTTCCTCCAATTTGAGCCTTGGCAGCACAACGTGTCCTGGTGGCAGCTGCAGCCGCTACTGATTTTCTTCTGCTGCTGGATCCCGGCAGGTGCATTCATCCTGATCACAGCCATTGGGAAACAGAACAACCTAAAGGATTGGAAGAGCAATGGCATTTAGGGTAACAGAGGCTTAATTCAGGGAAGCATCTCTTCTACCCTTCACTCATATGGATCAGTAGTACAACTTAGAACTATTTATCAGCTATTTATTCTCCAAATTTTCCAAGACAATATTATAGAGACCAGGAACCCAAGAGCAAAATAAAAAGTTCTGGCAGAACCGAAACAGAATAAAACCAAATTGGTTTCCACCCACAACACTGACTTAAGATAGTTTTATTTCTTTATTCAACAACAGCAGGAATTAAATTCTAAGCTGCTTACAGGTTCTGCTTAATTCGAGAACTAACAGACTATATTTGCTAAAAAGCATGCTAGTTCTCTGTTATCCACTAAGGCAACTTTCTTTTCCAGACTTCCACACAAACCTAAGAAACAGTTGAGTTGGATTTAAGAATTGCATTATGAGTTGCTTTAGCGATCATCAGATGCCATGTGCAAAGGCAAAATAATACCCTCTTCTCCTTTAGAAATATGGATTTTGAAACAGGCCAGAAGCCATGCCAATTTGTGATCTTGTTTGACTGATGATGAGTGGTTGGAATTTTCTTTTTTGCATATTTCCTCAGGGCATTGGTATTTCTCTCTTTGCTGTATGTTTTGATTATGGTTTTTAT
The DNA here is from genome assembly GCA_023970755.1 of Azemiops feae. Taxonomy (NCBI): domain Eukaryota; kingdom Metazoa; phylum Chordata; class Lepidosauria; order Squamata; family Viperidae; genus Azemiops; species Azemiops feae. Next base: position 1,383,741 of record JALGBA010000616.1, read on the forward strand.
TCTGTGCACCACTTTGAGTCTTCTTGATTTGGTGGCTCTTTAAATTTAATGAAGCATGCATAGACCTCCCATTCTGCCAGCACTGATGAAATCTATAACACACTTCATGAAGCACTTCTTGTTGAATGAGTTTTACCTGTGCACAATGATAAATGTTCTTAGAAAAGATAATCTGTATATACCTGGCATTCCATTCATCTTCATCCGTAGCCTTATATGAAATGAGAACTCATTCAACACAGTGTTTGAAAGAGCTGCACTTATGTTTAAATATTTGCAGACAGGAGTAGTTAAGGGAAAGTCAGAGACTGTGAGCTGGTCTCTTTGTGTGCCTCAATAGTTTCTTTCTGAAGAGTTCCCTGCCCTTGCTGTTTGTATGACTTGAAAAAGACATATGAATTCTGCTTATACTTTTCATACCAGCAATCAACTTCTTTGGGACCATCACTTGAGCAACCTTGAGAGTTTGAGACGATTTCTTTGACAAATGTCACAAATGCCCTTTTTCTGGTACAATTGTGCCACACAAAATACATCATTTATAAAGAAACAATCTTTCTGTGGCTGTTTAAAAAAACAAACTAATAAAAACATCCAGCTTCACTTTTGGTTAATTCATCTCCTATGTAAATCCAGTTATTTTTATGCAGCAGGTCAAGAAGTTCAGCATATAATTTATACACAGAAAGGCGCTACCTATAAATTTGCCATATGTATTTGTGGATAAGTCCATCCATGGATAACCAGTTTGTTGTACTGGTACAGGTGCTGGCCTAGAAACCAGGAGACTGAGAGTTCTAGTTCTGCCTTAGGCATGAAAGCTGGCTGGGTGATTTTGGGTCAGTCACACTCACTCAGCTCAACTCACTTCCCAGGGTTGTTGTTGTGGGGAAAATAGAAGGAAGAAGGGGTATTATGCATGTTCACCATTTTGAGTTAGTTATAAAATAATAAAAGCAGGATAAAATCTAATAAATAAGTAAATAAATAATAAATTGTTGATTTTTTAACCAAAATACCATGAAAAAATGCACCACCCATGGATAAGCCGATCCACATTTTTCATGGTATTTCGGTTAAAAATTTCACACGTGGATAAGCTTGTCTATGTGTATATATGGGAAATGCAGGTACTTAAATGTGTGTGTGTGTTATATATATTTTGTGGATAAGCTGAACTTTTTTTGGATATCTTTTGGCATTTAAAATTCTCGGCTTATCTGCAAATATGTAAGGTATATTCCATTTTCTGTAATGGATAACTAACATATCAGTTACCTTCTTTGAGGAGACTGTGGAGGAACAACAGTCACCCCCATCATATTGACAATAGGCTCGGTTATTGATGGTGTCACACCAGCCATCGGCATGGAAAGGCTATAAAGAAAGAGAAAAAAAGCATTCAGTGAATGAAGAGCAACAGGGAAAATCAATTAAGTTTGGCACTCACATGTTAGAAACAATTAATATATTGAAACAGATTATTTGTAAAACAAGAAAAGAGAAACAGACCATCAAAACAGCTATACTGATTCAATGACAAGAATCACTAAATATGTAGACATACTACTGATTTAGTTATCATGGTTGAAGAATGCAGATATATATATGACAGATGATTAAATGACTCCAAGAAATGGTTCTCCTGCCACAAAATGATATGCATTCAGGACTATCCTTTCAGAAGAAGTCAATTTAAATTAAGTGAAATCAAGTTCATGTATATTTTTGAGTTATATGAGGTTAATGAGAGAGTGATAATTTGTGAAAACAAATACTGTCCAACATGAAAGTGAAGCAACAAATTAACACGAATGCTTGAAAGACTTGGGACCATATCACCATGTCGTTCTTATTGGTAATGCTATATTGTAAATAAAAACTTGCTGTTATGTAATCAAGGAGGGATGTCTTAATACATTGTGCCTATAACAGTTTAAGATACATGGTCAATGCGGATGCTATGGCAACATCACCCCTCTACTGTATTCTTAGAGAACAACAGGTAAACAAGAAAACCAATATAACTAAGGAGAGAAATAATTTGACTCTCCCCACACTTTTTTGCTGTATTCCACACAATAGGGTTTGTTTACCTAGACGATGATTAATTTGCAAAGCCAGAAAATCATGACAGTTAGAACATAGAATAATAATGTTGGAAGAGACCTTGGAAAGGGACCCTATACCATTTCAGGCAAATGATTGTCCAGTCTCTTTTTGAAAGCTTCCAGTGATGGAGCACCCAAAACTTCTGAAGGCAAGCTATTCCATTGGTTGATTGCTCTAACCATTAGGAATTTTTTTTCTTAGTTCTAAGTTACATCTCTCCTTGGTTAGTTTCCATCCATTGTTTCTTGTCTTGCCTTTTGGTGCTTTGGAAAATAGTTTGACCCCCTCATCTTTGTAGGAGCCCCTCAAATATTGGAACAGTGCTATTAGATCCCCCGTAGTCCTTCTTTTCAATAGAGTAGAAATACCCAATTCCTGTAACTGTTCTTTGTATGTTTTAGTCTCTAGCCCCTTAATCATTTTATTACTCTTCTCTGCACAGAGTCTCTATATATTTTTGTATTGTGGTGACCAGAACTGGATGCAGTATTCCAAGTGTGGTCTTACTATGGCTTTGTAAAGTGGTATATAACTTTATATGATCTTAATTCTATCCCTCTATTAATGCAGCCTAAGGCTGCATTGGCTTTTTTGGCTGCTGCTGCACACTGTTGGTTCATATTCAAGTGCTTGTGTCAGAACCCAATTATCTTTTATTTCTAACTAATCTACTTTGGGAAAACCCAATTCTTACTCTCTTTTGGATTCTGTCATACTACAAAGGGGGGGGAGTAAACACGGGTGTTTATGACTGGCATTCCTTCTATCAACTACAAAGAAACATCCTCTGTGGATTCCCTCTCTGGAGTACTAACCATAACAATAAGCAATCAGCCTTTGATCTCACTTCCTATGAAGCCTCCTTTACCGGCAGCAAGGAAATAGGGGGGGAAGATTGCAACGTTTGGGATCCAATGGATTTAACACCCAGCCATCTGCCAATTTGGATTGACCGGAAGGAATGTGGGGTGGGACTGCTTGGGAATGCTTTAAAACATTGAATGATCAGGGGGGGTCCCCCAGATCCTGTCTAGCACGCCTTCAGTCAGTTTTTCTTAATAAAGATTCCTGTTGGGAAACCCGTTCCAAGAGTTCTGTCTTCTTAAGATGTAAATTGAGGTGGGTCCTTACATTAGACAGGATATGCAAAATTAGTCAACCTGGAAGGAAGAATCTTGCCGGGGGACTCTACAAAAATTACCATGTCAGACGACGAAGCAGGGAAGGGGAAAAGCCCCCCGGAGAGGGAGCCGTTGCCCCAACTGGAAACCTGCCAAATATCCGGATCTGAAGGGTCAGATTCCTCAGGAGAAGAGGTGGTGGAGACGCGTAACCACAAGCCTCGGTGGTCAATGGGCGTTGGAAAGAAAGGCGAGTGGGAAAAGAAATCAAGAAAGGTGACCCTGAGACGGGGGGCCAACCAACCAGGATAGAAGCAGGAGATGGAGAGATCCCTGCACAAAAGCGAAGATGAAGGAAGCTGGACACAGCACTCGAACTGGATCTTAGAGAAAGCTATCGACTTGATGAAGAGGACCCTCAGCTCCCTAGGAGAGGAGAATCCTGAACCCCATGGCCGCACCAACTCCTGGAGCCGCAACTGGAGAGACACTGAGGGGGAATTGGAACCTGCAGCCCCGGGGACATCTGCTGATCCAGTAGTCCCCATCCCCCACCGACCTGCAGATGGAAATCCAGATGGAAGACAATACCGACGAAGAAGGCACCGATCCATTCAAAGACTTCCGCCGTTGGACGCGAAATTCAAGGGGGAGCCGACACGCTTGGGGTTTTTCCTAACCCAAGTCCTTGGCTACATGGAGGAACACGGGCAACACATCCCTAGCGACAAAGCCCGTATCCGGATCGTGCAATCTGCTCTGGATGGACCGGCCGCCGATTGGGTGGTGAATTTGCATGATTCCAATGCCCCAGAGCTCAACGACTTCAACCGTTTCATGTCCTCCCTGAGAAGGCGATTTGAAGACCACCTGGCTGATCGCAAAGCACGCGAAAGAATCAAAACGATGAGGCAAGGCAGACGGCCAGTAGCTGAATATACACAAGAATTCCGAACCATTGCCAGCAAGCTGAACTGGCCGGAAGACATCCTCCTTAGCCATTTCAAAGACAGTCTGAATTACGACCTATATGATGCTTGCCTGCCCCGGGGGGACCCACACCAACTCGACGAATGGTACGTCCTGGCAGAGGAAGCAGAGATCGACCTACTGAAGAGGCACTGCCGAGGAAAACAATGGAGCCGCTCACCGCCTGAACCAATGTGCGAACCAGCAAAGCCATCGGCTATGGCCAAGAAACCAATGGGCTGTTTCAAATGCGGGAGAGAGGGGCATCGGGCTGTAGAATGCCACTCAAAAGCCCCCCAGCACAACCCAGACAGACCACCGGCCAACAAATCTGGGAAGTCCCCAGCTAAGTCAAAAGAATCTGCCATGAGAGGAATAGAGGCTGTGGAATCCCCTACCTCCACCCATCGTGGGGAAAGAGCCCCAGCCTACACCGCAGGGCTGGTGGACGCCCCAGATGACAGCTCGGAGGGCGAACCACTGGTAAGTGGATCCATCCCACCCATCCTCAAGACAGTGATTATATTAGCCCCCTCCATGCCCAAAGCTGTCAAAGTGAAAGCCTTAATAGACTCTGGCTGCACCCGCTGCCTAATTAGCCCAACCCTAGTGGGAAATCTGGGCATCCCAGTGAGGAGGCTGGAACAACCAATCTCATTTGGCCAGTTAGATGGGTCCATAGCAGGGGGGGTGCCAGCTACCCTAGCCACGTTACCAATCCACCTATCCCTGGGGAATCATGAGGAAGACCTAACGTTTATAGTGACCCCAGGCATGGAATGCCCGATGATCCTAGGGCTGGAATGGTTAACAAAATGGAACCCCTGGGTAAATTGGAGGACGAAAGAAATCAATTTCCTGAAGGAGGACCCTACAGACTTAAAACCCCAAGGGGATCTATCAAAATTAAAAATGGAAATAGCGTCCATGGGTGAAGAAAAGGGGCTACCAGAAATACCAGAGGAATACAGAGACCTGGCTGAAGTTTTCAGTGAGGAGAGGGCGGATGAGCTTCCCCCCCACCGACCCACGGACTGTGCCATAGAGTTCAGGCCCGGGGCAAAACTCCCAAAGCCCAGATTATACTCCATGAGCCCAAAGGAGAAGGAGGAAATGGAGAGATTTATCAAGAAAAACCTAGAAAGGGGGTTCATTGAACCAGCCAAACCTAAGGTGGCCACTCTGGTCCTCTTTAGAGAGAAGAAGGACGGCTCTTTACGTTTATGCGTGGACTATAGGCTCCTTAATGCGATCAGTGAAAGCAACCTATACCCCCTACCCCTCATGAAGGACATGTTATCACACCTCTCGAAAGGAAAGATTTTTACTAAACTAGATCTAAGGGAAGCGTATTACCGCGTGAGAATTAGGGAAGGAGATGAATGGAAAACCGCATTTAATTGCCCAATGGGGTGCTACAAATTCAAAGTTTTGCCTTTTGGATTACAAGGGGGCCCCGCAGTATTTATGCAATTAATCAATGAGGTACTAAGGGAGCACCTATTTAAGGGGGTCCTGGTTTATCTTGACGACATCCTCATCTTCACCGAATCAAAAGAGGAACATGTCAACCTAGTCAGAGCAGTTTTAAAGAAACTGCGAGCCGCCCATCTATATGCCAAATTATCAAAATGTGAATTTCACCAGGAAAGAATAGAGTAGCTAGGTTACCGCATATCCCCACAAGGCATTGAAATGGACCCAGAAAAGGTCAGGGCAGTACTAGAATGGGCACCACCTCGCACAAGAAAGCAACTGCAAAGTTTCCTGGGTTTTGCAAACTTTTACCGCCAATTCATCCCCTCATTTTCCCAGATAGCCCTGCCCCTCACGAGCTTACTAAAATCGAAGGGAGAATCCTCAGTGAAACCTAGCCAGCCACTAAAATGGACAATGGAATGCCAAGCGGCATTTGAGAGATTAAAGAGGCTTTTTTCTGCCGAACCAGTACTGAGGCACCCAGACATGGACAAACCCTTCGTAATACAGACGGATGCAAGTGATGTAGCAGTGGGGGCTGTATTATTACAAGAAAATGAGGAAGGGATGTTACAACCCTGCGCGTATACGTCCAGAAAACTCACTGAAACGGAACAGCGCTGGCCCGTGTGGGAGAAAGAGGCATATGGGATACGTTGGTCATTACTTACATGGCGCCAATTCCTTGAAGGCAATAAAATCCCTTTCCAGGTGTGGACAGACCACAAAAATTTGGAAGCCTTGAAAACACCCAGAAAACTCAGCCCCAAGCAAGCCCGCTGGTCCCAGCATTTTCACCAATTCAATTTTAAGCTCAAGCATTTGCCGGGGGGAAAGAACTTTCTGGCAGATGCATTATCTCGCATGCCCCAATATAACAGCACGCGAGCCACTGACTCTAAACCGATCATGGGAGAATCACAACTGGCAGCGCCAGTGACTACCAGAGCCCAAGTTAAATTAAAACCACAGCTGGATAGCCAGACCGGAATTGAATTCCGGAAAAGTTTGGAAACAGATGAATGGTTCCAGAAAAATAAACACGTGTGCACAATGAAAGACGGACTGCCTTGGGTGGGGGAGAAGTTATATATACCGACCACCCAAAGAATCACATTCATGCAACTTTGCCACAACACAAAATCAGCAGGGCATTTTGGATTTGTAAAAACATTACACTTAATTAAACGGCAATTTTGGTGGCCATCCATGAAAAAAGACATAGAAAGTTACGTGGCCAGCTGCCCAAAGTGTGCAATGGCAAAAAGGCTGCAAGGGAAATCACCAGGACTGTTACAAACAGTGGCAAATCCCTCAGCCCCCTGGAGGGAAATAGCCATGGATTTTATAGTGGAATTACCAGAAAGCAATGGGAATACTGTCATTTGGACGGTCACGGACCTATTTTCCAAACAGGTTCACTTTATTCCTTGCCAAAAGATCCCCACCGCAAAAGCTTTAGCAAAACTTTTTGTGCAACATATTTACAGATTGCATGGGGCACCCCAACACATCATATCTGATAGGGGAGTGCAATTTACATCTGCATTTTGGAAGGAATTTCTATCTCTTTTAGGGACCACCCAGGGACTGACGTCTAGCCATCATCCTCAGGGAAATGGTCAATCAGAAAAATGTAACGGAGTACTTGAGCAATATTTAAGATGTTTTCTAAATTTCCAGCAGTCAGATTGGACGGACCTGTTGCCTTTTGCAGAGGTTGCCTACAATAATGCAGTCCACTCCAGCACAGGTTACACTCCTTTTCAAATAGCTACCGGCCAAAGTTTCAACCCCATGCCAGAACTAACCCCAAACGAACCAGCAATCCCATCACTGAAAGAATGGATGGAACAATTACAAAACACCTGGCCAATAGTGAGAAAAGCTCTAGAGGAAGCTAGGCAAGCATACAAAGCACAAGCAGATAAGAAAAGGGTGGAGCCCACACCATTCATTATAGGAGAAATGGTCTATCTGTCTACAAAATATTTAAAATCCATACAACCCTGTAAAAAACTTGGACCAAAATATATAGGGCCTTTTCCAATTAAAAGAATCATAAACCCAGTAACAGTAGAATTAGAATTACCCAAGAATCTTAGGCAAATACACCCAATTTTCCACTGCAGTTTGCTGAAAAGAGAACAACAGTCACCCTTACGGCCAAAAATTCCCCCCCCCCAACACCAATCATGATAGAAGGGGAACAACATTTCGAAATAAAGGAAATCCTGGACTCTAGAAAATATCATGGGTCAACTCAATACCTAGTAGCATGGAAGCACCTCCCCGCCTCTCACAACGAGTGGGTCCATAAACATGATGTCAAAGCCCCGAAGCTTTTAAAGAAGTTTCATACAGAGTATCCAGCAAGCCAGACTAACTTTTATACCTGTTTTGTTTTCTCTACAGGTGGACCTCTCTTATTTTTAAGGGGAGCCGGATGTCAGAACCCAATTATATTTTATTTCTAACTAATCTACTTTGGGAAAACCCAATTCGTACTCTCTTTTGGATTCTGTCATACTACAAAGGGGGGGGGGAGTAAACACGGGTGTTTATGACTGGCATTCCTTCTATCAACTACAAAGAAACATCCTCTGTGGATTCCCTCTCTGGAGTACTAACCATAACAATAGGCAATCAGCCTTTGATCTCACTTCCTATGAAGCCTCCTTTTACCGGCAGCAAGGAAATAGGGGGGGAAGATTGCAACGTTTGGGATCCGATGGATTTAACACCCAGCCATCTGCCAATTTGGATTGACCGGAAGGAATGTGGGGTGGGACTGCTTGGGAACGCTTTAAAACATTGAATGATCAGGGGGGTCCCCCAGATCCTGTCTAGCATGCCTTCAGTCAGTTTTTCTTAATAAAGATTCCTGTTGGGAAACCCGTTCCAAGAGTTCTGTCTTCTTAAGATGTAAATTGAGGTGGGTCCTTACAGCTTGTCCACCAGGATTCCAAGATCCCTCTCACAGTTACTGACATTAAGACAAGTTTCACCTAGTCTGTAATAGTAGTTGTAGTTCACAAATACAACTATTAACTGCCTATTGTAGTGAATGCTGGTTTAAAATGACTTCCAGATCAGCATCTAAAGAGAGGAAATGCTGGGATGAGGAAAGTATAATAGATGCCCAAATTTATCCCAGTATGAATATATTTTTCGCCATTTGAAATGGTGGAGATAAGAGCAGTTAAGAGTTATATGATACGAAGAGTCATAGCAATATGATTCTTAACTGCTCTTATCTCAATCATTTCAAATGGCAAAAAATATATTGAAACTGGGATAAATTTGGGCATCTATTATAATTATAGGCAACCATGATAATTCATGTTAAAAATGCTTATAAGAGGAAAAATGGAAGTTAAAAATAATGAGAAGAAAAATGAAAGGACAAAAACAATAAAATGGGACATAAAATATGTTGGAAATCATAGGCTTTTAACTAAGTAATGCTAAGTAATGCGAATTAAATGGTGGCTGGATCAGTTGGAATGGTAAGGAACCAGAATTCAGGTCCTTTGCATTCTGCCATACTTGGAATTTCAGTTAGATTTCCCATCACTTAACCTAAAATAAGCCAGTATATATATATATATTCCAGGAGAATAATTGCTGGCATTTTACAAAGCAAAAATGCTTGACTACAGCTGTCTCATATTTCTGAATTACCTTTCCCTTCTTTCTGTACAGGTCTTACAATCACAACTGAGCCCCAAATTTTTGTTGCTAAGTGAGACATTTGTTAAGTGAGTTTTGTTCCATTTTATGACCTTTTTGCCACAGTTGTTAAGTGAATCATTACAGTTGTTAAGTTAGTAACATGATTGTTAAGTGAAACCGGCTTCCCCATTGACTTTGCTTGTCAGAAGATCACAAAAAGGGATCACATGATCCTGGAACACTGCAACGGTCATAAATATGAGTCAGTTGCCAAGCGCCTCAATTTCGATCACATAACCATGGGGATGCTGCAATGGTTGTAAGTGTGAAAGGCAGTCGTAAATCACTTTCTTCAGTGCCGTTGGAACTTTGAACAGTCACTACATGAACTGTTGTAAATCAAAGACGATCTGTACTCACCAAATGCACACACAAATGCTCTCAAGCAATAGTATGATAAATTTTGCTGCAGTACACGAGAATTTGTTTCTCAGTGTAAACAAGCAGGTATTGCAAATTATTTTCAATAAACAGTAACCTTTTACAAAGGTGTTTCTTTTCTCTGACCTAGGAACTACAACACATTTTCTTCCAGTTACAGACTTTCAATTCAGGTTTACAGAGTAAAAAAGAGGAAAGGAGGATCCTGTTCAAGCAGGAAATCATTCCCAGACTTTCATAGTTTGAATTCCATCCCCTGACAAGCATAAGAAATTTCCATCAAAGTCTAGAAAGCATTTTTCTGTGTTTCCCAATTGAAGTCCAAATAAATAAACAACCACTCCCACACATCAATGCCAACAAAACAGCATTTTTGCAAAAATGTAAATGAAACTCCATTTCTTTTCCAGGCTTTTAATGCCCCACAAATGATTTATATAATGTTTGTAAACAAGAAAACTATAACTTGTATGGACTTATTTGGAAGGCAAGGTTAATTTACAACATGAAGGGATTAAATGAATCAAAAAAGTTTTATGGACTTATTACTACAACTTTAAAATTATTATTCATGTAAGCTGTATCCAAAAACTCTTATGTGCATTTCGGTAATGTTATGTAGTTTTGGAATTGATACAGATCTAGTCTGATCTATTTTATTTTCCCTTTAATTTAGCAAATGGCCAATATAATAAACTGAATGAGCATAAGAAATCTATCTGGTTCAACATCCCAAATAGTTCTCAATGGCAAGACATTCAAACATAGGATGGATTGATCCAAACTGATGAAGTAAAAAAATTCCACAAAGCGATTTTACCTACTGAGGTATTGTTGAGGTTGGGGTAAGCAACCATATACATTCAATAACAGGATTATTAGGATTGGATTTATGACTGGATCAGCATGTACACTTTTCTGAGAATACTTAGAAGGCTACTTGGACAGATATTAGCTGGATTTTTCTAGCTCTTTCGTCCTTAGGAATCAGGAGAGAACAGTTAATGGAACTGAACAAGGAGGTTAGTATTGGATCCAACCAATCAGAGTCAGTCTTCAAGGGTTTATCAGAATTAAGTCATTCATTCCACCTCCAATAATTTTGCTATTTGCTGTGCAGAAATTGTTTGTGGCAGGGTGGATTTGATTTAAATCAAGTCGATTTAAATCACGATTCAAATCATGATTTAAATCACTACTAAAAAGCTTGATTTAAATCAACTCGATTTAAATCATAATTTTTAAAGAGCAACTGTCATCTCTGTCCCGTAGCAACTCCTCCTCTGACCCGCTGTTGCCTCATCGACAGTCCCATTCACTTTAATGGGACGGCTGGTGATGCGGCAGTGACACAACAAGGTGAGGGACGTGGCGGGCAGCAGGTGAGTGGATGCCCGCTAACAGGCGCTGCCATGATGGATCTGAAATGACAGGTGCTCTTTAAATGTAAGAACTCATTCTTGCTGGTAGTTAGAATCTTTAATATTATTTGCGAACAAAATGAAGGTTTCCTATTTAGAATAATAAGCTGTCAGGTTAGTAAAACAGCGATATCAGAACCGATTTTACTTTAACAGGGTAATCACACATAGTTGGAAAACTACTCAAATTCTTTTATTTAATTAAAACAGAGCCTGGTATAGATGCATTTCTCTTCAAACAATCATACAGTTTGTAGTGTACATAGATTTGCAAAACAATGGGAAAAAGGAATATTTCTGAACTTTGTTTTATGATTTATCTCATGGTTACTGTGAAATTGTGTGAATGCATCAATGCAGTGCATGTTATCTCAGCTTGCAGAGCTTGGATTCATTGAATGAGTTTACCAAAAATGTAAATATTGCAGAATACACAGCTTCATGCTACATAACTAAGCTCCATTTCATGCTGAATAAACTAAATTATTAATGTATCTTAAATAAAAAACTATATTTAGATAGATTTTTACTCCAAAAGCATTTTATTAAAATAAATTTGATAAAAATTAAAAAAAATCCAATTTAAATAAAAAAATCCAATTTAAATAAAAAAAAATCTTTTTTTTTCCTTTTTGTTTGAAAAAAATCATTATTATCCACCCTGGTTTGTGGATCTCAGAAGAGGTCACATGTGATCACTCTGTGGAGAACCTGAGTAACTAAAATGATCCCTGAGACCTCCCAGCCCAAGCATCTATTTAGCCTACCTGAATTTTTGAGACAGAGTAAAAGGTAGGGCTCGGTTTTTATTTTTTTATTTTTTACATTCTGGTTAGGCTGGTTGTTCAGCCGAGACACCTGTTTCTAACTCTTAAACTTTTGACTTTTGAAAAAGTCATTAGGTCTTGAAGATGAAGTATTATGTACTGCTACTCATTTGGCTTTAGCTGGGACACATTCCCAATCAAACCAAATCCTTAGATTTCAGCTTAAAGCTCATATTTGTTGAGGCTTTTGCTACTGGTGTCTTCTGAATTTTACTCTTTTATTGAAAAGCATATATGTATGACAAATGCACACACAACATTAAAATGTAGAGGTATCGTATAGATAACAAAGTTATATGCTGTCAAGGCAGTTCTCTTTCCAATTGTAACATACAGTTGTGAAACCTGGACCAGCAGAAAGTCTGAGCCAAAAAAAAAAAAGAATTTCCTTTCATTTCTAATGCTGGAAATTATTCTGGAGACTACCTTGAACTACAACAACAAATAACTCAATACAAAATGAAATAAAACATCTTGAAGCACTCATAATGAAGCTAAGACAGTTTGGACACATAAGGCAAAGGCAAGAACAATTAAAGAAGACTGAAACTTGGCAATCAAAGAAGAGGCTAATTCTACTGCTAATATCTTCAGTTGTTATATCCCTGAACTGTGATTTAAAGTCATCAATCATTTTAATAAAATAAATGCTTCTAAAGGACCTTGTATAACCTCCCTTTATTTGGGGGGGATGTTCAGTTAACTTCCATATTCAGGGCTCGCTGCATCAAATCCTGCATACCTTTATGCAAACATACACGTAAATAAGCAAATGTTATAACAAGAACAAAACTGTTGGGGAAACTGGCTTTCTTCTCCACTGCAGATAACTAACTAATTGTTTTGCAGAACTGAAGGAGCAAACCCATATTTGCTACTATTGGCTTGGTGCTCTTCACCACTACACACTGAAATAGCATGTACACATGCTGTACACATGTACACATCATTTTAAAATCAGAAGAGTTCTGCTATATTGGATACTTTATAAACCTATTTTCCTACCTCATTTAATTTGTACCAGGCTTATAAAAGATGCATTTCCATATACTTCTAAAAGTTCCTAAGCCTAGTGCCCAAATTACAGTACATGTTACAACCTCTATTTTCTAACTACAAGCCCTCTGTCATGGTTCCCATAGTAACCAAGGCTCCTTTCCTAATGCACGTTTGTCTCAACACTGTAAAATGCTTTCAAGTAGGCTTTCTACAGAATTGCAATCTGCTGTGATCAAGGACCACACTTGATTTTGGGAGGAGAGGAGTGGATGCCTGCACAGATGCCAGAAGTAGGTTTGGCCAGATTTATTTTAAAATGTATTTATTACATTTATTTATTTTTAACTGTAATGACTATTTAGAGTGCATGTGGCGATTTGCATCTGTTCCCCACCTCAAAAATGGTAGAAAACCTCATCTGCTTTCAATAATGACAGCTAGAAAGAGCTCCAACAGACTTAAGCAGAAGATCCTATTTCTCAAAAATTTAAGAACCAACCATTGCCAGACTGTATCAGAACCACGGTCTGTCTCTCCCTCTATTTGGTTTCTGGAGGTGATATCACTAAGTGCTGATATCTCCTCTGACATGATTCTAGTGTTGATTCAAAATAGTTGAGTGGACCAGGAATTGGTGGCTGACGGTATCCCAGCTGGCTTTGCTTTTTGTGGTAATGTTCTCTATTTTGCACCTCTGACAGCAGGAATAATCTGCCTACGAGAAACTTCTTAGAAGTGAAAGTGAACCATAGGCAAAAAAAATCTTCAGGGAGGGGAGAAAAAAAAGCAGTTCCCAGGTTTCTTTTAGAGAGCAATGAGGAACAAAAGGACAAGGACTGAAACAAAGCAAATTTTAAACTATATATATGAATTTTTTAGTCATATTTGATAGACAACTATCCATTCCAAAGTATTAAATTAGGGGGGAAAAGATCACTTTGTACAAATTCTGCTTTCAGCAAGGAAAAGAAAAGGACTAGAAAGCACACTTGGCTGTTGTTTGAAAAAGGGCAATTCCAAAAATGAGAAGCATGAAACCGCTTTCTATGCCATCTGTTCTCATGATAATACAAGATTAAAGTGACCTGGAGCATCTGTAATTCAAAGTTTATTGCACTAGCATCATTATTGCTGATGAACTTTCCAAATGCTTCCTCCCTTTTGCACCCTCCTTGTGAATTTACAAATTTTCATTCCTCACTACACTTAATTTCTGGCAGAGAGAGTCTGAAAAACTCAGAAAGAAAGATGAACGCCAGAAGGGAAAAACAAAGTTTAGCTATTCTGGAATCAGACAAAGAAGAAAGAAGAGTTAGAAGTAAATTACATCATAAAGTTGCCATTTTTTAAGTGTAGGAAAAGGATCTTGCTGGACCACAACATAAAGGGCAAGTCATCACTGAACACCAGCATCTGATTTATAGTAAATTAACTATCATAGCATTTTTCAAAATTCGATGTTGTTTGATGAAATATGGAGACCTCTATTACTAATCCTTTCTATACTTTCTCTCAAAGAACTATGCTTCCCAGGATTGGTGGGAAATTAGGAACAAGTATTATACAAATATAATATATGCTCACACTTTGTGATGAGAAGGTGCTAACTGCTTTCACATCTCATGCCCACATGTCCTAGGAAGTCATTACATGCTAAATGATGAAAGAACATGGAAGGTTTTTTATTCGGCAATTAAAAATAGCACTAGACTTTGATCCAGAAATGACCCAAGTAAATGGAGATTGATTCTACTTACAAAATGAAAGAAGATCTGGGTTAATTTCCAGGCATGATAGCATGGGTTATACCAATTCAAATTGTAATGTGAGATTACATATATGAACATTTGAATATTTACATTTAAGAATCCTATGCAGATTAAAAAGCAGTGCAGCAGGGAATGAACTATATGAAGTCCTTGATTTACAACAGTTCATTTAGTGACTGTTTGAAGTTACAATATCACTGAAAAAAGAGACTTATGACCATTTTTCACACTTACGACCATTGCAGCATCCCCATGATCATGTGATCAGAATTTTAGGCTCAACATGGTCGTAAGTTGAGAACTACCTGTACTCCAGAGGTCAGATTTCTTCTTCCATATGGATTACAGGATTGATTTTCAGCCTGAAGAGGCATTATTTGTTTGATAACCACAGAGGACATTTCTGCAACATGTTTAAATCAAGTATAGGGATGTAAAAAGTACCCCCAGTCAACAACCACATTGTGGCTTTGAGAGTTCTTCCTTCAAAGTGGATAGATCAACATTTGGGGCATTCATTCATTCATTCTACATTTGTAAGAGTATTGAAGACCTCTACACTACAAGCTTTAATCTCTAAGGCCCTCCTGAGTAGTAAAAAGCTACCAGTGACAGTTGACAGACTTTAATCAAGTCAGTTAAAAAGAATTTCACTCTTTGGAAGTTACAACTGAGTTAAACTGTTAAGAAGCCTGCTAATCAAGTCCCTGCACAAACAAGATGCACACTTTTGAGCTCCAAGTCCAGTCTGGTGCATATCATTGAGGGCCTGGAGTTGGACACACTAAATAGCTGGTGATCAACCTCTCTGAAGCCACTAGACTAATTGAATCCCTCACAGTGGAAAAGTCTCTTGTAGTGACTGCATCCTTCCTGAACTGCTTAAATTGAACTATATATAATGGGCATCTCTTCTCTCTCTATGTGTATTGATTATACAGGGTACATTCTCAAAAACTGGGAACTGGCGACAATAATCCCAATTTAAGTTGAGTGGCAATAAAAAGGACCCAGCAAATTAAAAATCCTTCTGAGTGCGATAAAGTACATTATATACAAAACACCTAAATCAAATCAAATGTGAAAGAGATGATTGTGGGGGCACAGAGGCACAAGAATTTTTCCCTAACTGTCTCTTTGGCAGATGATAGAAAGAGAGGGAGAGGGAGAAAGAGAGAGAGAGAGAGAAGCAAACAGACAGACAGACTATTTCTTACCTCACAGGAAGTAATACAATGAATAGATTTTGGGCTAGGATACCATTCCAGTCTTCCAGTACACACGATACTCTGAAGAGAGTTAAAAAGAGTTTTGCATTAGTCAGAGGATAACAGCAAGCAATCTTTAGTTTTTTTTAAAAAAATATATCTTATATATATCTTATTTCACCAAAGATCTATTACATTCTATGCAGTGTTAAAGATTTTGTGCGACTGGGATTACAAATTCTATACACAATCTCCTATTTGATAAAAAAAAAATGAGTCCAGGTAATTTTAAGATTCGCATCATCCTTCTAAAAAAATCTTGGTTTGTAAACATTATACAGTATTTGTATAATATCTTTGAAAGATATTAGTAAATATTTGATTTTTAAACCTACCAATCCCCACAAAACAAACCAAGAAAATAATATTATTCTTAACTAGCCTCAAAGCACGCCCATACTTTTTGGTAAGTACTGTAGAAGCATTTACATTAATTTACATCACTGCTATTATATCAAGGCTATTCTATATATAATGGGAAATAGATAGTGAAATATTTCCAAACAGCCCTGAGATAAGAAAAAGAAATAGTTAAAACTAGTTTACACTATTCACTATTTCCATATTTTTCTATACTTAAAAAGCATCCTTGCTTTTTAAGCATCCTTGCATCCTTGCTTTTACCATCTCCATTTACTTTTTTATATATTGTCCTTTCTTCTTTGGAATTATCAATTCTCTGTTTTTGAGCATCTCATGAATTCCTTCCAACCACAACTTTTTCAGTCTTCCCCATTTTTACAATTTAATCTCTATTCATTTGCTCTATATGAAAAATCCCTCTCAATAGGCTTCCTTCAAATTGTATACCCTTCTGTATTTCATCCTCATTCACTCAACATTAATTCATTCTCGATTATTATCTCTTCTTGTTTTGTCACACACATTTCTGAAGCACCCCATTCTTACTGTATTCAACTTATTTCAGGGTTTCTCTTGACAGACCCAGCTTGTTCCCATATAATGAAATGAACAAAAGTAAACTCACATACATAACTATTTTTGCTTCTTTGAATAAAGTATAAGTACATTTAGATTACTGCATTTGTAGTTGATGACTCCAGTTGGCAGATTTCAGTCTCCTTGACCCTAATCAATCTAGCCCAGGTCCCTAATCCACTTCATTGTTCTTCCTACCTCACCCTGATCTGTATGGCAGATACCTCTTGGAGACAATGATTCAACAATGCCATTAAAGTTCACAGAATATCCAGTCGACCATCAAGTCGAAGAAGAGAAGTGATTTGAAAATATACAGAAGGATCAAGAAATGAACAAAAAGAGAATTATGTTAAGTGACAGCTTCTGGCAATGGGAATAATTTAGTTTCACAATAACAAAACCTCCTCCCTATATTAATCTCTTTTCTGTTTCCCTATTCCCAGGAGAACACTTTTATGTAGTAAGGGGTTTTCAGCTGGAAGGCAAAACGTTACATAAAAAAATCAACAATGGGAGAAAATCAACTCAAGAGCATTCCACTTCAGAATTACAGGCCTTAAAGGGCATAGTTAGTAGATACCTTCTTCCCCTGTTTGAACATAACCGGCAGCACAATTGTAGGGTTTATATAATATAACACACAACAGTGTCTAAAGGAATGAATCTTCGATAATCCTGAAAATTCCCATGAGGAGAAATATAATCTTGTGTGGTAATTCAGCTCCATAATAACACAACTTGGTTTTATTTAAATGTTTTTAAATGCCAGCCATATTCTTCATTTTCAGGCAAACTCAATGCAGATGAAACAACAGGATTATAATATCTGAGGTATTTTAGCCATTCCACTGAGAGGGATAAGAATGCAACTAGAAAAAAGCTAAACATCAGAGTCAGAGATTCAGGATAACAAAGCCAGAGTGTATCATGATAACTTAGAATGCCGACAGATAATCCACAGATGTTTCCAGACCATTTTTTCCTATTTTTTTTCTGTACCTATGCATGTCTTCTTCCCAGAAAGAGCCTGAAAGAATGCCAGGCAAAGACTCAACTAGTGTACCTTCCCAAGCATCAACCAAGCATGAAAGATGTTGGATATGTCTACATTCCTTATTTAAAAAACATAATTAAGTGAAGTTCTTAAAACTATATTCCAATTGTTTCCAGCCATTAATACTTCACTGTTGTCTTTTCCCACTCCTAGTCTGGTTGGATACTTGTTCCATAGTAACTTCATCATGGGTTATAAAAAGCAATGATTTCAAAGCACTATATTGCCAGTAGAGTTAGTAGTCTATTTGTTACACTTATTTATCACATTTAGAAACCACCCATCTCCCTCACAGGGGGGCTGTAACGTTTTGACTTTCCCATGATGACATTTCAATGGAGCACAATCTTTCACATATTGGCTGCATCAGTTGTGGTCCAGCTGTCATGTCATGTTTGTTAGAGAATAGCAAGCAGATAATCAATGAAGCTTATTACACATCAATAAGTGAGTGCAGATAATGTGGAATGATGCAAAAGCAGAGGGAATGGCCATGAAGAGCAGGAGGAAGAGCCACTACCAAGGCAATAAAAGGGGTAGATAAAAGGGGCTTGAGCCTGGGCCAAGAAAATAATGAGAAAAAGTCTCAAACAAGATCCAAGTTCACATGGAGATAAAGTAAGGGACACACTCGGATTCGGTTACAAGATTCCATTACTAGAACTGTTAAAACAGTAGCCCTGATCTATATGGCATGGGTTCCTTAGTTAGGTCTAGTTTGTTGGGATGTCATTACTCTTGCAAGTCAAAAACAGAACAGGAAATTTATTTTATTTATTAAATTTGTTTGCTGCCCATCTGACTACGAGGTAACAGCAACATTAGAATAGAACAGAGCTGGAAGGGACTTTGGAGGTCTTCTACTCCAGTCCCTCGCTTAAGCAGGAGAACCTATACCATCTCAAACAAGTGACTGTCTAGCCTCTTCTTAAAAATCTCCAGTGATGGAGTTCCCACAATTTCTGGGGGCAAGCTGTTCCACTGGTTAATTGGTTGTTACCAATACTTTATGGCCAAATCTACCCTCTGCAGCTACAGCTAAGTCATTTTCAATCACGAGGCCTAGATTGGACTTCTTAAAAAAGGAAACAATAATTTACATTCTCTCCAGATAAAAATGTAGCTTTGATTTTCCAGTTCATGATGACTGTGATAATGAAACCTCCTTTTTTAAAATATTCAAAATGTTAGAATCCCAAAAAAGGAACTTCTAAGTAAGCATGGAGAAAAAGCTTGCCCCTTTAATTAGAAATCCAAGCTGCAGCCAGAGGAAGGAGGATAATGAGTCTTGCACATCATAACTCTTTAAGCTCTTTTCAAAAACAACTTCCTTTTCTGTGGGGTTGGGGTTTTTTTGCTCATAGTCATACTCACTCATCACTCTCATAGCTTTCCCACTGAAACTGGACTATAAGATGGAAATGTTCAGTGAAGAAACTGTAGCCTTAGATCAGTGCTTTCCACAGTTCTAGGAAAGCAGACTAATATATTCCACTTTCAAAGTTGCAGCACTTCCACTTCTTTTTACCTGGACTTTGGTAGGTTTCGATCTGTGGTCCATGGTATCAGCAGTGACATTTTCAGGCAATATCACAGGATCTCTCAGTAGGAACAGACAGGAAGGTGTGCATGTAGCCCCTGGCACAGAAAAAAAAAGAGAAGTAGCAGATTATAATTTCAGATTATATCCCAGGATTTAGGATGCTATTTTCTCCCCTCTCCCCCACACAGCAGTTATTACTGGTAGCTGTAAGTAAGTTGTCCCCTGCCACATTGCTCCGTTTCTTTGGCCTCCTACAATTTTTACATTTGATAATCTGGAAGAAGTAAATCTTTAAGCAAAAAAAAAAAAAAGCAAAATGTGCTGCTTTTCAAAAGATACACACATGCACAATATTATCTCCTCATTCCCTCTCCCCACCCATCCTATATAATTCCGTGTTTGAACATGCTCTGTTCTTTGGAAGCCCCAAATGATTTTGGCTCCTGAAACCCCAAAAGACTTTACAAGCCTTTGGAAGCCCCATGTGAACAGGTGCCATTCTTTAGAAGTCAAAATGGAAGAGTTTTGTTTTGAAATACTGATAAGCAGCAAATTACCTCTATGACTTTTGTTTTTAAAAAATCAGGGAAGATTTATAAGATTGGCATGTTTGACTGAGATTAAAAGCAGAAATAGTTACATGGTTGCTGGATTTTTGCTGACAAAGATTGGTAGACATAGCATTTTGATTTTAGCGTACTTAAGAGATGAGCTATGAGGAGAATAGAGTTTATTTTATTCCTTTTTTATAAAGATAGTGATAAGCTATTAAAATTGTTTTTATTAGCTGCGAAGTTAGTTCTTTTTCTTCTTTCCCCATTTTTATCCCCTTCCTTCCCCCCTCACACACACACAACACTTTTGCAGTTTTCTGCTTGTAGTTTTGGTAGTTTTTATTGACTTATACTCTTTTCATGTATAACTCTTAATAAAAAAATTTGGAAAATAAAAATTAATCTATGTACTCAGAGGAACTCCATCTTTAATGTAGATTAAGTAATTTAATATTACGAAAGTTTAAGGGGAGGACTAACTTCCAGATTTCCTTTATCTAAATTATGGACATGATGAGCAGCTTTAATTTTAGACATTCAGCTTTATTAGTGGGTATAATACATATTGACCTTCATTTCTTTGGGATGTAAGTAGTCAAGATCATCACTCTCTCTGGATACAATGGACCTGATTTCCTTCTTAGGCAAAATTCTAACTTTAACTTGAGCATGAAAGGCTGCAAAGCAGTTATGGAAGGAAGACCTTGGCACAGAAACAAAATGTTGATCTCATTCAGATGAGAACAGATAGGAAATAAGAGATTTCTATTTGTCATTATTCTATCTGTGAGAATCTGTTATTATTATTCTACCTGTTAGAATTTTTTTATTATTGTATCTGTTAGAATCTATCTGTTATATTCCATCTGTTAGAATAACAGATAGATCTGTTATTCTAACAGATAGGAAGCAGATGAAGAAAGGTAAAAATCACATTGAATACCCGTTCAATTAGCACAGGGTCCCCCCAGGGCTGTGTGCTCTCTCCATCACTCTTTTCTCTCTATGCCAATGACTGCATCTCAAAAGATCCCTCTATTAAAGTACTGAAGTTTGCAGATGGTACAACAGTCATTGGTCTCATTTGAGATGGTGATGAATCTGCATACAGACAGAAAATTGAACAACTGGCCCTGTGATGTAGCTGGAACAATCTAGAACTGAAACACTTAAAACTGTAGAGATGATAGTAGATTTTAGGAGGAGCCCTCCTATTCTATCGCCTCTTACAATATTAGCAACACAGGGCTTCCGGTTCCGGATCGCGGCACACGCAGTCGCACAGAGAGATCCGTCTCTCCCACCGGCTGTTTTCCCTCTGCCGGTAGACCCTTAATCGGGTCGAAAGTCGCCCCGGAGAGGCGACCACCGTTGAGGAGGCCCTCATTTGACTGGGGAAGGGTGGCAGCTCCTTCCTCAGTCCGAGCCAGCTCCTTAGGGCCGTCGGAGAAAAGATCGGCCAGTAAAATGGACGATCACTTTGCTGCACCAGCCGAAAGCCAGAAGAACAACTAAGCATAAAGAACCCCCGTGGAGAATCCGGGTGAGACCTTTCCTCCCCATTCTTTCCCTAATTACTCTCCTGTAAAAAGCTTTTGTATTTGAATTACTTCCCTGCTGTGAGGGAGCAGCGTTTGGGCACTTGGGAAAAACAGCTTTGGGAATTGAAAATAAAATAAAATAAACCAGTTAATTTTTTATTGACCATTCCATTTCTGGAATACTGAGGGGGCCTGAAAATATTTCTATTCTTGATTATTATTATCATAACTATGCGTCTATTATTTTGGAGAGGCCTTTCTTCATCTTTTTAACGTGAAAAACAAAAAATCTATTAACTTGGAAAGAAAGAAAGACCTTATAGCCTGCTGAGGACATCCTGTGACGAAAAGTGTTACTGCAACTGCATATTTTTTTCATTGCTGGAGGATGGCTCTGACCTTCAAAAGATGATAAGAGTAAGATAACTGAAACAGCTGTGTGGTGATTTGGTCTATTGAGAATTGGAGGTGAATATTTGTTGACTTCTACGAAATAGAGCCTTCACTAAAAGATTAAAAGATCTTTTTATCACTGACATGGAACTTAACACACAGCTGGACTATGAGCTTATACTGGAAAAAATCTTCCAAACTTTGATGGATCAAGTTATAGGCCGAAAAACAGTGGAGAAGGAGCAGATTGGCGCTAAAGAGACTAGTGAGCAATATGTACAACCTAAAGAGGAACCATGTCTACAACTCAACTATGAAACTACACCGAGAGAATTTGTGGAAACTAAGGAACAAATTAAATTTATACAACCCCAAACGCAATCTATGGAGAAGCTTGATGATCAAAGAATAACTTTAACTGAGATGCCTGAAGCATCAACATCAACAGAGACTGACACTCAGATACAAGTTATTGAAAACTGTGATAAGGTGGATAAACAACTAGTAACTACAACATGGAATAAAACGGCTTCTATCATCCAAAGGCTACTAGAAGAAAGGAAAGAGAACTTTGACCAATTTGAAGCATTGAGGAATACTGATTTTTTAATATTGTGGTTTGATGATGCAGGAATTTTATTATGGAAACCGGTATGGCACAGAAAGAAACCTAGAGTTAGATTTAAAAATGTATTTTAAAGTTTTATTTAATGGGTTTAAAAAGGCTTTTGAGTTTTTGACTGATTTAATAACTAACGGAATACGTGGATTTTGTAAGAGGATATCCTTTGTAATAATACTTTGTCTTAGATATGATAATTACTGGAGAGGAAAACTTTATCTACTGGGTTAAAAAGATTTTTTATAGACATAGATGAATCGATAGAATATATATTTAAATCAGATAGAAATCTATTTGTTGGTTTGATATTCTTATTTTAAATAAGATAATTATTTTGTAATAGAAGAAGAATAAGAGGGATTGGTGACAAGAGAAGAAATGGTATTAATGAAGAAAACATAAGAATGTTACTGCGGGAATAATATACTCATTTTAGATATAATCATTATGTTAAAAAGGGACACCCGAAGTGTTAATAATATGCCTATTTAAGGCTAATTGGAATATGGTAACTGTAAATTAGTAAAGCCTAAAAACAGGACTTGGATTTCTATAATTGAAATGTGATTGATATTTGATAGGATTGTTTGAAGTTTATTTAGAAATGTATTAATTTGAATATGCAAGACTATATGAGGGAATTAGAGAAGGAATTTTCAATGAATTAATTTGAGCTATATATCTGTGATTGTTCCTTTGGATGTTTGATATACCCACCTCCACGGTGTTTCCTAAGCACCTTGATATAACCCTTCCACCCCCATAAAAATATATTTAATATATATATATATACATATATATATATATACATATATATATATATATATATATATATATATATATATATATATATATATATATATATATATATATATATATATATATATATATATATATATATATATATATATATATATATATATATATATATATTAGCAACACAGTATCAACAGTAAAGACCTTCAGATTTCTGGATTGTATAATCTCCCAGGACTTGAAATGGACATCTAACATTAGAACTGCCATTAAAAAGGCACAACAAAGAATGTTCTTCCTGTGTCAACTCAGAAAGCTCAGACTGCCAAAGGAGCTGATGATACAGTTCGACAGAGGAATGATTAAGTCTGTCATCTGTACCTCAATAACTGTCTGATTTGGTACAGAAATTGAACAGGACAGATACAGACTTCAATGGATAGTTAGGACTGCAGAAAAAACAATTGCAACCAGCCTGCCTTTCATTGAGGACCTGTCTAGTCCATGAGCCAGAAAGAGAACTGTGAAAATATTTACAGGCCCCTCACGTCCTGGTCATAAATTGCTTCAACTTCTCCCCACAAGACACCGCTATAGGGCACTGCATGCCAAAACAATTAGACACAAAGACAGTTTTTTCCTCCATGCCATCACTCTGCTAAACACCTAATTCCAACAGCACTATCTTATGCCTAAGGATATCTAACCATGTAGTAGGGCTGTATTACTATTATCCTTCAAATCTTTCCTATTATCTGCTCCTATTGGTATCTTATGACAATCCCTTTGTTGGTTATCTCTTATGGTTTATAATTGTATCTTATGATTTATCACTTTGTTGCTTGTATGTGTACTGAGAGTTTATGTACCAGAAACAAATTCCTTGTGTGCCCAATCACACTTGGCCAATAAAGAATATTCTATTCTATTCTATTCTATTCTGTTCTGTTCTGTTCTGTTCTGTTCTGTTCTGTTCTGTTCTGTTCTGTTCTGTTCTATGATAAATATATGTCACATGGTAACTTTAGCTTTAAAATCTGTGTTACTAGAAAAGTAATTAAAACTGTGCAATGACAGCATGTTCAATTAAAACTTTTTTTTATTTTACAGTTTGATACTGATACATTAGCTTCACGTACAGCTCCTGATTTATTATCAATATGGAGAAGCATTTTAAATTATTCAAAGTCTACAGTATTTTTAACAGGCAATCAAGGAGTCTTGGATATACATCAGTTACATGCACAGAATTGAATTAGCCTACATTAAAAATCTGTGGTTAATGGTCCTAAAGACTATTAAATATCACAGAGTATAGGTTTCAATGCTATTTATTGGAACTATTCGTTTTTTGTCAACTTCAATTTCAGCTGTTTGAAAAATCTAGAAGCATGACTAGAAAAATATCAACACATAATCATTACATGGCATTACCCAGAAGTCAGTTAATCAATGTTAAGTTTGTTATGATCTTAAGATTAATTCAACAGAGGTTTCTTTACATTCTTTCAGCATACCCCAAAGAATGTTTTAAAAGGGTTGGCTATTGATTTCATTATGTTGGATACTCTGTTGCTTTTCTGATTCCATTAACTATATCTTTACTGACATAATGGCAAAACTGATTAATATTTTATTGGATCAAGACAATGATTAAAAACAGAATTTTTTTCTACCTTTTCCCTTTTGTTTTTATTTTTCTTTCTTCCTCTTTTTGTAAACAAAACAGAGATTCACCATTTTTTATGGTTGATATAGTGCTGGTCTTCTTTCCCAAAGTCACTTTCTGATAACTTAACAGATCACAGCAAGCTTCTCAACTTTATTAATCTTTCCAGCCTTTATGAATAATGAATTCTTCTTTTATATCTAAGACACTTCTGCATGTACTAATCTGGAAAAGCCTCTTCAGGGATAGGGAGATGTTTTCTCATCAGCTTAATCTCAGTGGAAGAAAATTCAGAGGTTTAACACTATTTGATTTAAGAATAGAGTTTACAGTTGGCAGACAACATTAAGGATTAGGCTGTGCGGGGTGCACATTATTTGCATATTATTTAATTTTTAATTTTTCCTTTTGAGAATTATACCACTTTTTCCATCCACAACTCCTTCCATTCTTTCTGACTTCCAGAGTAAATATTTAATATGAATCAAATAGAGAAATATATTTTTGTTGCTTGTCTTTGGGACCTACTTGTGAATACCTGAATGTTACACTAGAAAAGAAAATACTTGTTTCTATTGTGATTGCTCTGCTCTGTTTGTGTTAAAGCCCCACTGATATTAAGATGTTTTTAAAATATAAACGTCTAAGCAGAATATTTGATTTTAAAACAGCAGAAGAAATCTCAAGTAGAAAGAAAACTGAGATATGCTACAAATATTTATTTCATTAATTTATATGCCGCCCACATGGAGTGATGTAAAATATAAACAGTATGCACCCTTAATTAAAAAATGATTAAAAATTGAAGCTTTAAATATAGCCCGTTCCACAAATCTGCAAACAACTTGATAGGATAGTTTAGGTCAGGCATGTCAAACTCGTGACGTCGTGCGATGTATCGTGACTTTTTCCCCATTGCCAGCAATGGGGTGGACGCGGTTTCGGCGTGATGTATCCGGCCCGCGGGCCAGCAGTTTGACATGCCTGGTTTAGGTGAATGGGATGATCAGAAACTGTTCGCCTTACCAATTCCATAACCTTGCTCACACTTGTATTCCACTGAATTAAGCTCCTGCAGCAATGCACATTCTCCCTGCAGTTCTTCACACAGTTTAAATTCCTCTGTCCACAAGCCATGTTTAGTGCAAAGAATGGGAAGCTGAAACATAAAAGAACCAGATTAATTCATGAACTGTACAGTATTTAAAGTCCCTCTTTGTTACCATATTCAATACAGTCAATGTCACCCATATAGTCCATATAGGCTACATTAATGATTATAACTTCAGTGGAATCCTGTGATTCCCAGCTGATCTCAATCCAACTGCAAAAATTTTGAATTTTGGTTCCTTCCTTCTGCTCACAAAAAACAGTATCCAGAGTACATTTAAGTAATTTTGTGAGCTCTCCTTTTTCACAAGAGTTTGGCAGTCTGGGCCAGTGTTCAGACACTGATTTCACCCATAATATTGTCCCTCTGTTTAGGGATATCAGTTCGCCATGGTGTTTACTCAAAGTGTCAGAATCCATTTATATTTCATTTCTAGCTATCTCCTCTGATCTAAACCCAAATCTCACCTTTCCATGGATTCTGCCATACTCCCAAGGGGGAGGGGGGATATGCATGCGGGTTTATTGCTTTCACTTCCTCTATTCACTACAATGTAACCTTTTGTTTATTTGCCTTCGTGTCTGCTACCCATTACAATGTAACAAATTGCCTCCTGTACTATGCATCTCTCTGAACCTCTTCTCCTTAACCGGGCAGCTAGGAAAAGGGGGGGGAAAGAGATACAAACCTCCGGGACCTGGTTTATTTCTCCGTTCTCAAAATGGAGGTGTGAAGAGCTGTGGAACAATCGTGCATACATGGAGCTGGACTGATGTTATCTTCCCTTTCCCACGATGGACTTAACACCTGCGGATTGGCCGGACTGAACCGTCCGGATGAACTGTGGGGTGGGGTTTGCTTAGGGACACTTTAAAACATCGATCTGTAAGGGAATCCCTCAGATCCTGTCTATTATGCCTGCTATCAACTACTCTTAATAAAAGTTCCTGTTGGAAGAAATTGTTTCCAAGTGTTCTGCTTCCTTAAGATGTGGGATTGAAGTGGGTCCTTACATTAGACAGGATCTGCATTAATAGTCAACCTGGAAGGAAGAACCTTACTGGGGGACTTTGCAAAAAATACAATGTCGGACGACAAGGCAGGGAAGGAAGAAAACCCTGTGGAAAGGGAGCCTTCTCCCCGACTGAGATCCCGCCAGCTGTCGGGATCCGAAACGTCATACTCCTCTGGAGAAGAAGTGGTGGAGACGCGCAACCACAAACCTCAGTGGTCGATGGGCGTTGGAAAAAAAGAGTGGGAAAAGATATCGAGAAAGGTGACCCTGAGACAGGGCAGCCATCAACCCGAATGGAAGCAAGAGATGGAGAAATCCCTGCACGTTAGCGAAGAGGAAGGAAGTTGTGCACAACACTCGAACTGGATCCTAGAGAAAGCGTTTGACCTGATGAAAAGAACCCTCGGCTCTCTAGTGGAGGAGAAACCTGAGCCCCGCGGCCGCACCAGCACCTGGAGCTACAGCTGGAGAGACACTGAGGGTGAATCGGAACCTGTAGTCCCGGGGACGTCCGCTGAACCAGCAGCTACCACTTCAGCAGCCCCCACGCCCTGCCGACCCGCAGATGGTGATCAGGATGGGAGACAATACCGCTGGCGGCGAAGACACTGATCCATTCAAAGATTCCTGCCACTGGACACGAACTTCAGGGGGGAGCTACCATG
Source organism: Azemiops feae (assembly GCA_023970755.1). NCBI lineage: Eukaryota > Metazoa > Chordata > Lepidosauria > Squamata > Viperidae > Azemiops > Azemiops feae. Next base: position 1,411,687 of record JALGBA010000616.1, read on the forward strand.
CTTGGGGTTTTTCCTAACTCAAGTCCTCAGCTACATGGAAGAATATGGACAGGACATCCCCAGTGACAAAGCCCGCATCCGTATCATGCAATCCTCTCTGGATGGACCGGCTGCATGAACCTGCATGATTCCAATGCCCCAGAGCTCAACAACTTCAACTGTTTCATGTCCTCTCTGAGAAGGCGATTCGAGGACCCCCTGGCTGATTGCAAGGCCCGCGAATCAAAATGGTGAGGCAGGGCAGATGCCCAGTAGCCGAGTATACATAAGAATTCCGGGCCATTGCCAACAAGCTGAACTGGCTGGAAGACATCCTCCTTAGCCATTTCAAAGACGGCTTAAACTACGACCTGTATGATGCTTGCCTGCCTTGAGGGGACCCACTCCAACTCGATGAATGGTACGTCCTGGCAGAGGAAGCAGAGATTGACCTACTGAAGAGGCATCGCCGAGGAAAACCATGGGGCCGCTCGCCTCCTGAGCCGACGTGCGAGCCAGCAAAATCATCGGCTACGGCCAAGAAGTCAACAGGTTGTTTCAAATGCAGGAGAGAGGGGCATTGCACCGTAGAATGCTGCTCAAAAGCCCCTCAGCGCAAACCAGACCCATCACCGGCCAGGAAATCAGGGAAGTCCCCAGCCAAACCAAAAGAACCCGCTATGAGGGTGATAGAGGCTGTGGAGTCCCCAACCCCTGCCAAGCAAGGGGAGGGAACTCTGGCCTACACCGCAGGGGCGATGGGCACCTCGGACGACAGCTCGGAGGGTGGACCCCTGGTAAGTGGATCCATTCCACCCATCCTCAAGAGAGTGACTATATTAGCTCCCTCCATGCCCGAAGCTGTCAAAGTGAAGGCCTTAATAGACTCTGGCTGCACCCGCTGCCTCATTAGCCCGACGCTAGAGCGGAACTTGGGCATTCTGGTGAGGAGACTAAAACAACCAATATCATTTGGCTAGTTAGATGGGTCCATAGCAGAGGGGGTGCCAGCTACCCTAGCCACTTTACCAGTCCACCTGTCCCTGGGGACCCATGAGGAAGATATAACGTTTGTAGTGACTCCAGGCATGGAATGCCCAATGATCCTAGGGCTGGAATGGTTAAAGAAATGGAACCCCTGGGTAAATTGGAGGATGGCAGAACTCAATTTCCCAAAGGGGGATCGTGCGAACTTAAAACCCTGAGAAGCCCTACCAAACCCAGGAACGGAGAAAGCTTTGGTGGGAGAGGAAAAGGGGCTACCCAAGATCCCAGAAGAATACCGAGACCTTGCTGAAGTTTTCAGTGAGGAACGGGCGGATGAGCTTCCCCCGCACCGACCCATGGATTGTGCCATAGAATTCAAGCCCGGGGCAAAACTCCCGAAGCCCAGACTATACTCTATGAGCCCTAAGGAGAAGGGGGAAATGGAAAGATTCATAAATAAAAACCTAGAAAGGGGGTTTATCGAACCTGCCACACCTAAGGTAGCCACCCCGGTTCTCTTTAGAGAGAAGGACGGCACTTTGAACTTGTGCATAGATTACCGCACTCTGAATGCAATCAGTGAAAGTAACTTATACCCCCTACCCCTCATGAAGGACATGTTATCCCACCTCTCGAAAGGAAGAATTTTCACTAAACTAGACGTAAGGTAATTGTATTACCGCCTTAGGATTAAGGAGGGGGATGAATGGAAAACCGCATTTAATTGCCGAATGGGATGCTACCAATTCAAAGTTTTGCCGTTTGGACTACAAGGGCCCCCCACAGTATTTATGCAATTAATCAACGAGGTACTAAGGGAGCACCTATTTAAGGGGGACCTGGTTTATTCAGACAACATCCTTATCTTCAACGAATGCAAAGAGGAATATATCAACCTAGTCAGGGCAGTTTTAAAGAAACTGCGAGCTGCCCACCTATATGCCAAATTATCGAAATGCGAATTCCACCAGGAAAGAATAGACTACCTGGGTTATCGCATATCCCCACAAGGCATTGAAATGGACCCCGAGAAAGTCAGAGCAGTACTAGAATGGGCACCACCTTGCACAAGAAAGCAGTTGCAAAGTTTCCTGGGTTTCGCAAACTTTTACCACCAATTCATCCCCTCATTTGCCCAAATAGCCCTGCCCCTCACAAACTTACTAAAAGCGAAGGGAGAGTCCTCAGTGAAACCTAGCCAACCACTAAAATGGACAATGGAATGCCAAGCGGCGTTCGAGAGGTTAAAGAGACTTTTTTCTGCCGAATCCGTACTGAGGCACCCAGACATGGATAAACCTTTCGTAATACAGGCGGACGCAAGCGATGTGGCAGTGGGGGCTGTACTATTACAAGAAAACGATGGAGGGGTATTGCAACCGTGCGCATACACATCCAAGAAACTCACTGAAATGGAACAGTGCTGGGCCGTGTGGGAAAAAGAGGCATATGGGGTGTGCTGGTTATTACTTACGTGGCACCATTTCCTTGAAGGAAATAAAATCCCTTTTCAGGTCTGGACGGACCACAAAAACCTGGAAGCCTTAAAAACACCCAGGAAGCTCACTCCCAAGCAAGCCCGCTGGTCCCAGCATTTTCACCAATTCCATTTTACGCTCAAGCACTTGCCGGGGGGGGGGGAGAACTTCCTGGCAGATGCACTGTCTTGCATGCCCCATCGGCGAGCCACCGATTCTAAACCACTCATGCCTGAACCACAACTGGCAGCGCCAGTAACCACCAGAGCCAAAGCTAAATTAAAGCCACAGCTGGGTAGCCAAACCGGAATCGAATTCCGGAAAACCTTGGAAACAGATGAGTGGTTCCAGAAAAATAGACACGTGTGCACAATCAAGGACGGACTGCCATGGGTGGGAGAGAAGTTATATATACCAACCACCCAGAGGGTCATTTTCATGCAACTATGCCATGATACAAAATCAGCAGGGCATTTTGGATTTGTAAAAACATTACATTTAATTAAAAGACAATTTTGGTGGCCTTTCTATGTCCATGAAAAAGGACATAGAAAGTTACGTCGCCAGCTGCCCAACGTGTGCAACGGCTAAGAGGTTGCAAGGGAAATCGCCCGGAATGTTACAACCAGTGGCGAACCCCTCAGCCCCCTGGAAAGAAATATCCATGGATTTTATAGTGGAATTACCAGAAAGCAATGGAAACACTGTCATCTGGGTGGTTACGGACTTGTTTTCCAAACAAGTGCACTTTATCCCTTGCCAAAAGATTTCCACCGCAAAAACCTTAGCGAAACTATTCGTGCAGCACATCTACAGACTGCGTGGGGCACCCCAACGCATCATATCTGATAGGGGAGTGCAATTTACGTCAAAAGTTTGGAAGGAATTTTTATCCCTCTTAGGAGCCACTCAGGGACTGTCATCTAGTCATCATCCTCAGTGTAATGGACAATTCGAACATTCAAACTCAGTACTTGAGCAATACTTAAGATGCTTTATTAATTTCCAGCAAACGAATTGGATGGACCTGTTCCCTTTCACAGAAGTTGCTTACAATAACGTAGTCCACTCCAGCATAGGCTACACTCCCTTTCAAATAGCCACCGGTCAAAGTTTCAACCCTATGGCAGAACTAATCCCAAACGAACCGGAAATCCCATTGCTGAAAGAATGGATAGCACAATTACAAAACACCTGGCCAATAGTTAGGAAAGCCTTAGATGAAGCTAGGCAAGCGTACAAAGCACAAGCAGACAAAAAGAGAATCGAACCCGTACCATTCAGTGTAGGAGAAATGGTATATTTGTCTACAAAATACCTAAAATACCTACAGCCCTGTAAAAAACTTGGATCAAAATATATAGGACCTTTTCCAATTAAAAGAATCATAAACCCAGTAACAGTAGAATTAGAACTACCCAAAAATCTCAGGCAAATACACCCAATTTTTCACTGCAGCTTGCTGAAAAGAGAACAACAGTCACCCTTACGGCCAAAAATCCCCCCACCACCACCTCCAATCATGGTTGAAGGAGAACAACACTTCGAGATAAAAGAAATCCTAGATTCTAGGAAGTATCACGGAGCAACTCAATACCTAGTAGCATGGAAACATCTTCCCTCCTCAGAAAATGAGTGGGTCCATAAACGTCACGTCAGAGCACCGAAACTGCTAAAGACGTTTCATACAGAATATCCCAACTAACCAGACTAACCTCTATTTTTTTCCCTCTACAGGTGGATGTCTCCTATTTTTAAGGGGGGCAGGATGTCAGAATCCATTTATATTTCATTTCTAGCTATCTCCTCTGATCTAAACCCAAATCTCACCTTTCCCTGGATTCTGCCATACTCCCAAGGGGGAGGGGAGATATGCATGCGGGTTTATTGCTTTCACTTCCTCTATTCACTACAATGTAACCTTTTGTTTATTTGCCTTCATGTCTGCCACCCATTACAATGTAACAAATTGCCTCCTGTACTATGCATCTCTCTGAACCTCTTCTCCTTAACCAGGCAGCTAGGAAAAGGGGGGGAAAGAGATACAAACCTCCGGGACCTGGTTTATTTCTCCATTCTCAAAATGGAGGTGTGAAGAGCTGTGGAAGAATCGTGCACATACGGAGCCGGACTGATGTTATCTTCCCTTTCCCTTAACACCTGGGGATTGGCTGGACTGAACCGTCCGGATGAACTGTGGGGTGGGGTTTGCTTAGGGACACTTTAAAATATCGATCTGTAAGGGAATCCCTCAGATCCTGTCTATTATGCCTGCTATCAACTACTCTTAATAAAAGTTCCTGTTGGAAGAAATTGTTTCCAAGAGTTCTGCTTCCTTAAGATGTGGGATTGAAGTGGGTCCTTACACAAAGTCTCTCAAATATCTAATGTAAGATTTTTGAACAAGTGTTATGTATTCTTCAGTGTTTCAACACACATACTGATGTAATCTGTGGAGATTTAACATTTAGTATGAATTCAAAATCAAAGAAACTGATTCAAAATGTAGGCAGTATTTGTTTAGTGACCACAAAGTGGAACTGACAACTCCATCACTAAGTGAAATGGTTGCTAAGTGGAAAATCATGTGACTGAAACTGTAATTTCATTTTCCTCATCCATCATAATGGGATAATTAGCAAGAAGGGAATTAATGTATTTATATTCATTGGAGAGGAAGAAATTACAAGAGATTAAGCAGGCACACAATGGAAAATACACACTCATCAAAAGTAATGCACTGGCATTGGCAGCCATAAGCGCACTACACAGACAGTTCAGTGTAGTCCCCATTGTATGTCTGCTTACTCTCTTGTAATCCCTTCCTCTACAATCTTTCAATTTTGGGAAAGGAGGGGAGAAAAAACCTCAAATGATCTTTGTAAGCAATCTTTCCTATGTCTGAACTGTTTTGGGGGTTTTGCACTCCACCCCCTAGGAGAGCAGTGTGATTGGAGGGGTTAGAGAACAAGTAATCACACAATGGGGAATATACTGGGCTGTCTGAATTTGCAGATCCCAGCCTCAAGGACCACCTTTCGATGTGTATTCTCCATTGTGTGCCTGCTTATTCTATTGTGATTCCTTCCTTCCTTCCTTCCTTCCTTCCTTCCTTCCTTCCTTCCTTCCTTCCTTCCTTCCTTCCTTCCTTCCTTCCTTCCTATCTCTCTATCTACAAGGGGGAGGGGGGGAAACAAAGAAAAAAACATGTCAGGCCCAAGTCAGTGTGATAAATTTGAATGGCTGCTGAATGGGGAAGTCGGTAAGCGAGGACTACTGGTATTTTACATTCATTAATGAGTAATACAATGGCATGATTTTTTATAAGAAATTCATGGAAGTAGCAGGAAAATAAAAACTGCTGGACAGGCCCAGTTACTCATTCTCTTTTTATTACACAATAAAACCAAATTCAAGAGATGCCAGTGAAAGGAATAAAGTATTATTCAGAAATTTCTAATGAGTTTAAAAGTTGTCAGAAGAAGCAAAAGCCAACTAAAGATCAGAAATAATAATATATATCTTATCTAAGTATTGACAGATACAAATGTGAAAAGCAGAAGTTGCTAGCTAACTGAAATTGCAAGCAGAGGAAATATCAAAATAACTATAGGAGACGAACTGTGCTAACAGAAAATTAGATGGTGAAAGATAGAATATGGACAAAGGGGCTTCCTGGAACATGGGAAGGACAGTGGTTTTAGGCGGTCTGGATAGATTATCGGATGATTAGGGAAGGGGCATTGAGAGCGATAGGGGAGGGGGGAATCTGCGTTGGGGGTAGGATATAAAAATGTGTCAAACAGCTCTTTAAGGTGTGGCTGAACTCCTGTGTGTGTTTCAGTCCACCAAGCCTTTGCAAACGCTTTATTTTGAATAAAACTTTGTTGCTGGAATTCCAAGTGAGTTTGTTTGTTTTGGGATCTTGAGCCACGTTCCAAACATCTTGGGGGCTCCTCTGGGATAATCCAAACGGTCCCCGGGTCACCGGGAGTGGCCACCCCTAAGGGGACAGGTGCCACCTCGATTTTGAAGGTCTCCTGAAAGGTGACCACCCCCGGCCCGGTACCCGTGAAGAACCGGACACTAAATAGTGGATTCCAGGAACAAAGTAGGTCAGGTCATTATTATTATTTTTGGAACATCCCGAGGGTCTGAAGGACTGGCAAGGCAAGGAGGTGGGTCAAGTACCAATTGCCAGGAAACTCTGTGCACAGACCCAGGTAAGAAAATCAGGGCATTTTCACAGTTACCTGGGCGGCTGGGTGGGTAGGCTGGTGTGAATTTGAGACCTGTGAGAGTGTGACTGAGACACCCCGAGAGCCATAAGGGCTGGCAAGGCAAAGTGAGTGCGGACTCTTGAGTACCTGATTTCCATACCTCCGCGAGGAGATTGGTGGGGAAAAAGAGGAAGTGAATTGGTGAAGTATAAGGTGGTCTCACTAGGTTGGTAAGGATAAGAGAACCAGACGGTAACCACTGATGGGTAATAGACCTTCCAAGAAGCCACAGAAGGATCAAAGAGGGGACTCCCTAGGCCAGGGAAAAGGAGATAAAGATGTGGGGAAAGGAGATAATGTTTTCATCCTTCCTCACAGTCCCCTGCGAAAGATCATGGCTGGATGGAATTATCCTCCTTATAGTAGAATGGTAAAAGATTTAGATAAAGACCTGATGATTCAATATTGTTATTTTATTTGGGGACAGAAACAAATAGATGAGGGAACTCAGTGGCCACAGTTAGGTAGTTTTAATTACTTCATTTGAGGGCAAGGTTGGCAGAATAAACTATATACTTAAGGTAAAAGTAAAAGTATTATGATAAAGTATTGCTGTTTTAAATGCTAGCAGGATGGGATGGATTCATCTGGAAAATACACCTGGGATAAGAGTAAAGGTACCATGACTCAATATTGTTATTTTGAGTGGCCAAGAAATCCTATTAAAAGTACTAGTGCATTTTGCTCAAAATATGGAAGTTTTAAAAATTGGCTATGTCAAGCACTAAACATATAGGTTAATAAAAGAAGTTTATATGCCTGATTGGATCCCAGGCAATATATAGTCCATTTTTGTTAGAGGAGTGTGGAAGTAGTGTATGTGTGTCTGTCTGTGTTGTGTCTAATAATAATAATTAATAAAAAGGCCTTACTTAAAAACAAAAAAAGAGAAGGGGTGTCCGAGGCACTTGATTGAGGGGTCCTACAAAGAGCCTTGGATAAATTTATTCGTAGGACCATACCTGACTGAAATGATGTTTTTAGTGGACACTGGAGCATCTAAAACATCCATTAGTGAACTACTAAAAGGTTTAAAATTAAAGAATGAAATAATTAGAATTTCGGGGGTAAAAGGGGAAGACTTTGAGGTCCGGAAAACTAATGAAACACAAATTAGAGGACCGTGGGGAGAGGAACTGTCAATGGAACTTTTATATGTTCCAGAGCCAGGGATAAACTTGCTGGGGAGGGATGTTTTGAGTCAAATGGGGATAACAATTAGATTTAGGAAACACTCAGGAGTCTTCGTCTTAACTGATGAAGATATCCAAGACATAAATCCTGTAGTGTGGGTCAATGAAGGAAACAGGGGAGGATTGCAAATAACCCCCCTCAAAATAGAATTAAAAGAAGGGTGTGAGCCGGTAAGACAGAAACAATACAATATCTCCTTAGAAGGGAGGAAAGGCTTACAACCAATTATTGACAATTTATTAAAGAATGGATTATTGGAACCAACCATGTCACCCTTTAATACACCAATTCTCCCTGTAAAGAAACCAGATGGCAATTGGAGAATGGTCTGTGATTTGAGGTTCCTTAATAACATTGTGGTAACAAGACACCCTGTGGTGCCCAATCCATATACTTTATTGGGTAGAATTCCCTCAAATCACTCTTGGTTTAGCGTAGTGGACCTTAAAGATGCTTTCTGGACTTGTCCTTTAGACGAGGACTCTAGAAAATTGTTTGCATTTGAATGGGAAAATCCATATAGTGGGAGAAAACAACAATATCAGTGGACTGTTTTACCTCAGGGATTTACTGAATCTCCAAATTTATTTGGACAAATATTGGAACAACTATTAGAAACCTTATGTGGATGACCTTTTGGTGTCAGGAGAAAAGAAAGATAAGGTGAAACAGGCCACTAATAGCTTACTAAAAGTTTTGGGTGACAATGGATTAAGAGTATCTAAAAATAAATTGCAATATGTAGAACGAGAGGTGAAATATTTAGGACATTTAATAAATGAAGGTAAAAAGAGAATCACTCCAGAAAGGATTGAAGGAATAATAACCACTCCTTTGCCCAAAACTAAAAGGGATCTAAGGAAATTCTTAGGTCTCATAGGATATTGTAGGCTGTGGATAGGTAATTATGTACGACAAACTAAGTCTTTGTATAGTAAATTATTAGAGGAACAACCAGACCTAGTTTTAACTACAGATTCAAATTTGAATCCCGTGCAATTTTTAGAAGGAAAAAGGGATTCAAATGTAGAATTAGAACATTTCTGATATATATTAGACTTACAAACCAAAATAAGAAGCGATTTGCAGGATTCTGCACTAGAAAAAGGACTACATTGGTTTATAGATGGGTCATCTTGAGTAATAGAAGGGAAGAGGCAAAACGGCTATGCAATTATAGATGGGATTAACAAGAGTCTGGTGGAGGCTGGAAGCTTGCCTAAATCTTGGTCTGCTCAAACCTGTGAATTGTACGTCCTTAGACAAAGTCTGAAATTATTAAAAGGAATATCTTGCACTGTTTACACTGACTCTAAATATGCCTGTGGAGTGGTCCATACGTTTGGAAAAATTTGGTTAGAAAGGGGATTGGTGAATTCAAAAGGAAAAGGATTAATACATGAGGATTTAGTTAAAGAAGTAATGGAAGCTTTAAAACTACCCAAACACATCGCTATAGTACATGTAGCTGGACATCAAACAGGAGCAAGTTTTGAAGCTATAGGAAATAATTTAGCTGACCACGAGGCTAAGGCAGCAGGAAGCCAAGAACCAGAAAATATTATGGTTACAATTCCAATTTCAAAAGGAGAGTTAGTCCCAATTTTCAGTGAAGATGAAGAAAAGGTGTTGTCAGAAATGGGGGCAGAAAAGAATACAGAAGGGCTTCCAGTTCCGGATCGCGGTGCTTGCGGATGTGTGAGAAGAGTCGTCTCTTTGCCGTCCGGTTTCCCTTCGCCGGTAGACCCTGGACAGGGTCGAAAGTCGCCCTGGAGGGGCGATCACCGTTGAGGAGGACCCTTGTTAGACCGCAGTGCCTTCTGCAGTCCGAGGCAGCTCCTTAGGACCGACGAAGAAAACATGGCCGATCACTTAGCCGTACCAGCCAAAAGCCAGAAGAACAACTAAGCACACAGAACCACCGTGGAAGATCAGGGTGAGACCCTTCCTTGCCTTTCTTTACCCTAACTACCTTCCTGTGAAAAGCCCCTGGAATTATTTCCCTGCTTTTAATAGAGCGGCGTTTGCCTACTTGGGAAGATAAGCTTTGGTAACAAAAGGAAAGAATAATTTATTTTAATGACTATTTCTATTTTTGGATACTTTGGGGTCCCAAAAAAATCCCTATTACAGAATTTTATTATTCTATCTACTTATTAAGTTGGAAAACATTGTTGTTGTTGTTTTTTCTTCTTTTTTTAACTGGATAAAACTTTATTGGCGTCTGGAAAAAGATTCCATAGCCTACTGGCGACATCTTGTGGCACTGCAACTGAATTTTGAGGCTGGGGTTGACCTTCAAATTATCATAAAAGGGAAAAGTTAAAGAATTGGAAACAGCTGGGTGGTGAAACCAACTGCTAGAAATTGTGGAGGTGGACACTGGCTGACTGTTATTAAACATAGCCTCCACTAAAAGACTAAAATATTCTTTTTAATCATCATAGAAATGGAGGAATTTTACCCACAACTTAACTATAATCTCATACTGGAAAAAAATCCTTGAAGCTACTGAGCAAATGAACTCTAGAATGAAAGCTAAAGATATTATTCCAGAACCACAAATTGAATCCCAAACTTTAACTGAACAACTTACAGGCCAAGGAATAGCAGAGGAGGAACAGATCAACATCAAAGAGGACTTTACACAACACTACGTACAACCTAATGAGATGGAGGAACCTTATCCACATCTTAATTATAAACTTATACTGGAAAAATATTTTGAAACTACTGAGCAAATGAATTCCAGAATGAAAGCCAAAGATGCTGCCCCAAAACCATAAACTGAATTCCAGACTCCAGTTGACCATCCTATAAGCCAAAAAACAACAGAACAGGAACAAACCAACATCAAAGACAACACAATACAACACAATACTACGTACAACCCATTGAGAATCTTGATGATCAAAGAGTGACTTCAATTAAAGCACATGTAACTTCAAAAGCAACAGGAACTGATTTGCAAACACGATGTATTGAGAACTGTGACAACGTTGACAACCAATTAGTAATCACAACACTGGATATAACCGATTATGTTACTCAGACGATATTGGAAGAAGGAGAAGAGGAGCAAGACCAGACTGAATTGATGATAAACATGCCTAACCAAACATTGAGATTTGAATTATTAGGGCAACAATTGAATAATTACAAAGGAGCCAGTTCCTTTGAAAAATTGATAACTGGATGATAACTTTGTAAATATAGACAAAGGAATGGCTAGGGGAGGGATAATTGGTACTTTTCTATGGTTAATATATGGTTGGTTATATGATAAGTATGATATGTAGACAAATACATAAAATGCTCTATAACATCTAATGGTGAGACTATTTCAATGCATTGAAGTTGATTTTAAATTACCTCAAGTGGGAAATTCCACAATATGAAACTAATGACATGTTTATAAAGAATTAGATACTGGGGCTGTTTTCTGCTTTGCCTTTTCTCAGGCAACAAGGATTACTAGCCCAGACACCTCCATTGGAGTTTGCTGTCCACAAGTTTCAGCCTGGTGATTGGGTCCTGATAAAAAGCTGGTGTGAAGAAAAACTTACTTCAGCCTGGGGTGGTCCCTACGAAGTCCTCCTAACAACTGAAACAGCAGTTCGAAAGAAAGAAAAAGGGTGGAGCCAAAAGAGTGGAAAATAATTCCTGGAGAAGACCCGCTGTGAATAAAAATTACCAAAAACTGATGTGGTCATTGTGGGGTGAAGAAATAATAGCCTGGGTTTGTTTGTGATTTTTCTCATTGCAAGAGTAGCAGCTTTCTGGCTTTTTCAATCTGAGTGGTGGCCAATTGTGCTGGACCAGCTATGTAATCATCTGGCCAGAAATATATACCTGAGAACTGTGTTATTGTGTTTAGCATTTATAGGGTTAAGCGCTGTCTCCTTAAGAGATGGTTTATGGGTGATGTAGTTTAGCTATTCAGTGAAGCCTATGTTAACAAGTCAGTAGGAGGAGCTACTAAGTTCAGCATAGGATATCCTGGCTACGTGCCAGTTTAGAAGGTCTTTGTCTGGAACAAGCATGGGATAACCAGAGAAAAGATGTAATCTTAATCACGCTAGAAGTTGATATGGAGATATTATTGAATTTACCTATAAGGATGGACAAATGTACAACATCTAGACAAAACTACAGAATCGTGAGTTCTGACCAAGTATCCCTGGAATAAATATTTGTTTAAAACCATCTTTATTGAGTTATTCTGTCTGATTCTGGATTGCAAAGCATCTCAGTTCAGGAGTCAGAACAGTAAATTCATCAATTATCTTCGTATCAGCTTGGATGCAGTAAATTCAGTATTCTCTTTATATTAGCTTGAATGCAGTTAAAAGTTATTTCTTTCTCTATACCTGCTTGGACAAAGTGGGAGCAGTCTGCCTGTTGCCAGTAAAAGTAAATTCATTATTTATCTTCATGTTAACTTTAGAGAAGGAAAAGTAAAGTTACTAAGAATCCTTTATGACCTGCTTGGATGAAGTAAATTCAATATATTCTTCATGTTAACTTGGATGCAGTAAATTCAATATATTCTTCATGTTAACTTGGATGCAGTAAATTCAATATATTCTTCATGTTAACATGGATGCAGTAAATTCACTATATTCTTCATGTTAACTTGGATGCAGTAAATTCAATATATTCTTCATGTTAACATGGATGCAGTAAATTCAATATATTCTTCATGTTAATTTGGATGCAGTAAAAGTTAATGCAATTCTCTATGCCTTGTCTGAATGAAGTGAAAACAACTGCACTCTTGCAAGTTAAAATCAGTGATTACCTTCACTTTAGCTTGGAATGTTTTAAAGTAAAATCTAACTGCTTTCCCTCTGTCTGCATCTCCCTTCATTGAAGTAAAGAGTTAAAGAGAATTACCTATATCTGTCTGCCAGCCAACGTTTTAAAGTAAAGAATTATTGCGTGCTTCTCCCTCGCTGAGTGAAAGCAGTATTTTCTGTCTGCTAAACAACGTTGCAAAGCAAAGGGCCGTCAAGCCCCTTTCCCCCCCCCTCTCTGTTGCATGTTTGAAGTCTGTGTCTCTAAAGATCAGAGAAGCGTTGGGCAGTTAACACAGCTTGAGACAATCAGGAAGCCAGAGAGATGTGTGTGTGTGCCTGCTTGTAATCTAAGCTAGGATAAGTTTCTCTTTGATGCAAGAGCCAGCATGATTGATCTGAGTCACCCTGTTTGATGATTTGCAAGTATCAAACCTCTCTCCTTCTCCTGCCTGCAAGCAGGAAGGAAAGAGTTGTGCGGGCACCCCAGCTAACAGCTTTGAAGAGGAAATCTCTGTATTTAACTCAGCACGTAACTTTTAAACAGCTGTTGCATAACAACCTTCCATTTCAGGCGCCTCCCACCATTCAAAGGCATCTTCTCGTCAGAGCCAAGCGTCCCGAGTTTCAAAGGCAGAGCAAGCAAACATCGAAGCTGAAGTTGCCAATGCAGTATTTCACGTGTTAGAGGCAGAACAACTTCAAAAGGAAGAATTGGCAAAGATACAGGCCGAAGCAGCTCAAATGAAGGCAAAACGGAAGGTCGAAGCAGCGCAGATGGAGGCCAAATGGAAGGTCGAAGCAGCACAGAGGGAGGCCGAAGCAGCATAGATGGAGGCCAAACGGAAGGCCGAAGCAGCGCAGAGGGAGGCCGAAGCAGTGTAGAAGGAAGCCGAACAGGAGGCCGAAGCAGCACAAATGGAGGCCAAACTAAAGGCTGCCCAAGACAAGCTTGAGCTCATAGAAAGACAACGAGAAGTGGCAGATAAAACGACAAGAGTGAAAGGCCTTCAGAGAACACTACAACACACCATCTTCTTGCCCAATTGGGAACAATTGGAGAATGAAGACCGGCGTAGCCGTGTGCAGGCCTACTTGGACAACCAAAGCGCGTTTCAACGTGAGCAGGTACGAGCGCCGTGGTTAGCCACAAGCCCCCCAAGACCAAGTAGACAGGAAAGAGAATCTCAACAACCAGATGCACCAGCTCGCCAGAGAGCCGACGTTGTACCGTCTGGATCACGAGATCTTCCGACCGTTGATACACCAATGAACCCAGCTAACCAAACCACAGATAGTAATCGGATGGGTCCACCTGCAATGACGACAGCTCCAAAGCAAGAAGTGCAGTTGCTACTGGACGAAATTGCCAGCGCTCGGGCCAGAATAGAGTCTATACAGAGGCAACAAGAAACAGCACCCCGAGGAACTGCCTCCAGACCCGACTACGGAGGAGAATCTCGACCAGCAGTTGTGCCAACCGGTAAGGGAGCCGACAACGCACCACCTGAACAACGAGAACCCCTCCGACAAGTAAGCACGCAAAACGTCAGACCTCCTCAGCTCAACGTAGAGGCAGAGGAATTCAGGCCGAACCCTCAAGGCCCCTCGTTTGCACCAATGGAATCTACCCTCAACAGGCAGCATGCTGAAGAAGTTCACCAGTCATCCCTGTCACATGCCCCCACTCTCGAGAGCAATGCACCGCCTCCGCCTAACTACAGCCTGTACGCAACGTCAATGTATCCTCAAAGACTCTACAGAGGAAGGCCAGATCTAGCATCCAAAGGCATACAGAAATTCTCTGATGAACCGGGGAAGGAGTACGTATTATGGAAATTCACGTTCCAGTCCACCATCCAAGACAAAGGGCTAACACCAACCGAAGAGCTTGGCCTCATGACAGCATGGCTGGGACCAGTATCTGCAAAATTGGCAAAGAACATTCAACTAGCCCACTTGTGTGACCCAGTCACTGCCCTTTACCAAGCTTGGAACAGGCTCGATAAACGGTATGGCGTGCGCGAACTGACAGAGAATTCACTCTTGGACTGTGTTTACACATTCCCTGACATCGCTATTGATAACCATGTCCAGATGTTGGAATTAGCAGACTTGCTCTCGCCGTTACAATCAGTTCGCAATCAGCCCAACATGCCGAAGCTCACCTGCCTCGATCAGTACGAGAAGCAAAGGATCATAGTTCAAAAACTACCCAGGCAGTCAAGGAACGAATGGGCCAAAATATCAGAAACTCACAAGAGTCAGAATCCTGACAAACCACCCACCTTTGCTGTTCTTGCGGAATTCGTAGCCAACCAAGCGGAACTACGCTATAATGCCAGCAACTTTGAATACACAGGAAGATCGCTTCCAGCACCCAAACGCACCAGTCAGAATTTTGGCACTAACAAGGGTCGTTTCCAAGCCTCAAAGGACAAACCTCTTATTTCAGTATAGAAGACAGACATCACGACCCGGCCTAAGAAGACTTTAGACACGCAACTGCCGAGGAGTATTCACTCCAAACCTCGCCTAGCCGACAAAGGCTTGACTTGTCCACTTCATAAATCTTCACACTCTCTAAACAATTGTAGAGAATTTGGGAAAAAGTCCCTGGATGATCGAAAGACCCTGCTCAGAGAGCATAAGATATGCTTTAAGTGCTGTGACTCTATGGATCACATGGCCAAAGATTGCGCAGTTAGGGTGAAATGCCACCTGTGTAACAGTGACAAGCACCCGGCAGCCTTACATCTAAACTCTAATAAGCCCTCTGAGAAGCCACAACAAGCAACCTCAACTCCTCCCACGACGATGGAGCCGCAACGTGCTTCCAAAGAGAATCCAGCAACGACGGGAGTATACTGCACGGCAATATGTGGTGACTCACCGCGTCCTCGTGCATGGTCCCCATCTTTCTAGCTAAGGTCTATCCCGACGGGAGACCAGAAGAGACAGTAAAAATGTACGTCATACTAGATGTACATAGCTCTGCCACAATAGCCAAGTCAGCATTTTTCGACCTCTTTGACCTCCCGACTGAACTAGCAGAGGTCGCAGTACAAACGTGCACAGTACCAATGAGCACGGTGGGGAGGAAGATCTCCGGACTACGCATAGAATCGATAGATGGGAGTTCACATTTCCTGTTGCCACCAGTGTTGGAATGGGACAACTTACCAGATAAACGCAGCGAAATCTCAACACCAGAAGTGGCAAGAAACTTTCCTCATCTAGCTCACATAGCCGATCTAATCCCTCCCCTAGATCCTGATGCCGAAATTCTACTTATGGTGGGACTAGATGCCCATGAAACCATTGGTTCAGATGAAAGAATCAGAGGCCCACCAGGCACCCCAGTAGCCATTAAGATGGAACTCAGATGGGCCATTGTAGGGACGATATGTATCGATAAGTTACAAACCCCAACCCAAGTGAACGTCTCAGCAACCTCCATTCTCAGTAATGGAAAAGCTTCTCACCTAAAAGCACACCAAGAACACTCCACGCTTGTGACAACCAAACCCGTTTTGGAAGCAACAGTGTTCCAGACCAGTGAGAATCACAATGACTCAGCCTTGTCCATCGTGGACAAACAATTTCTGCAGCTACGTGCATTCTCCCAGAGCACTATACATTGGGTTGGGCTGCGTCTGCCAGAACAGAAACAAGACTGTGAGTCGTTGAGCACACTCCTAAATTGTCCCCAAAGCATACACGCGCAACGTATGTATATCTCCAGCTCACCCACCACCGTACAAAAGAAAGAAATGTACGCTCTCTCAGATGTGTCAACGAAGGTGATTGCAACCATAGGAAACATCACAGTCTACAGTGGGGAGAAAGTCTACAACGGGGAGAGACATATCCACGTCGTTCTCGTTATTGGAAAGGTGATACTAACAACACAACAAGGCCACAACGTACCAAGGTTAGAACTCTGTGGCACCATATTAGCAGTAAAATTCACCATCCTGACAACACAAACAATAGGTCTTGAGCTACAAACCACCACCTTCTACACAAACAGCAAGGTGATGTCAAGCTACATCTGCTACCCAAGCAGACACTTCTACATCTATGTAGGCAATAGAGTAGAAAAGATTGACACATCTTCAAATCCTGAGCAATGGCAACATATGCTGACAGATAAGAACCTTGTGGACCAAGCTAAGTGGTCCACCTTTGCAGCACAGTTGACAAAATTGATCTGGCTAAAAGATCCTGAGTTCTTGGCTTGTCCAGACAGCCTGATGTCACAGAGACCAAAATGCTATATGCTTCTAGCTCCAGATCAAGATGCCAACGTTCAACCTCAGGCACCCAACAAATTTCTCAGACAGGACGAGAAAACGTCTGCCCAGACCATCTGCTTGTCCTCAATGGGCAAAGAGACAGAGAAACTGCCTTCTAGCCGTTTCCTAGAACCAGACCGCTTCAAACGCTCCTCTAAACGGAGACCCATCAGATTGGGCATAGTATTGATAGTCCTGATGACTTGTCTTAGCATCCAAGGAACTAACTTTGTAGGAGCCTGCAGGGACTTACAGACTATTGAAGGTATTTGTCATGGCCCAGAGATTGACAAGTACCTGAAGGCCAAAAATTACCCTTCCCATGCATCTCACATGGGAGAAGCGTGGGAGCGCATGATTGGCATACCCCACAAAATCATGGACTCTATGTTGAGAAAGACACCCACGCTTCAACATGAGGTTCTCACTACCCGCATGGCAAAAGAAGCAGCCATCATCAGCACTGATCCAGTGGTTCCAGTCTCTTCTGTTCCTGAGAATCCTGTGATCTCAGCTTCTTTTGTTCCAGAGTATAAGATTATAAAATAAGATAATCTTTATTGTCATTTTTATATTGTGGGCACAATGGCACACATCAAAAATGAAATTTAGTTGCCCGCTCTCAAACTGAAACACATACATGACACACACCTAAACATACTATGTACAACATATATATAGACCCACATCCCTACATATACATAGCAAATAAATATTAAATACTGTCCATCTTGAATATATAACGCAAGGAGGAAGCTTGAGAGTTCATAAGGTTAATGCTGTATGGAATGAAACTATGGCTGAATCTGGATGTTCTGCTACGGATACCACGAAGCCTCCTCCCAGAAGGTAACAAGGAAAACAGGTCGTGAAGAGGATGTGTAGTGTCCCAGATAATCTTATGGACCCTGCTCAAGCAACGCTTCTGTGCTATGTCCTGGATGGGAGGGAGGGAACTGCCAATGATCTTTTCAGCCATTCTCACCACTCTCTGCACTGCCTTCCTGTCTGAAGCAGTGATGCCTCCAAACCAGACTGTGATGCTGTATGACAAGATGCTCTCAATTGTCCCCCTGTAGAAAGTGGTCAGGAGAGGGGAAGGAAGATGTGCTTTTCTCATGCGGCGCAGAAAATGCAGGCGCTGCTGTGCCCGCTTCCCCAGTTTCTCACTGTTGAGCGACCAAGTCAGCCTACTCGTTAGCTGCACACCCAGGAATTTGATGCTGGTAACCATCTCCACAGGTGAATCATTAATGCACAGAGAAGTGTGGCTGTGCCTGCCTTTTCTGAAATCAACAATGATCTCTTTGGTTTTTCCTGTATTTAAAACTAGGCTGTTTTCCTTATACCAGTTCACCAGTATCTTCTGGTTCCTGATTCCTTTGTTCCTGTGAATCCTGTGGCTCCAACTTCTTCTGTTCCTGAGAATCCTGTGGTCTCAACTTCTTCAGTTCCTGAGTATCCAGTGGATCCAGCTCCTTTGGTTCCTGAGTATCCTGTGGTTCCAGCTTCTGCTGTTCCTGAGTTTCCTGTGGTTCCAGATCCTTTGGTTCCTGAGTTCCCTGTGGATCCAGCTTCTGCTGTTCCTGAGTATCCTGTGGACCCAGTTCCCTTTGAGTATCCTGTGGTTCCAGATTCCTTTGTTCCTGAGAATTTTTGGGTTCCAGTTTTTCTGACCCAGAAATCCCTTTGGTTCCAGTTTCTCCTACAGGCAGGAGACCTTGTCTTGCTGAGAGACAAGGGTGCATACCAGAACTATTGGCTCATGAGACTTGTGCATCGGGCCCTACCAAGTTTGCTGGACTAGTTCGCCATGCTGAGGTCCAGATCGTGAAGCCACATGAGTCAGACCGTGACTCAAAGACTCTCGTGAAAAGGCTTTACACCAGACCAATCACCGACCTGGTCCTGCTGCAAAAGAAAACCGAACTGGAAGATTAAGCCTCAAACCATGTATATTGTGTTTACCTCATAATTGCATTGTTTGATGTAACACCTTGTTTATCTCTGTTATAGTTATACATGTTTTACATGTCTTGATACCATGTTTTGCCTATTTTAGTTAAATAGTCAGTTAGTAATGAAAATTGCATGCCTTAATGTTATGTTTTGCTTATTCTAGTTAGCTAACAGTGAATTTGCATGTTTGATGCTATGTTTTGCTTATTTTAGTTAGTTAGTAGTGGAAATTTAAATTTCCAAGCGGGGAGTGTGCTGGACCAGCTATGTAATCATCTGGCCAGAAGTATATACCTGAGAACTGTGTTATTGTGTTTAGCATTTATAGGGTTAAGTGCTGTCTCCTTAAGAGATGGTTTATGGGTGATGTAGTTTAGCTATTCAGTGAAGCCTATGTTAACAAGTCAGTAGGAGGAGCTACTAAGTTCAGCACAGGATATCCTGGCTACGTGCCAGTTTAGAAGGTCTTTGTCTGGAACAAGCATGGGATAACCGGAGAAAAGATGTAATCTTAATCACGCTAGAAGTTGATATGGAGATATTATTGAATTTACCTATAAGGATGGACAAATGTACAACATCTAGACAAAACTACAGAATCGTGAGTTCTGACCAAGTATCCCTGGAATAAATATTTGTTTAAAACCATCTTTATTGAGTTATTCTGTCTGATTCTGGATTGCAAAGCATCTCAGTTCAGGAGTCAGAACACTAATGTTATTCCATCCAAGAATTCCAGAAGAAGCTGTGGACCTCCGCATTCTACAAACTTCTACATAATGTGTTGGTTCTGTGATTGCAATTGTGTCACTGAATGTTGTTGTTCTTATCACTGTTGTGATTGTGGACCAGTCTGTCCCTGTAAAGAACCTTGTGACATAGTAATAGTGGAGGATTGGTTAAAAATATGTAAAGGTCTGATATCAACAGACTCTTTAGCCCACATACCCAATTATAGGAGAAATTGAAATTTAGACAGCAGAAACACAACCTGACCTAAATTCAGTTATATTGGGAGATAGTGATATTCAAATTCCATGGGATATAGAATGGATTGTGTCTGAGGGATAATGATGAGGAAGACCAGCAGGAAAGTCAGACACTGGAAAATCTCAGAGAGGTAAAACAAGAACTATCAAAGTGGATGTAAATCCCTTTGTAACTGGGATCACTATTGCTTACCAACATATAACTATAAACTGTAACCCATATATGCAAAGTGTATTTTTTGTTGTTGTTTGTCTATAAATTTCTGAAAGGATAAAGAAAAGAGAGGGTGGATTGAAAGGAATAAAGTATTATTCAGAAATTTCTAATGAGTTTAAAAGTTGTCAGAAGAAGCAAAAGCCAACTAAAGATCAGAAATAATATATATATCTTATCTAAGTGTTGACAGGTACAAATGTGAAAAGCAGAAGTTGCTAGCTAACTGAAATTGCAAGCAGAGGAAATATCAAAATAACTATAGGAGATGAACTGTGCTAACAGAAAATTAGATGGTGAAAGATAGAATATGGACAAAGGGGCTTCCTGGAACATGGGAAGGACAGTGGTTTTAGGCGGTCTGGATAGATTATCGGATGATTAGGGAAGGGGCGTTGAGAGCGATAGGGGAGGGGGGAATCTGCGTCGGGGGTAAGATATAAAAATGTGTCAAACAGCTCTTTAAGGTGTGGCTGAACTCTTGTGTGTGTTTCAGTCCACCAAGCCTTTGCAAATATCTTTATTTTGAATAAAACTTTGTTGCTGGAATTCCAAGTGAGTTTGTTTGTTTTGGGATCTTGAGCCACGTTCCAAACACCAGCAAACAGGGCAAACTATGGCAATCAACATTTGGTAAAACTGAAGCTGGAGCTGCCATATGGATCAAGATTCAGGCTCACAACCCAATCTGGCCTATTTGCAAACTGACCATAAAGTTGTTTTTACCGTCTTACTCTGTGGACCACAGCTAAGAACACACTGACTGTCAAGCTCAAAGCCATTGGTGCAGTTGTACATCCCTTCAAAGACTGGTGGGGGCGGTTTACAAACCACAGGAATGCAGCTCCCTTCCTCCCAGAAGCCAGTTTCAAGGCATTGGATATTCAAAAATGTTCTGGGGATTTAAGAACAAAAGAGAAAGTGGTTACTTTATTGCATCTCGGTATCAAAACAGCTCCCAAAATTAAGCCATTCACAGTATTTTGTGATGACTTTTGGAATTCATATTCCAGTCTTCTGTTGATCAAATACTACAAATTACCCTGTGGAGTCCACCTTCTCCTCCACTCTTCTATCTAGACAGGTTACTTCAGGCAGGTAGACAAAAATATCTTATAATCTGCATCTTGGGCCCCTCCTGTAGTAAATTCTTTCCTGTGGTTTCTCTGCTTTTTTCAGCTCTGTTAAAAAAATACACAGCCTCCAAGGATGTGTTCTGAACATGGCTGTTTACTTCTGAAAGATACTGCTGTACTGCCACACCATAACCAACCAAACAGCCTATTTATTTTTATCCCACACTTCATTTGCAAAGCACAGTTCTCTTCTGATAACTAAGGCTATTTTTCCACATTTGTAAGCTGTCTGAGTAAATAGCAACTGGAGAATTTGGAACATGTCTTTGAATTGTAGCCCTTTTGATGGAAAATAGAAACCAGCATGTTTATCAAACTCCATAGGTGCACAGCACACATTTTTAGACATTTTGATATAAGTAATAGCATGCTATCATAAAGTACATGGGAGTGACAGGAATAAGGTTAGAACTTGTCCTGAAAAATGAACTTTATCAGTAAAATAAATACAAGTTTATTTGCAAAGTGACTTAAGTCTTAGCCAAGAAAATAAAAGAAAGGAAGAAGTGGATATGCTAGAGATAGTTGCATGCTGATGCTTCAGCATTCTGCAAAAAGATGAAGAAACATGAGAAATTAGAAAGCAAAGGGAGAAAAGAAAGAAAAAATGGTAATGGAAAATGAGCGGGATAACCACAATTGTCTACTTCCTTGTGATTCATCTGAAAACATACCACAGAGAGGGGAAACAAGGATATTTAGCATGTGAAGGCATCTAAATAGCAACATAATAGAAGCACAAATTTGTGTTGGCAGAGATTTACCAGGCAGGGAGCACTGAAAGACTTGAGTACCCAAAAGAGATTTCAGGCTGGCATAAAAGAAGAGAACCTGAAGCATAAACATTGTGCAAGTCTCCAGAGTTGATATAAAATTTGTTGCCATAATGTAATGTTTAATGTAACTGCAAAGGGACATCAAGTACATGGAAACATTAAAATTAAATAAGTTTTAGTTCAGTCCAGCTATTTAGGACTGAAAACTCTTAGTATGTTACTCAGAAGCACAAAACAATGTATCAGAAAAATGCTAATTTTTCATTGGCACTTTGGAAATTAGCAGACCAACAATGTCTTGTTAACTTGAAATTTATTTTCTAACAGTACATTTTGATGCATAGTTATTTTAAACAGCAGGAACCCTGTATTGTGCTAGAGAATTTTACTTACAAACAACATCTGTGCAATCCGTAGTTGTGATCTGCATGATTACTCTGAACTTGCATTCTGATATTTTTGGAAAATGTGGATTGATTTTATTTTAAGCAAAGAATATACAGTGATTCTGACACAGAAGTACCACACCTTAAACACTGCAATATTTGCAGAATGTGTTGGCACAATCAAATGTTATAATCATACCTACCAAATCAAAATAAATTATTTTGAAGTTATACTATAATTTAGAAAACAGAACTATACACACCTGAGCATCAACTTTTTGACTCGGATCAAAGCATTATTTTAGGGGGAGGAATATCACCCTTTGAGTTGTACAGATGCATGATTATTTAGCCAGGAGTACAGCCAGCTATGTTGTGCCCCAATGTTCCCTTATAATGCAAAAGAATGTTTGCTTGCCCCGCTTCAGCCTCAGGCTTCTCCAGGCTCTCATAGTCTCCCACAAGGAAACAATTCCACTTTGCTACTTCCCTAACAAGGCCCCCTTCTCTGATTCATATTCAAATCCATTTGGAAACATGCAGCCAGTTCCTGTGCCCCTTTCTCTTCATCATCCTGAAACTGTACAGTTTTGGCTTGGCACAGAGGCCTCTGTGAAGTTACTCTCTCCAGCCCTTTGTCATTTTTGTGGCTTTTCTCTGAATTCTGTCCAGCATGTTAATCTCTCTCTGGTCAAGAAAAAAAGGTTCTGTTGCCAGAAAATAAAAAAATAAAAAATACAGGAACAACAACTTGTGCTGCTGAAACAATATTGCTTTACTTTATACTAAGAAAAGGGGTGGGAAAGTTGTCCGTTCACTCTCTTAGTCTTGTCAAAATCTTATATAATGCATTACTAAAGAGGACAGCCCAGAAGCACTTTGACCTGATGAAGGCCTGGCTACGAAGCCCTCAAAGATGATGATAAGCAGCAGGTCTTTAGTGGATATAATTAAAGACATCTGCTCACTGACTATATAACCATCTTCAGATAGTTTCCTAAACTATGGTTTCTGAAGAGCAATAAGGAACAGTTTCTGTTATTATAAAGCTAACTTCTAGCATTAATAAACATGGTAGTTATTAACCATAAAATGTAAAAAATAGGTATTGTAAGAGAAACCTACTTTTGCTTTTATTGCCTTTTAATAATTTACACTATTAAAACAATTGATCTCTTCCTAATCCAGGCTACACAATTTATGAACTCCCAAGACCGCTGTGCATTGAACTCTTCAGTTTTGAATTGTCACCTGGCAGGTTCTAGAGACCTTCCTCTGGGCACAAAGCAGGAGATTCCCTGATTCTTGAAGTTGATGAAAGCTAGTAGCAAATGTCTTTTGCTCTAGCTGTTAATCTTGTCTTTTAAGATTAAAATCTATGCAATCACTGCAAGTGTCCTTTCATGACCTACATAATTTGTTGTATTTTTTTTTAAAAAAAAAACCCTGGAAACTACAGATTTATCATTGCCTTTCTTTGGTATAAATAAGAATAGGAAATGGAAATAGAGAATAGAAACAAATAAATAAAATCATTCCTGGCACAACTTGCCTGCTCCATTGCTTGCTGCTGACTTACCTTTTGAATTTCAGATACAAGAACATCCCTTTATTCCATTTACAGATTTAGATCTTAGTATCTAGATCTTAGGACCCATGTGGGGTCTATTATGGATATAAAACAAAAAACATAATCTGTCTTTGAATTCTAGTTAGTTTATTGGATGTTAGTTAGTTTAATTACTTCTGATAATAAAAGAACTAAGCAATAGATCAGATGATAACAGATGGCTACTTGTATCATGAATAATAAACACCAAATACGCAGCACATATGATTTACCATTATATTCAACTATTTCTTCTGCTCTGAGAAGCTTACTGCAGCTTATAAAATATGATTGTGAATACATGTTTTTAATGAAACATGGGAAACATGTCAAGTTTATCATTTAATTTTTTTTCAGCAGCTTTTTTCTAATGGGTTGTCAAAACCAGGCTTTGAAGAGACAGAGGAGATACTTATGTGAATAGAGAGATTTTAATCCTCCTGTTGCATAAAGCCAATACATAAATTCCTAATGAAATATAATTGGCAGGACCTTAAAGACAGAAAAAAGGAATTAATTCACCACTCCATTAATCTACTGAAATTGTTACACAAGATGTAGTCATAACCACTGGCTTAGAAGGTTTTTACAAATTTATAAAAAAATAAATCTATCAACAACTCATTCTGTTCCTTAGGCTAGGTGTTACAGAATCTGCCAAGACATAAAATAAAAAGGAAAGCAATTGCTTTGATAAGTTTCTGAAGGGTATAGGACACTGCATTCATTTTAATCTGGCAATCCAGATTTTAAAATGTTTTAGTATGTTCTCAGCACCAAATACTAGCTAAGAAGAAATAATTTTATATTGCACTGAGAAAATTCCAAAATATATTATTGGCCACTTTGGAAAATAACATGCTTGATTAGCTGTATCTCCAGTAAAAGCAAGCAAGAGGGAGACATGGAGTTACCAAAAAACAATTTTTTTCCACATGTGCACTGGTTTTATTTTCGGCTATATGCAGCAACATCACACAGCACTATGGGGGAAATGATTTCTATGCATTTACATCTTAGATAGTAAGCATTTCACAATGGGAGTAGAACAGAAGGTAGGGAAATTCAGCAGGTAGGAGGAGTGGAGAAGTTTTACAAGTTCCATTAAAAAATATGAAAACTAGAAAGTAACTTATTTGAAACACTTTTTCTGGAGATGCAGATGTCACCACTAGGTGACTCTGTAGTTTTTTCCTAGTGCTGTTTCCATAACAATGAAACATCAAAGAAGACAAATGGACACTGATATATGTGAGACCTTAAAATACATATTTCACTCATTATGAGAATAGCAACTAAGATGCCATCAGTGGAAATGCATGAATTCATTTCCAATCTATGATATTTTTCTTGAGTTCACTCTTTTCTTTTCTTTTAGAATGAATTTACTCCACTTGATTCCACTTACTCTATCCAGAGGACAGAGGTCAATTCCATTCCCAAATTCAACTGCCAAGAGTTTTTTTTAAAATAAATTGATACAGATTTCTGAGCCAAGCACTGAGCTACAACATTTGGAGAAGAGCAGAGTCAGAAAGAGAGCGACATTCCAATGGGCTCATTAGTCTGTAAGGGGCAGTTTCTATTGGATCAAACAAAGATCAAACTTCTCAAATATCTCTGTTTCCAAACCAGGCTTCAATATTTCCTCTCAAGGCAAAACAAATAGAAAGCCCTGGAAGCAAATCATCTGAGTTTTTCCTTTAAACTCTAAGCTTAGCCTTTACTTCTATCATGCAGCAGGTCCACAGGTCACCTATTTCCTTTTGTGACTACCATAACATATTGATGATAAGATACAGCCACCCTGTGTATACCTATCTACAAGTAAGCCAGGCTTTGATTCTTTTGATCAGGCAAAAAAACTGGAAGGGATCACAAATAAAACCAGGGAAGCAGCAGTTCCTGGCTGACTGTAGCTGCCAGGTCTGCCATCACTTTGCTGACATCCTGCCATAAAACACGGGGAGGGCAGAAAATGTAATTGGGGGGGGGGGTTGACAGGATGACAGGAACTAGAGGTGCCAATCCAGAACAGACCAGCGGATCCAAGAACATGAGTGTGAGAATGGAATACGAAACCCAACCAAAGAGGCACCAAACCTCAATGCTGTTACCAAAACATCAAATCTGAGTACTATTGGACACTGTGAACTGGTCAAGAGGGGAGGGCCCGGGAGAAGGGGAAAAAAGCAGGCTTTACGCAGGAATATTCAGATCCAGCTTTGTTTATGTTGTAACCACTTGGCTTTAGTAAAAGTATACCTTTCGCCAGTGCTTTTTTTGTAAAAAAAAAGAAAAAAGGTGCCGGAACTCACACACGTCATACAACCCGCCTTGCCTATCCTACAAGGTTCCATCCAAAAACGGTGCCGGAACTCCGTTCTGGGCGTTCTATGACAAAAAAAGCCCTGCCTTTCGCTACAAATGGAGTCGAGGGTCTTTCTTTCCTAAATGCCCAAGCTGAGACAAGCCTGACAGTAGCACCAGTGAAGTACTTGTACTATATTATTAGTAATCTCAGGAACACTGGTTTACTAATCTCAATATAGTAGTAGCACTAGAAAATAGAACAGCATGCTGTAGTGGTATCCAAGGTGGAAAGAAACAACACTTTGCACTTCCCACTGACCTGAACCATTGGAAATTCCAAGAATAATCACTTGAGAAATTATTTTTGTGTTCAATGAAGTATACACAATATTGATTTATTTACTTGGTAACAGACTGAATAGGGAAGGGCTAGCACCCAACCCTCTTAGTGATTGCCTTTAAAGCTGACTCAGTATCTGTAAACAACAAAATACTGTTTGTCAAAATTGTTATTTGCCAGCTCTACAAAACAATCACTTATTTCCCACTGTCTTCATTTAAACTGCCAGTTTCTTTCAGCCCCTTACTGAGCAGAGTATATCACCAACAGACATCAGTAAGTAATTTTATTTATTGAACAACACAAAGAAGTTAGTTTACAATGTCTGGTGATTTTGTACCTAAAGTAAAGGTTGATGCAGGAATTAGTCTATACAGCTCATTCTGACACACTAATCCTTAGCAAAATCCTCTAAAGAAAATTATCAGGTGCCTGAAAAATCTGTGTGTCCTTACCTAACCCTGAAACATTGTGGGTGTGTCCATGTGTGGGCAGAGGAATTAAGCATCTGCTCACATAGCCAAGTAAGCATCCAGTTTACTGAGAGGCACCAAGAAAAGATCAAGCAATAAAGCTAAGAAAGGAAGATTTTTAAAACTCACTCTAAATATTATTTTGTAACAGAGCCATTAGCATTTTTTCTGATCCTAAAAAACAGACATTATTTAGGATTAGTAATGGAGCCAAAACAAAAATCAAATAGTTTTAAAAATCCATCCAACATTGAAAGAGTAATAATGGAAGCCACAAGATGATATATGAGGCTGTGTTTGATATGCAGGCCTCAAGGTCAATCTTGAAAACATAACAACCCATACAGCAAACGGCTGGCTATTTCCCAAATGGATGTAACAGTGGCCAGAATTGAGTGCCAAAAAAGAGGGCAATAAATTAGCCCCTAAACTAACATGATCTATCAGAGCAGGAGATTCAAATATTCCAAGCAACAAAGCAGAAAAAAGAAAGAAATGCAGTCAATAGGAAATTGGATTATAATACAATTGATCACTCTGATAGTATCTAATTCTGTCACTGGTTCTCAGTGTGCGGTTAAAACATTAATGGAAAAAAAAACCCACATACTTATATCTAATTCTTCATGAGAAGAGCAAAATTATCAGGCTAATACTCTGTCACATGTGGGACATGAGGCAGTTTTCATGCTGAGAAAATGTGATCTGTGGCAAGATTTCCTCCCTTAATGGTAGAGTTAGGCAAAAATAGACAATGTGTGAAACCTATCATTTGTAAATGAATAATATATATACATAAACAGTAAAACATGTAGAATGGAAATATATTTTGCATATATGTTTTGGCAAACAAATAAACAAATGCTTTTGCATGTGTTCCAATACAGAGTTGAATTATATAGATTTTTTTTAAAGTGTTTCTACATGCCACAATCTCAACTTAATATCAAGTCAAAAGAAGAGTTGGAATCAGAAGGAGGTATCTGTCAATGGCTTACATATTTACAAATGAAAGGAATGTAAACAAAAAGATTATGGGTTTGAATCTGTAAAATGTGAATTTGAAATTTTACTGTGTGCTAAAGAACATATTATTGCCATATTATTTATAAATATGTAAACATTGTATGATTCAATGGGCAAAAAACTTTGGGTATAATATGATGCTTGAGCAATGGAAAAATATGTGGACAAATTCATCTAAAATTTACACTGAACTATAATTTATAAATACATTTTTACAAAATTATTTATTGTTGGTATCTAACACCAGATATGTTGCAAATGTAATTGGGGAAAAAAGGAACTTTTTATCATTTTGGATGGACTTGTAATAAAGCAAAGAAATATTGGGGGCAGATTTATATTTTAATTGAGATTTTTTTTAAATGAATGTAAAATTGAAATGAGGTTTTCCTTTTAGGATTTCGACTCAAAAGTTAAGACTGCCTTATGGACAAGGAACTTGAAAAAAATGGATCTTTGTTCTTGTATATATTGACATCAGTGAGAATTCCTTATGTGCAAAAATGGAAAGATGCATCAATCCCCTTGATGGAAGAATGAATGGACAAAGTGATGAAATTAGCAGAGATGGCAAAATTAACTGTTTTAATCAGAGAAAAGAATATATCTAGTTTTGTTTCTACCTGGAAACCGCTTCTAGACTTCATGCTTAAGGCTGGAAAAAAAACCTTGACTTTAGGACTTGCTGATTAGATTAGTTTGTTGTTGTAGAAATGACTAGCATTTACTAAGAATGTAAAAGTAAAAAGTTGAGGATGTAATTTTACTTTGTATTCTATTTCTCTGAAAAATGTTGCAGGCCGGTGCTTTTGCTTTTCTTTTCTCCTTTACCCTACACTTCTCCTTTCCCTTTCTTTCCCTTTCCCATTTCCCTATCTTCATTTTCATTTGTATTGCATATTATGATAATCTTAATTTTAAAAAAAAGATTGGAGTGATACCAAAGAAAGGCATACAAGCTCAATTTAAGCTCATTCCAAAGAGATGTGATACTTCGCAAAACTGACAAATTATTTTTGGTTTATTTTCATAAATATTGCTGGCCAGTAAACAGAACACTTGATAGCAAATAATTAGATCAAAAAAGTTTAGTTCCAATAGAGTTGTGCAAAAAATCATGTTATTACAGCCATCTGTTTACATCCAAAGGCTGATGCCATCACAGAAATAGGAACACAAAGCAGATGGAAAACAGACATAGGCAGCTAGCTCAAACTTTTGGTATACAAGTATAAAGGAGATGAAAGTGGAAGCTGTTTTAAACTACTGTTTGCTTTTGTCTTACATATATTGCACTAAAGTTTGTTAATCTAAATTCTACGATTTATTTTAGTCTGAATCAAACTCTTGGGTCTTCACAGTTAGACTACTTTAAAAGAAAATCTTAATTACTAATCCTAGCATTCCCATTAAGAGAGGCAAAACAGGCTTCCGGTTTTGCACAGTAACGCAGCAGCCGAGGGATCGTGGGGCTCCATACCCTACAGTCGATTTTTTCCTGTTAGGGGATCCTAAATGGGCCTAAAGTCACCCCAGAGAGGCAACAAGGAAGGAGGGGAGCCCCGCCGACCACGGAGAGGCAGCGGTCGATCCGGTCGTTTGGAGAAAGCCCTCCAGAAACCAGCAGAATAAAGGCTAGCTTCACTCCAGAGTCTAGCCCAAGCTACAAGCAGCCAAAGCCAAAAAGCACTAATTCAAGCTTGATTGTAAACAACATGTTTGGAACTGGGTAAGAATATCAATTCTCTCTCTTCTACTTGATAATTGATTTCCTGGGGAAAAAACCAAGAAGCAAAAATCCTCCGAAAGTGAGAAGTAGGGGGGACTCCTGCCCCACCCTCCCACAGAAGGAAGCAGCGAATTAAACTTTTATGGGGGATAGAAATATATTTGAAATGAAATGAATATAAGACTTAAATCTGGATAAGTTTGAAATTGGTGGAATTTGTTAAGATTTTCTTTTCAAAAGATCATTGATGAAAACAGAAGAAAGTAATTGCTTGTTTTGAAAACTGAAAAACGAACTGGTGCTGACATCTAGTGGTGGATGAAAATATACAACTGTAATTGCTCTAATACAGGAATTGGCAGAAAGCCCAGAAAAAGATAACTTGTTTTTGTGACCTTCACTATCTTAACTAAACAGAGAACAGTTGAAACAAAGAAAAGAAAACATTTTGGGCTACCTACAAGGTGAGAACCATAAACCTTAGGGGGGGGGGAAATGACCTTCCTGGATTATAAATACTTATTGAACTGTGACTCTAAAGTTCTTTGCAGAGAAAGGAAAACTTTGATTTTGGGCTATCATGGAACATTAGAGATCTGCAGAAAGAACATATCAAGAAAAAACAGACTTCCGGTTTGCCGACGTGGCCGACACGGATGCTGGAAGGCGAGCTCCATCTTCCATGTCCGATTTCGCACTGCTGGGGGACCCTGGAAAGGGTCGAATGTCACCTTGTAGGGGCAACAAGCAAGGAGGGGACCCCCGCTTGATCATGGGAGGGTGGCAGACGAAAGACCGGCCATAGAAATATGGCCCGTCACTAGGCTGCAGACAGCCGAAGTCAAACTTACCAGTAGGCACCTATAAAGCTGCGCGGATGAGACTGGGTGAGATCTGAACCTCTCTTCAATCCTAACTATTTTTTCCACCTGTACAAGCTGCCCAAAGTATTTTCCCCGTTGTGAAGAGAGGGAAGGGAAATTCTATCCCACCCTCTAAAAACAGCGGCGACTGACTATCCAGGGGAGTTTAAAATGCTGAAAGAATAACCTGATTTTAACTGGATTTCTATTTTTCTAAAATTTGAGGACTAAAAGATTTCTTACTCTTATTGAAGATTTGGGTTTTTACTTACAAAAAAGAAGTAAAATTGGAAAAAGGATTATAAAAATTTTGGACTTAAAAAAAATCTTAAACGGCATGGGCAACATCTTGAGGCTAAACCTGATATTACAACTTGTTATTGTCTAAAAGAGACTTGGCTTGAAGCCCAGACTATAGATAAGACTTTTGCAACATTGGCAGATATCAGCTGTGAGAAGCCCAGCTGTGTTCTATACTCAGTGACAAAATTATTTTCATTTTCTGATTGTAAAGCTTTTAATTTAACACACCACTAAGAGAACATGGATGAAGATCAGGAACAGATTCTCTTTATGTTGAAAGCAATTTATGCAACTATTCTTACAGCTTCTGATGAAATAAGAAGCTACAGAAAAGACCAAGATATCAGCCTAGATATACAACTTTGATTACAACTAAAGAATCAATTACACAGAATATAATAGAAGAAGTGGAACAATCAAATACTATGATAGAAGATTCAACTGATCAACAAACACAGTTAATGGAAAACCCAGAAAAGGGACTGACAACACTGAAAATGGAAAAGACTTTCTATATAAACCAGAAGAAACCTGAGGATCAAGAAGAAGAACAGATCGAAGGGAAGATAAACATTTCAGGACAATTACGTCAAGATGGAAAAATAGAGAGATGATTTGTTAGCTCTTCCAAAAAAATGGCGACTGGATGGCCTCTTTTATCTCAAACAATATATATAATAACAGAGGGAGATCTATTTGATGACTTAAAAGCACGGATATGGAAGGCGAGTTGGCAAAGAAAGAAAGCTAGAATAAGGCTGAAGAGAATTGGGGTTTTGACTTATTAGTGAGGATTAAAATAGAATATACTCAAATAGACAAGATGTGTACTTTGAATACTAGATTTTGTTATGAACTGAGATAAAGAAAACATTGGTTATTTAAAACTTGGTAGTATAAATATTAAAAGTTAAATCTGAATATTGATTTGTTTATAAAGGTTGAATGTAAAAGTAATTAAGATATATATAAGCTAAAAATCTATTGATAAATGTAATAAACATGTTTTTACTTAGCTGATATAATAAGAACTGTACTAGCTTAAATATGAGATAGTAGACATTAAGAGAAAAAGAGAGAAAGTATTTGATGTTGAAACAAGAGAAATTTTGGTTACTAAATTTAAGACATTTGGAAATTAATAGAAAATAAGAATGTTATACTGTATTATTAATTAGATGGTGTAAGATGGTGAGAAATAGAATATATTCAAATAGATAAGACGTGTATCCTGAATATTAGACTTTGTGATGAATTGTGATAAAGGGAACTTTGGTTACTTAAAACTTGGAAATTATAAATATTAAATGTTAAATTTAAATATTAATGGGAAACTAAAAATTGGGAAAAACTAATTAGGACATTGATTGTCTATAAAGACTGAATGTTAAAATAACCAGGATATGTATAAGCTAAAAATTATTGATAAATGTAAGAATGTTATTTTTACTTAATTGATATAATAAGAATTGTATTAGTTTAAACATGAGACAGTAAATAATAAGGGGAAAAGACAGGAAATATTTAATGTGGTAGTTTGAGACTTGTACTAAAGATACTTGTATGTCATTGAATTATCGATTAACTCAGCTGCTACGTTGCTTTTTAAATACTTAAATATAAAATTAGAAAATCAATAAAACATTAAAAAAAAAAGAACATATCAAGAAAAAACAAATGCTTTCCAGGAGGAAATGTATGCTATGTTGCAACTAATTCAAACGACAATGATTTCAAACCATGAGGAAATTAAAAACAACTTTTAAAACATAAATGAATACATCTTCAATTTAACTTATGTTTATGTTTAATTTAATTTATGTTCAGTTGTCTGTTTTGTCTGATCGTTCTCTATTTTTATTTTCTGAGAATTTTTTTGTTGTAAGGTTGTAAGACCTTACAACAAAAAAATTCTCAGAAAATAAAAATAGAGAACGATCAGACAAAACAGACAACTGAACATAAACCAGAGGAAAGAGATTTAAAGATGGAACCCAACAATGGAAGGAATTATGAGTTAACCCAGGCAGAGAAAAACTTGCAGGAAATATCAGACATGGAAAAGATAACCTACATTTCAAGATTGGAAAATAAGTCTGAGGACAAGAAAAAAGATTTGACAAAATGGATTATAGAGCTGTCAGGAGAACTACGAGAACTTGAGAGACAAAAAGTGATAAGAGAAATTAAGAGAGAAAGAAAGAAAAAGATTTTCAATGAATATGAAGGGGTGAAACCCTCCCACAAAAACATCTTACTGGATTTGTCTCTTGTACCTACAACAACATCTACAAGACTATGGGAAGACTTTTTGGTCCAGCGGAGCATACAGATTAGGAAAGATGTTTGACAAAAAAAAAAAAGGTTAAAGTTAGAATCAAGAAATTAGATGATGGGATTTATCTGATGGAATATCTAAAGATTAAACACTTGTTTGAATATGGTTTAAAAAATAGAAAAATTCTGGATATAAATATATATTAGTTTAAGAGGGATGGGCCCCTCAAGTAACATAGTATTTTTTTAATGATATGAGAAATATAAAAATGTTGGGATGGTTTATGAGGGAAATGTTTTAGATATTTAAGTGTAATTGATCTTGAGAAAATCTCAATTGATAAAAATGTTTTGAATAGATTTAAAAGATTAGATGATTGGTTTATTAGATGGAATATTTAAATGTTTGAATATGGGTAAAAAGAATAGAAAAAATTTGGATATAAATGTATTTTAGCTTAAGAGGGACATGTTTCTCAAGTAGTATACTACTTCCTTCTTTTTTCTCTTCTCTTTTTTTGCTTTTTTTTTAAGATAAGAGAAATGTAAAATTATTGGGATGGCTTGTATGAGGAAAAAGACTTAAATACTTAAGTGTAATTAACTCTGAGAAAATCTTAACTGGTAAGAATGTTTTGAACATTGTGGGGAAAACAAATCTAAATAAGAACTTTGAAAACAGGACGTATGACGAGGTAATTAAGATGATCAATTAGTAAAGAAGCTTTATATTGATGTGGTTGTTAAATACTAGAAAAATGTTTATATTCAATTGTTATCTGTCAAAATACTAAGAAATGTACTAATTCAAGGTTGGTAAAAGAGAATATTATTAGAAGAAGAGAAAATCAAAGAAAGCTACTATGTGGATTATGGAATTATATAAATTAATTGTTATTGTTTTTAAATATAAACCCAGACAACACGCTGTTTACCAAATATTAAGGTGACTATGTTAAAAAGTCAATAAAATGTATTATTAAAAAAAAGAGAGAGAGGCAAAACGGCAACAGTAACATTTCCTGGAGTTAACAGAATTTGCACCATCTGATCCTCAATATGTGTAAGGACCCACCTCAATTTACATCTTAAGAAGACAGAACTCTTGGAACGTTTCTTCCAACAGGAATCTTTATTAAGAAAAACTGACTGAAGGCATGCTAGACAGGATCTGAGGAACCCCATTGACCATTCAATGTTTTAAAGTGTTCCCAGGCAGTCCCACCCCACATTCCTTCCGGTCAATTCAAATTGGCATATGGCTACGTGTTAAATCCATTGGAATCCCAAACATTGCAATCTTTCCCCCCCTTTTCCTTGCTGCCAGTAAAAGGAGGCTTCATAGGGAGTGAGATCAAAGGCTGATGGCCGCATTGTTATTGTTAGTACTCCAGAGAGGGAATCCACAGAGGATGTTCCTTTGTAGTTGATAGTAGGAATGTCAGTCATAAACACCCGTGTTTACTCCCCCCCCTTTGTAGTATGACAGAATCCAAAAGAGAGTAAGAATTGGGTTTTCTCAGAGTAGATAACTAGAAATAAGATATAATTGGATTCTGACATCTGGCTCCCCTTAAAAATAAGAGAGGTCCACCTGTAGAGAAAACAAAACAGGTATAAAAGTTAGTCTGGCTTGTTAGGATACTCTGTATGAAACTTCTTTAAAAGCTTCGGGGGTTTGACATGACGTTTATGGACCCACTCGTTTTGAGAGGCGGGGAGGTGCTTCCATGCAGGTATTGAGTTTCCCCACGATATTTTCTAGAGTCCAGGATTTCCCCTATTTCGAAGTGTTGCTCCCCTTCTACCATGATTGGTGTTGGTGGTGGGGGGATTTTTGGCCGTAAGGGTGACTGTTGTTCTCTTTTCAGCAAACTGCAGTGGAAAATTGGGTGTATTTGCCTAAGATTCTTGGGTAATTCTAATTCTACTGTTACTGGGTTTATGATTCTTTTAATTGGAAAAGGCCCTATATATTTTGGTCCAAGTTTTTTACAGGGTTGTATGGATTTTAAGTATTTTGTAGACAGATAGACCATTTCTCCTATAATGAATGGTGTGGGCTCCACCCTTTTCTTATCTGCTTGTGCTTTGTATGCTTGCCTAGCTTCCTCTAGAGCTTTTCTCACTATTGGCCAGGTGTTTTGTAATTGTTCCATCCATTCTTTCAGTGATGGGATTGCCGGTTCGTTTGGGGTTAGTTCTGGCATGGGGTTGAAACATTGACCGGTAGCTATTTGAAAAGGAGTGTAACCTGTGCTGGAGTGGACTGCATTATTGTAGGCAACCTCTGCGAAAGGCAACAGGTCCGTCCAATCTGACTGCTGGAAATTAAGAAAACATCTTAAATATTGCTCAAGTACTCCGTTACGTTTTTCTGATTGACCATTTCCCTGAGGATGATGGCTAGACGTCAGTCCCTGGGTGGTCCCTAAAAGGGATAGAAATTCCTTCCAAAATGCAGATGTAAATTGCACTCCCCTATCACATATGATGCGTTGGGGTGCCCCATGCAATCTGTAAATATGTTGCACGAAAAGTTTCGCTAAAGCTTTTGCGGTGGGGATCTTTTTGCAAGGAATAAAGTGAACCTGTTTGGAAAATAGGTCCGTGACCGTCCAAATGACAGTATTCCCATTGCTTTCTGGTAATTCCACTATAAAATCCATGGCTATTTCCTTCCAGGGGGCTGAGAGATTTGCCACTGTTTGTAACAGTCCTGGCGATTTCCCTTGCAACCTTTTTGCAGTTGCACACTTTGGACAGCTGGCCACGTAACTTTCTATATCTTTTTTCATGGATGGCCACCAAAATTGCCGTTTAATTAAGTGCAATGTTTTTACAAATCCAAAATGCCCTGCTGATTTTCTGTCATGGCAAAGTTGCATGAATGTGATCTTTTGGGTGGTCGGTATATATAATTTCTCCCCCACCCAAGGCAGTCCGTCTTTCATTGTGCACACGTGTTTATTTTTTTGGAACCATTCATCTGTTTCCAAACTTTTCCGGAATTCAATGGCTATCCAGCTGTAGTTTTAATTTAACTTGGGCTCTGGTAGTCACTGGCGCTGCCAGTTGTGATTCTCCCATGATCGGTTTAGAGTCAGTGGCTCGCGTGCTGTTATATTGGGGCATGCGTGATAATGCATCTGCCAGAAAGTTCTTTCCCCCCGGCAAATGCTTGAGCTTAAAATTGAATTGGTGAAAATGCTGGGACCAGCGGGCTTGCTTGGGGTTGAGCTTTCTGGGTGTTTTCAAGGCTTCCAAATTTTTGTGGTCTGTCCACACCTGGAAAGGGATTTTATTGCCTTCAAGGAATTGGCGCCATGTAAGTAATGACCAACGTATCCCATATGCCTTTCTCCCACACGGGCCAGCGCTGTTCCGTTTCAGTGAATTTCCTGGACGTATACACGCAGGGTTGCAATATTCCTTCATCATTTTCTTGTAATAGTACAGCCCCCACTGCCACATCATTTGCTTCCGTCTATATTACGAAGGGTTTGTCCATGTCTGGGTGCCTCAGTACTGGTTCGGCAGAAAAAAGCCTCTTTAATCTCTCAAATGCCGCTTGGCATTCCATTGTCCATTTTAGTGGCTGGCTAGGTTTCACTGAGGATTCTCCCTTCATTTTTAGTAAGTTCGTGAGGGGCAGGGCTATCTGGGCAAATGAGGGGATGAATTGGCGGTAAAATTTTGCAAAATCCAGGAAACTTTGCAATTGCTTTCTTGTGCGATGTGGTGCCCATTCTAATACTGCCCTGACCTTTTCTGGATCCATTTCAATGCCCTGTGGGGATATGCAGTAACCTAGGTAGTCTATTCTTTCCTGGTGAAATTCGCATTTTGATAATTTGGCATATAGGTGGGCAGCTCGCAGTTTCTTTAAAACCGCTCTGACTAGGTTGACATGTTCCTCTTTTGATTCGGTGAAGATAAGGATGTCGTCTAAATAAACCAGGACCCCCTTAAATAGGTGCTCCCTTAGTACCTCATTAATTGCGTAAATACTGCGGGCCCCCCTTGTAATCCAAAAGGCAAAACTTTGAATTTGTAGCACCCCATTGGGCAGTTAAATGCGATTTTCCATTCGTCTCCTTCCCTAATTCTCACGCGGTAATACGCTTCACTTAGATCTAGTTTAGTAAAAAAAATTCCTTTCGAGAGGTGTGATAACATGTCTTTCATGAGGGGTAGGGGGTATAGGTTGCTTTCACTGATTGCATTCAGAAGCCGGTAGTCCACGCATAAGCGTAGAGAGCCGTCCTTCTCTCTAAAGAGGACCGGAGTGGCCACCTTAGGTTTGGCTGGTTCAATGAACCCCCTTTCTAGGTTTTTCTTTATAAATCTCTCCATTTCCTCCTTCTCCTTTGGGCTCATGGAGTATAATCTGGGCTTCGGGAGTTTTGCCCCGGGCTTGAATTCTATGGCACAGTCCGTGGGTCGGTGGGGGGGAAGCTCATCCGCCCTCTCCTCGCTGAAAACTTCAGCCAGATCTCTGTATTCCTCTGGTATTTCTGGTAGCCCCTTTTCTTCACCCATGGACGCTATTTCCGTTTTTAATTTTGGTAGATCCCCTTGGGGTTTTAAGTCTGTAGGGTCCTCTTTCAGGAAATTGATTTCTTTCGTCCTCCAATTTACCCAGGGGTTCCATTTTGTTAACCATTCCAGCCCTAGGATCATCGGGCATTCCATGCCTGGGGTCACTACAAACGTTATGTCTTCCTCATGATTTCCCAGGGATAGGTGGATTGGTAACATGGCTAGTGCAGCCAGAGTCTATTAAGGCTTTCACTTTGACAGCTTCAGGCATGGAGGGGGCTAATATAGTCACTGTCTTGAGGATGGGTGGGATGGATCCACTTACCAGTGGTTCACCTTTCGAGCTGTCATCTGGGGCGTCCACCGGCCCTGCGGTTTAGGCTGGGGGTCTTTCCCCACGATGGGCGGAGGTAGGGGATTCCACAGCCTCTATCCCTCTCATGGCAGATTCTTTTGACTTAGCTGGGGACTTCCCAGATTTGCTGGCCGGTGGTCTGTCTGGGTTGTGCTGGGGGGCTTTTGAGTGGCATTCTACAGCTCGATGCCCCTCTCTCCCACATTTGAAACAACCCATTGGTTTCTTGGCCATAGCCGATGGCTTTGCTGGTTAGCGCATTGGTTCAGGTGGTGAGTGGCTCCATTGTTTTCCTCGGCGGTGCCTCTTCAGTAGGTCGATCTCTGCTTCCTCTGCCAGGACGTACCATTCATCGAGTTAGTGTGGGTCCCCCCGGAGCAGGCAAGCGTCATATAGGTCGTAATTCAGACTGTCTTTGAAATGGCTAAGGAGGATGTCTTCCGGCCAGTTCAGCTTGCTGGCAATGGTTCGGAATTCTTGCGTATATTCGGCTACTGGCCGTCTGCCTTGCCTCATCGTTTTGATTTTTTCGCATGCTTTGCGATCAGCCAGGGGGTCTTCAAATCGCCTTCTCAGAGAGGACATGAAACGGTTGAAGTCGTTGAGCTCTGGGGCATTGGAATCATGCAAATTCACCACCCAATCGGCGGCCGGTCCATCCAGAGCAGATTGCACGATCCGGATATGGGCTTTGTCGCTAGGGATGTGTCGCCCGTGTTCCTCCATGAAGCCAAGGACTTGGGTTAGGAAAAAGCCCAAGCGTGTCGGCTCCCCCTTGAATTTCACATCCAGCGGCGGAAGTCTTTGAATGGATCGGTGCCTTCTTCGTCGGTATTGTCTTCCATCCGGATCGCCATCTGCAGGTCAGTGGGGGGTGGGGACTACTGGATCAGCGGATGTCCCTGGGCCTGCAGGTTCCAATTTCCCCTCAGTGTCCCTCCAGTTGCGGTTCCAGGACTTGGTGCGGCCGTGGGGCTCAGGATTCTCCTCTCCCAGGGAGCTGAGGATTCTCTTCATCAAGTCGATAGCTTTCTCTAGGATCAGGTTCGAGTGCTGTGTCCAGCTTCCTTCATCTTTGCTTGTGTGCAGGGATCTCTCCATCTCCTGCTTCCATCCTGGTTGGTTGGCCCCCCCGTCTCAGGGTCACCTTTCTTGATTTCTTTTCCCACTCGCCTTTCTTTCCAACGCCCATTGACCACCGAGGCTTGTGGTTACGCATCTCCACCACCTCT
The DNA here is from genome assembly GCA_023970755.1 of Azemiops feae. Taxonomy (NCBI): domain Eukaryota; kingdom Metazoa; phylum Chordata; class Lepidosauria; order Squamata; family Viperidae; genus Azemiops; species Azemiops feae. Next base: position 1,451,221 of record JALGBA010000616.1, read on the forward strand.
TCTCCTGAGGAATCTGACCCTTCAGATCCGGATATTTGGCAGGTTTCCAGTCGGGGCAACGGCTCCCTCTCCGGGGGGCTTTCCCCCTTCCCTGCTTCGTCGTCTGACATGGTAATTTTTGCAAAGTCCCCCGGCAAGGTTCTTCCTTCCAGGTTGACCAATTTTGAAGATCCTGTCTAATGTAAGGACCCACCTCAATTTACATCTTAAGAAGGCAGAACTCTTGGAACGTTTCTTCCAACAGGAATCTTTATTAAGAAAAACTGACTGAAGGCATGCTAGACAGGATCTGAGGAACCCCATTGACCATTCAATGTTTTAAAGTGTTCCCAGGCAGTCCCACCCCACATTCCTTCTGGTCAATTCAAATTGGCACATGGCTAGGTGTTAAATCCATCGGAATCCCAAACGTTGCAATCTTTCCCCCCCTTTTCCTTGCTGCCGGTAAAAGGAGGCTTCATAGGGAGTGAGATCAAAGGCTGATGGCCGCATTGTTATTGTTAGTACTCCACAGAGGGAATCCACAGAGGATGTTCCTTTGTAGTTGATAGTAGGAATGTCAGTCATAAACACCCGTGTTTACTCCCCCCCCATTTGTAGTATGACAGAATCCAAAAGAGAGTAAGAATTAGGTTTTCTCAGAGTAGATAGCTAGAAACAAGATATAATTGGATTCTGACAATATGTCTTCTATAAGCTCCATTGGCGATGGGCAATTCATTCACCAAATGGTCAGCTTCATATCACATGTTAGATTAGGGCTAAAAAGGGTTTGAATAGTGTAATTCAGCAAGATAATGGGCCAAGCCGTTATTTCAGTCTGGTTTATACAGTGTGCTATAACATTATGATATAAGGTAGTATAATTGTTAATCCATACCATGTTGTGGGAACACTGCTATTGTTTGCTGTTAGTCTTGGGTTTAAGGTAGTAATAATAATAATAATAATAATAAATTTGGAAGGGACCTTGGAGGTCATCAAGTCCAACCCCCTGCTCAGGCAGGAAACCCTATACCATTTCGGACAAATGGCTGTCCAGTTTCTTCTTAAAAACATTCACCGCTTCTGGAGGCAGGTTGTTCCACTGGTTAATTGTTCTAACTGTAAGGAAGTTTCTCCTTAGTTCTAGGTTGCTTCTCTCCTTGATTAGTTTCCATCCGTTGCTTCTTGTCCTGCCTTCAGGCGCTTTGGAAAATAGCTTGACTCCGTCTTCTTTGTGGCAGCCCCTGAGATATTGGAACACTGCTATCATGTCCCCCCTCTTCCTTCTCTTCATTAAACTAGACATACCCAATTCCATCAACCTTTCCTTATATGTTTTAACCTCCAGGCCCCTAATCATCTTTGTTGCTCTTCTCTGTACTGTTTCTAGAGTCTCAACATCTTTTTTACATCGTGGTGACCAAAACTAGATGCAGTATTCCAAGTGTGACCTTACCAAGGCATTGTAGAGTGGTATTAATACTTCGTGTGATCTTGATTCTATCCCTCTGTTAATGCAGCCTAGCACTGTGTTGGCTTTTTTGGCAGCTACAGCACACTGCTGGCTCATATTTAAATGATTGTCCACTAGGACTCCAAGATCCCTCTCACAGTTACTACTATTGAGCAAGGTACCCCCTATACTATACCTATACATTTGGTTTTTCTTGCCTAAATGTAGAACCTTACCTTTTTCACCATTGAATTTCATTTTGTTAGATAGCGTCCAGTGTTCAATTCCAGATCCTCCTGTATCCTAAGCCTGTCTTCTGGAGTGTTGGCTATTCCTGCCAGCTTGGTGTCGTCTGCAAATTTGATGAGTTCCCCATCTATCCCCTCGTCCAAATCATTGATAAAGATGTTGAAGAGCAATGGGCCCAGAATAGAGCCCCGGGACACCCCACTACACACTTCCCTCCATGTAGATGTGGTTCCATTGAGGACCACATGCTGAGTACGGCCGGTCAGCCAGCTACGGATCCATCTGGTGGTGTTGCTGTCTAACCCGCATTTTTCTATCTTATCAAGTAGTAGGTTGTGATCTACTTTGTCAAATGCCTTACTGAAGTCCAAGTAAATTATATCCACAGCATTCCTCTGGTCCACTAATTTTGTCACTTGGTCAAAGAATGCAATAAGGTTTGTCTGACATGATCTGTTTTTGACAAACCCGTGTTGGCTTTTAGTAATGACTTGGTTTGCCTGTAGGTGTTCGCTGATTTGTTGTTTGATTATCTTTTCCAGAATCTTCCCAGGTATTGAGGTCAGGCTGATAGGTCTGTAATTTCCTGGATCCATTTTTTTCCCTTTTTTGAAGATGGGAACTACATCAGCTCTTTTCCAGTCTTCTGGTAGTTCCCCAGTGCTCCAGGATCTTTGAAAAATATAGTTCAGTGGTTCTGAGATCACATCTGCCAGTTCCTTGAGAACCTTGGGATGTAATCCATCTGGTCCTGGTGATTTGAACTCGTCTAGGCTGGACAGGTGCTCACTTACCATTTTCTTGCCTATCTTAACTTGTGTTTCTATTCTGTTTTTTATGGCACTATTTTTGATAGGTTGGTCTGCTTTTTCCCTTTGTGTAAAGACAGATGCGAAAAATGAGTTAAATAGTTCTGCTTTCTCCCTGTTGCTTGTCACCTTCTTGCCACTTTCACCCACTAATGGACCAATCGTTTCCTTCACTTTTTTCTTGTTTTTTACATGTTGAAAGAAGCTTTTTTTGTTATTTTTGACTTTGGTCGCAAGCCTTAGTTCATTTTGAGACTTAGCTTTCCTCACTTCATCTTTGCAGGCTAGGGCTATTTGCTGATATTCTGACTTAGTTATGTGCCCCTCTGTCAGAACCCAATTATATTTTATTTCTAACTAATCTACTTTGGGAAAACCCAATTCTTACTCTTCAAGCCCGGGGCAAAACTCCCAAAGCCCAGATTATACTCCATGAGCCCAAAGGAGAAGGAGGAAATGGAGAGATTTATATTTATATTTATTTAACCTAGAAAGGGGGTTCATTGAACCAGCCAAACCTAAGGTGGCCGCTCCGGTCCTCTTTAGAGAGAAGAAGGACGGCTCTTTACGTTTATGCGTGGACTATAGGCTCCTTAATGCGATCAGTGAAAGCAACCTATACCCCCTACCCCTCATGAAGGACATGTTATCACACCTCTCGAAAGGAAAGATTTTTACTAAACTAGATCTAAGGGAAGCGTATTACCGCGTGAGAATTAGGGAAGGAGATGAATGGAAAACCGCATTTAATTGCCCAATGGGGTGCTACAAATTCAAAGTTTTGCCTTTTGGATTACAAGGGGGCCCCGCAGTATTTATGCAATTAATCAACGAGGTACTAAGGGAGCACCTATTTAAGGGGGTCCTGGTTTATCTTGACAACATCCTCATCTTCACCGAATCAAAAGAGGAACATGTCAACCTAGTCAGAGCGGTTTTAAAGAAACTGCGAGCCGCCCTTCTATATGCCAAATTATCAAAATGCGAATTTCACCAGGAAAGAATAGACTACCTAGGTTACCGCATATCCCCACAAGGCATTGAAATGGACCCAGAAAAGGTCAGGGCAGTATTAGAATTGGCACCACCTCGCACAAGAAAGCAACTGCAAAGTTTCCTGGGTTTTGCAAACTTTTACCGCCAATTCATCCCCTCATTTGCCCAGATAGCCCTGCCCCTCACGAGCTTACTAAAAACGAAGGGAGAATCCTCAGTGAAACCTAGCCAGCCACTAAAATGGACAATGGAATGCCAAGCGGCATTTGAGAGATTAAAGAGGCTTTTTTCTGCCGAACCAGTACTGAGGCACCCAGACATGGACAAACCCTTCGTAATACAGACGGATGCAAGTGATGTAGCAGTGGGGGCTGTATTATTACAAGAAAATGAGGAAGGGATGTTACAACCCTGCGTGTATACGTCCAGAAAACTCACTGAAACGGAACAGCGCTGGCCCGTGTGGGAGAAAGAGGCATATGGGATACGTTGGTCATTACTTACATGGCGCCAATTCCTTGAAGGCAATAAAATCCCTTTCCAGGTGTGGACAGACCACAAAAATTTGGAAGCCTTGAAAACACCCAGAAAACTCAGCCCCAAGCAAGCCCGCTGGTCCCAGCATTTTCACCAATTCAATTTTAAGCTCAAGCATTTGCCGGGGGGAAAGAACTTTCTGGCAGACGCATTATCTCGCATGCCCCAATATAACAGCACGCGAGCCACTGACTCTAAACCAATCATGGGAGAATCACAACTGGCAGCACCAGTGACTACCAGAGCCCAAGTTAAATTAAAACCACAGCTGGATAGCCAGACCGGAATTGAATTCCGGAAAGGTTTGGAAACAGATGAATGGTTCCAGAAAAATAAACACGTGTGCACAATGAAAGACGGACTGCCTTGGGTGGGGGAGAAGTTATATATACCGACCACCCAAAGAATCACATTCATGAAACTTTGCCACTACACAAAATCAGCAGGGCATTTTGGATTTGTAAAAACATTACACTTAATTAAACGGCAATTTTGGTGGCTATCCATGAAAAAAGACATAGAAAGTTACGTGGCCAGCTGCCCAAAGTGTGCAATGGCAAAAAGGCTGCAAGGGAAATCACCAGGACTGTTACAAACAGTGGCAAATCCCTCAGCCCCCTGGAGGGAAATAGCCATGGATTATATAGTGGAATTACCAGAAAGCAATGGGAATACTGTCATTTGGACGGTCACAGACCTATTTTCCAAACAGGTTCACTTTATTCCTTGCCAAAAGATCCCCACCGCAAAAGCTTTAGCAAACCTTTTGTGCAACATATTTACAGATTGCATGGGGCACCCCAACGCATCATATCTGATAGGGGAGTGCAATTTACATCTGCATTTTGGAAGGAATTTCTATCTCTTTTAGGGACCACCCAGGGACTGACGTCTAGCCATCATCCTCAGGGAAATGGTCAATCAGAAAAATGTAACGCAGTACTTGAGTAATATTTAAGATGTTTTCTAAATTTCCAGCAGTCAGATTGGACGGACCTGTTGCCTTTTGCAGAGGTTGCCTACAATAATGCAGTCCACTCCAGCACAGGTTACACTCCTTTTCAAATAGCTACCGGCCAAAGTTTCAACCCCATGCCAGAACTAACCCCAAACGAACCGGCAATTCCATCACTGAAAGAATGGATGGAACAATTACAAAACACCTGGCCAATAGTGAGAAAAGCTCTAGAGGAAGCTAGACAAGCATACAAAGCACAAGCAGATAAGAAAAGGGTGGAGCCCACACCATTCATTATAGGGGAAATGGTCTATCTGTCTACAAAATATTTAAAATCCATACAACCCTGTAAAAAACTTGGACCAAAATATATAGGGCCTTTTCCAATTAAAAGAATCATAAACCCAGTAACAGTAGAATTAGAATTACCCAAGAATCTTAGGCAAATACACCCAATTTTCCACTGCAGTTTGCTGAAAAGAGAACAACAGTCACCCTTACGGCCAAAAATTCCCCCCCCAACCAACACCAATCATGGTAGAAGGGGAACAACATTTCGAAATAAAGGAAATCCTGGACTCTAGAAAATATCATGGGTCAACTCAATACCTAGTAGCATGGAAGCACCTCCCTGCCTCTCACAACGAGTGGGTCCATAAACATGATGTCAAAGCCCCGAAGCTTTTAAAGAAGTTTCATACAGAGTATCCTAACAAGCCAGACTAACTTTTATACCTGTTTTGTTTTCTCTACAGGTGGACCTCTCTTATTTTTAAGGGGAGCCGGATGTCAGAACCCAATTATATTTTATTTCTAACTAATCTACTTTGGGAAAACCCAATTCTTACTCTCTTTTGGATTCTGTCATAATACAAAGGGGGGGGAGTAAACACGGGTGTTTATGACTGGCATTCCTTCTATCAACTACAAAGAAATATCCTCTGTGGATTCCCTCTCTGGAGTACTAACCATAACAATAGGCAATCAGCCTTTGATCTCACTTCCTATGAAGCCTCCTTTTACCGGCAGCAAGGAAATAGGGGGGGAAGATTGCAACGTTTGGGATCCAATGGATTTAACACCCAGCCATCTGCCAATTTGGATTGACCAGAAGGAATGTGGGGTGGGACTGCTTGGGAACGCTTTAAAACATTGAATGATCAGGGGGGGTCCCCCAGATCCTGTCTAGCACGCCTTCAGTCAGTTTTTCTTAATAAAGATTCCTGTTGGAAAACCCGTTCCAAGAGTTCTGTCTTCTTAAGATGTAAATTGAGGTGGGTCCTTACACCCTCTTTCCACTTTCTATACTTGTCCTTTTTATCTTTCTATTTATCAGAGAGTTCTTTGTGCAGCCATGCTGGTTTCTTTTGAGAGCTGTTATTTTTCCTCTTTGTTGGTATTGTGCTAGACTGGGCTTTTATTATCTCGCTTTTCAAAAATTCCCAAGCATCTTGTGTTGTTTTCCCCTGGAGGATTCTCACCCATGGAATCCTTCCCAAACCCTCTCTAAGTTTATTGAAATTAGCTCTCTTGAAGTCCAAGACTCTAGTTTGACTGTGTTCTATTGCTTGTGCTTCCATAATGTTGAATTCCAATATTGCATGATCACTTCCTCCCAAGGTTCCTATGGCTTCAACACCTTCTATCATTTCATCTCTGTTAGTGAGAATTAGATCCAAAATGGCTAATCCCCTAGTTCCCTTCTCTACTTTTTGGGAGACAAAGTTGTCTGCTAGGTTTGTCAGGAATCTGTTTGATCTTCCATTTGGTGCAGAGTTTGTCTCCCAGTTGATGTCAGGGTAGTTAAAGTCCCCCATTACTATTGTGATGTGCTTCCTACATACCTTAGTTAGCTGACTAGCAAAAAGTTCATCTATTTCCTCTGTTTGGTTGGGTGGCCTATAGTATACACCTATGGGAATGTCATTTCCCCCCCCCCCTTTATATTGACCCAAATGCATTCAAAACAGTTTTCATCATTGTTGTGCTCCATTTCTGTAGAAATGTAGTTATTTCTTATATAGAGAGCAACTCCACCTCCTCTTTTATTTGGTCTGTTTTTTTAAAATAATTTAAATCCCTCTAGCTGTGTGTTCCATTTGTGGGTTTCATCCCACCATGTTTCTGTAATGGCAACAATATCATATCTGCCCTCTTTAACGTGAATTTCTAGTTCACCCTGTTTGCTGTTCATACTCTGTGCATTGGTGTATAGACATTTGAGTCCTTTATGACCGGACCTGTGTTTACTTTCTACATAACCTGTGTGGTGCCTGAGTTCCCCTATTGTCTTACCACCTGTTTGGTTAGTGCACTTTGTGTGGCACTCGCTATTAGAAACTTGATTTTGCTTGACAGCAAGGTTGATGTTCTTGTCCACACACACATCTATGTTACATGCACTGCTAGCCCTATAATTTTTAGATTTCCGGGGACAGGGATGTTCTGTATCAATTAGCTCACTGTCCCCGCTGTTTAGTTTAAATATTCCTCCAGAAAATCTGTGAATTTATACCCGAGTAACTCAGTCCCTTTCTTTGATGGATGCAAACCATCTCTTTTGTACATTTTTTCATTGGACCAGCTGCTGACATCGTGACTAATATATCCAAAGCCTTCCCCTTTACTCCACTCCTTTAGCCACATATTGAATTGTGCTATATGCTGGCTTTTTCCATTTTGCTCCTTATGCACTGGTAGAACCTCTGAAAAAATAAGCCTACAGCCTATTCTGCTAAGTTCCTGCCCCAGGCTCTGGAAATCATTCTGCACAGAGAGTACATCTTTTTGAGACAGATCGTTAGTGCCAAGATGTACAATAGCCTCCACATCACAGTCCTTGCTGGCATTCTTGATTATTTTACAACTACACTTCTTGTCCCTACTGGCAGTAGCACCTGGAAGACACCTGACCTCTTTCGAAACCTCTGTGTCCTTTCCTAAATTTACATCCCTTATAATTGAATCACCAACCAGAAGGTGGCTTCTCTTTTTGGATGTGAGAATATAGCCATTTAATCACACTCACCAGATGAGAACATGCACCTGGACTCCTACAGGAATTCTAAAAAAGGAAGACCTCCACTGAGACTGTAGAGTTCTTACTCTTATACAATATAAAATCAAAGCTTTGGAGATGCAAGGACAAAGTTTGCCAAATTAAAAGTTTGCTTTAAAGGTTTGGAAAAAAAAATAGATTAACATTTTTTAATATTTTAAATTCTGGCCAATTATGATTTGTTCATTTCCTGAAAATTTATGAATGCCCATTGGACTAATATTTCTGGATAAAATATCAAAGAACTTAATATGTTATTTTAAAAAAATGTTGGTAGGTTGTTTAAAGAAAATGTTGCAATTGAATTGGCATTGTAAAACAATTGCATTCTTCAAGGACTAACTTTCTTACTGTTTTTCCTTTTTGGCTATAAAGCATGATATAGTCAAAAATTAATTGATTTTACAATGGTTCCATAGTCATCACTTTTAGTTTGCCCACATCTTTTCTGCCTGATTGTACACATTTATGTTGAGGGAGGTGCCTTTGCGCATGTTGCATCTAGGATTATCCTTCAGTGCAGTAAAATTAAGTCCCTCTTGCTATAACAGCTAAATCCTCCTCTGATCTGTAATTTTTATGGTATTGGCAGGATTCAGAAACCTTCAGCAATGTCACGCCAAATGAGCAGGTTTATTTTGTAAAAACAAGCGAACATGAATATGATTTTCATAATTTGGAATGTAGCTATTTGAGGGGGAAATGGGCTTATTTGGCACATTGCCTGGAATTATTTTGGTGCAAAAACATAAAACAGTCTGCATGCATTTCCAGTTAACATTAGACATCTTACATTTTGACCATCCTAGTTACATCCTAAATCACCCACACTGGCTTTTTGAAGTTTTCCAGCCTCCACTCTGGTGTTTATTTCTACTTGCCTTCCTCACATACACCTCTTTTTATTTTTTAAAAAATTAACTTATTCAGTTGCCCTATTTTGATAATAAGTTGCCTACTGGGAGAAATGAGGATGTGAAGGCAATCAGGCATCTTTTCTGCTTTCATCAAGAAAGAAAAGAGAGAGAGAGAGGGTGAATGTGAAGAGAAGGTTTCAAGGGAAAAGGCCAGATGATAGATTGTCAGACAGACAGGGATCCTTAAATAGCACCTTTCATTTCACCAAGTAAGCACTGTCATTATTTATCTTGCCTTTAGCTGTTATTCTGTCTCTTGAGAGTCAGTTTGTGTAGTGATTAATGCACTGGGCTAGAAACCCGAAGACCAAGTTTAGTTCCACCTTAGACACAAAGCCAGCTTGGTGACTTTGGGCTGGTCACTTTCTCACAGCCTAAGGAAGGAGGCAAGGTTCCCCAAAATCTTGCCAAAAAACTTGCAGAGACTTTCCAGGCAGTCGCCAGGAGTCAACAATGACTTGAATAAACACCCACCCAAATCTGACTCTTAAAATATGAACATGCATATTTCTGAGTTCTCAGATGACAGTTTGTGAACTGGACTTGGCAAATATTTAAAAGTCAACAAAAAGAATTAAGTTCTCAGAGGAACTGAAGCAAATGTGGTGATAGTAAACAGGATAGTGATGCAGATTCAATCCTTCTTCCTTTTCTCCCCTATTGCAATCATTTTTAGCAATCCTAGCTAATAGACTTGAGGGAAAGAAAACCACAAACTCACAAATACAATGTAAATATAAATATACAAATATAATGATACGTTTATACTTACAATGAGCAATGTAAATTTTATTACATATTAAATTTTAAACATTATTATTTTAACAACTGCAATTCTATCACTTGTAAATTAGCCTTATCTTAAACCAGAAATGACAGCCAATAGCTCAATGGAAGAGTTGTATGCTCTGCCTATATAGGTAGTCCTCACTCACCAACCATTCATTCAGCAGCTGTTAAAAGTTACAACAATGGTGAAAAAATAATTCTACACCCTCTGACCATTTAGGATCTTCACAGCATCCCTTGGTCAATTATCATAATCTTTATTTTCCATACTCATTACAATTCATAAAAGGGTTTAGGGACTTTGTGAGCAAAAAGATTCTTAAGGCATATTAAAAATCAGTAGTGTTAGATGAATTACATTGTGCAATGTATTATATTAATCAAAGGGAAATGCAATTCTATGAATATTCCTTACAGCAGGGGTCTTCACACTGGCTGAGGAATTCTGGGAGTCCACAAGTCATAAAAGGTCAGTACCTGTTTTCCAGTGCCTGACCTCTTTTTTTTTTTTCTTCCTCTTTTTTTTTTCTTCCTCTTCACCCCCTCACAGAGCAGACTGATTGGAGAGAAAGGAATTGCAAGAAAGTAAGCTATTTGCTCTTCTACAAATTGAAAGCAACGTGATCATACCAGCAGCCTACAGTACTTTCTTGAAATCTCTTCCTCTTCAATCTCTCTGCTCTGCAAGAGGGGTGGAGAGAGAAAAAAGCAAATGATTTCTGTAGACAATCTCTCCTATGGGTGACACTTCCTTTCCCACCCAGAGCAGTGATATCAGAGAGGGATTTTGATGTGTCCAAGACAGTAAACAGGCACTGGAGCATCCAAAAGGCAGGGGAGTGGATAGGAGGCAAACAAAAGCCAAAGGTATGAAACAGTACATTGTCTTGTCTCTTTCAGGCCAGGAAGCACAGACATGGCCATGTGATTTCTCACTTAGCAACTGCTTCGCTTAGCTTCCCAATTAAGACTGTTAAGCAAGGACTATCTGTAAGTAGCCAAATGGCTCCACGTTTTAGGCAATTTGGGGAAAAATGAATTCTGGCAGGCAGTGGGCTTCCTTTTGGCATATGCAATATACGTGGCATCCACTATAATATTACTCCCAATCACTGTGAAAACTATAATGGCTCACATTGTCCAGAAGCAGTAGTACCGTATTTTTCCATCTATAAGACTCACCCTTGTATCAGACGGCCCCCAATTTTCTAAACAAAAATTCAGAAATCAACATTTTAAATATTAAACAAACCACATCTTTAGTGGCAGTAAAACAAGTGGTCATGCCATCACACAAGGGAGGCGACTTCCTCCAATCAGATGGCGCTCTGCAGGCTTAGTCCCGCCCACCCCCTCGGCCGTCAATCACTGTACTGAGGCGGCTTTCCGGGGCCTCTTGCAGCTTCAGCCCGAGATGCGCCGGTGAAAAACAGGTCATAGAAGGCGGCTTCAGTGGGACCGGCAGCATCCTTGGGGCAGCACGATCCTCCAGCACCAGGCGGCATCTTGGGCTGGCTTTCTCCCCATCCAGGCGGCATCTCAGGCCAGCGATATCCTCCTGCACCAGGTGGCATGGCAGCGGCACGTAAAGAACCCACACAGGCATGCCCTGGGCTGCAGAGGTTAGCATTATTTTTTTGTGTATAAGACGCTGCACTTGTATAAGATGCACCTGATTTTTGAACAGGGTGTTTGCAGGAAAAAATAGCGTCTTATACATGGAAAAATATGGTAGTTTCAATAATGTTCTCAGAATGCCAAAAATCAATGTCTTGTCCTACCTCAAAGTATTGGCATGAGTATTAAGACAGCTGGGAAAGCTACTGGATTGGAAGAAGGAAATCTTTTTGTCATTTAGCTAAATCTTCAGAATTTCTGCTTGTCAAAAAAAAAGTCATAGGCTCACAAACACATTGTCAGCTATAAAAAAGGGAATAAGCCTACAGCAATCCTATAACCATATTTCATATTTAGTGTCTAATTATTTTTCATATTTTTTAATTTAATCAATGTTGTGATTATTCCAAAGCAGCCAATCTGTGTACATCTTGCTGTAAATATAATTGGGACATTAAAAATAAAGTTATCAATCAGAAGAAATTTAGCACTAGTGGAAAGATGCTCATAGAATATTAAATATACAGCAGAATCTGACTGGAGCTGGTGGAAGAGCCAAGGGCATGCCCTAATCTAACAAACTAGAGATGAAGGCATAACCATTCCTCTGCATTTAAAACACAGAAAGGGCATCTCAAACATATGACCTCCAGTTGACTTTCCACCGGCAATGGAGATCTATGACAGCATTTGCATTCCTTCAGCCATATAGCAACATCTGCAGTAAAAATGAATAGTGCAGTGATTGAATTCTAAATAGGAATTTGAAGCCCTGAATAGAGGAGGAGAAGGAGGAGGAGGAGGAGGAGGAGGAAGGGCTATGTATCAGCCTTGTCTTTTTTGTAATGTGAAGCACATAGCTTCCTCCACCTTCGCTCTTCAAATGTCAGTATTTGTTTCAGAAAGTAACACCAATTTCCTCTTCTTCCTATAAGTGACCAATCTTTTTCATTATTATTTTCACAGAGCAGGTTCCCCTTATCTGATTAAACTTTTGTTTAGAAATAGTTTCCTAAATATGATCCAATTGAAAGCAACAAATCTTTGTGGTTTCCACAGAGACAGCACAAATTTCCATTTTGGTTATATTCAGTGACTTTTCAACGTTAAGTTCATTTCAGGGCATTCTTGTACCACATTGTACATGAACATTCATATGTATTTTTATGTGCATCATTCCTGATGAATTTATTTTTGTGTATATATTACTCATATACACTTTGTGAACACTCTGAATATATTGCATTCAATATATGTAATGGCTGTCTACACTTAGTTACACCCTACCTTAACTACTGCAACGTATTTTATGCAGATGCACCTCTGAACAGTGCCCATAAATTACAACTGGTGGAAAATATAGGGGCCAGACTATTGATCAGGGCAAGATACAGGGGGGTCACATGTACTGTATGTCTATCCAAATAAAGATCTTTATGTCGACCTTTCAAACCCTGTATCAAACCCTCCCCCTACGAATCTGCAGGATTACTTGGATCAGCAACAGGGGAACCTTTGAAGGTCTCCCTACTGCACCCCTACAAGGGAAAGGCTGGGCTCCCGTTTTCACAAAATTTAGAAAAAGAGCAAAAATAATTTTTATCACCAAACTTAATTGTTTAATTCTGTTTCTGATATTTTAACTATACTGGTTTTAATGTTTTATTTAATTATATTTTTTACTTTATAGATCAGTTATATACTTTGTAAATAGTACAAATATATTACATAGAATATATAATATGTAGCTGAATGTTTACATAAATTGTGGTCCTACATGGGTGACAGGATCATGCTGCAGCACCCTGTGCCTTCATCACCACTTCTTTAGATTACTGCAGTGCACTCTAAATGAGGCTGCCTTTACAGTCTGCTCAGCTGATTTCTTCCAATCTCCTCTTGTCATATTTACACTGCTCCATGCCAGCAAAGAGCAAAACTGAACATCTAGCATACTTTTGAAAAATGTATTGCAAAGAATTAAAGCACTGATGCTAAGGAAGAAGCGAGAACAGAAGAAATATAAACAGGAGACATTTTACTACTCACTTCCTGGGCTTTTCATCTTTTGTTTCTGCTACATGGTATCCAGGCTTACACTTGTAGCTGCAGACAGATCCCACATCATGATTCCCTTCCTTGCATCGAGGCACCAACAGCTCAGCATTGGCAATTGGGCCTGGAGAGTCGCACTCCAGTTTGCAATAAGCTTCTGGAAGTGACCAGAGTCCATCTTCCAAGCAGGTGATCCACTGATTAATTCCTGATTTCAAGCAAGAGAAAGAAGAAGAAAAAAACCCATTCAAATTATGGCATAACTAGTTATTTTGAACCTTAGGCTGAATTTTACTCTGATCCAATTTTCTTTACCTTCACCATTTGTTTATTTGCACAGACTTTTATGCCACTTCAGTGTGACTGGTGTAGGGTCATGAAATGTATAGGGTCTCCTGCTTGAGCAGGGGGTTGGACTAGAAGACCTCCAAGATCCCTTCGAGCTCTACTCTGATTGATTGGTTGGTCTCCAAATAATATGCACACTATACAATAGCAACAAATAATTATAATAGAAAATGCTATGCTGTCTGCACTATCTTTCTCTATTGTACTTTGGCAGCGTGAGATTTATTTATTTATTAAATTCATTGGCCATGCCTCTTACCACAGGGTGATTCTGGGTGGCTTGCAATATTAAAAAGATAAATGTTCTTCTGGACACCGGAAGAATGATTGGGCAGCTGGTTCAGGATCTTACATCTGTCCTGAATGTGAACATGTAGCTGAAGAGACCAGTGATAGGGGTGCATTTTTAGCAGCCCCATTAATCAGTTATTTGCTGATTTAGCTGACCAGCAGAGTTTGGTTTTTGAATTGAGGAGCCAAGTATACAAATGCACATAAATAACGAAAATCACATGTTTAGCACATTCTTCTGCTCTTATGCAGGCAAAAGATTAGCAAAGACACAAGTGTAAATTTTCTGGAACTTTGTTCCACCAACCAAGTCTATCTCAAGAAAATCCATCCTACCTTGGAGTTTCGCTGGCTTGATACAGGAAAGGAAGCATCGCTTCATAAACGTAGTTCCTTTGGGGCAGGAGAACTCTGCATAAAGGACGTGAGATTGGTCCGGAAATTGGCAGTCAATGGGATTACATGTCATTGATCTGTCCCAGTGACCAGAGATACAAGTCAGCAAGATGTCTTTCTGGGAAAGAAAAGTAGAAGGGTCAAGAAAAATTTAAAAATTAGTCATTTCTAATTTCAATATTGGTAGAGCTATTGAAATTAGTGTTAACTTACCAGTTGTGACTAGTCATTCCTTTTAACAAGAGATTAGTTTAGAACTGAATCAAGTGCCTAATAGATAATCTGCTAGTTTATTTAAATCTGACCTAAAACATAGGCAAACTGAAATTTATCATCTCTACCTTTGGCCATAACTCCATGAAGAAAGTGATTCTTCTGTTTTCATTTTAACCACACATCCTGAATCATAAGCAAATGATTATTAAAAAGGGAGTACCTTTGGCCACTGGTGGTCTTTTGTTCACAGCACTGATAGCAATGCCACTCTAGCTTTTACCATCTTTTTCTCTCACCCTTTATACTATTTATTTACTTCTCCTGTTGTCCATGGCATAAGGCCAGGCTACTTGCAAGACTATCTTTCTACCAGGTTCTGCTCATCTCATCAGTTCTAACAGAGAGGGCATGCTTTGGGTCCCTTTTATTAAACAATGACATCTTGTTGGACTCTTGAGTTGGGCCTTCTCAGTGGTAGTACCTGCCCTCTGGAAAGCATCTCCCTGGAGATTTGGTTAGGTCTTGAACCTTGACTGCTTCCCCAGTCATTTGGGACAATTGGATATATGAGCTCTACTATTGTTGGTGTGTTGGTTTTTTGGGGTGGGGGTGGGATTGTGGTTTATCTTTGGGCATTTGGGGTTATATGTTGTGAATTTCTGTGCTTTAAAACTTGTAAACCACCCAAAGTCATTTGTGTGACCATTTATGGCTATGTAAATCATATCAATGAATCAATATAAAAATATTTTTCCAATCTGGCTTAGAAATCCAAGAAAGGAAACAAAAATAGTTCCCTGACTCCAAGCTTATAAACCAAAATGACAGAATTACAATGAATGGGGAGCGAAGGGAAAAAGCTCACATCCTTTGGAGGAAAAGCAGTAACACGGCAGTCCATACTAATTAGTTCTAAGCAGAAATGCCAAGACTTTCAGTAAATATTCTGTTCTTATGAAATCTACATTCCAGGTCCAAAAAGCAGCTCTCAGCAACCCTATACAAATTATGGGTTTTTAGCAAATATGAATATGTTCCCATTTTGCATAATTGTGCCATTTGTTTTTCATAATTCATACTAAATTTGTGAATCATGCAAATATAAATGAGCTGTATAAATCCTGAAGCCCTACCCTGCCTACCACTTAAATTATCTACCTGTCTGACCTCAGAGGGCCAATCAGAGTTTTGTTTAATATAAACTTAGTACACAACTTTATTTGTAAAAATGTAGGGGAGATGAGGGGAGCAACATCTCTAAGGGCAATGAAATATGAGATGATCAGAGGCATATCTGTTCATCAAAATTTGGAAATAGATACAATTTATGCACCATGATGCCTGAAGGAAAAGTCCATCAATGTGGATTTCTAGAAGTATTTTTTTAAAAAGTCTGAGAGCTACATGCTGAACATGAAGCAAATGCTGAATTTGCCTTTGTGTATCTAAAATGGTGCAAGTTGAATCTTGATGCAAATAGGGATAAAATTGTGGTCCAAATCTGTAGCAGTTGAATGGGTAGTAGTAGAGCAGTTCCTCTGATATTGATTTCATGTAATTATGTACTATCAGGTCTGTGTCAACACTTAACAACCATATAAATAGATTTTCTCCATGGCAATCTATCCCTAACTTGACATTTCAGGTGTTCTAATAGTGCACTCATTGCCACTGTAACTGAGTCCATTCACCTTGCTGCTTATCATCCCCTTCTTCTCTCTCCTTTTACCTTTCCCAACATTAAAGGCTTCTCTAGAGAATAAGGTCTTTGCATAATACATCTGAAGTAGGATAATTTGAGCCTGGTTATTAATTGTAATGAGAACACTAGTTCTATACTTGTTCTATAAACCATTTGTTAGTTTTCTTGGCTGCTCCTTTCATACAAGTTCTCCAATCCATAGAGATACATGGGTCTTCAGTTGCTAGTCTTTGGCACCAAAGGAGATGTTCCCTCCCCACCTCTTTCCTTTCCCTGCTTTTGGTATGGAAGGAACCTCTACTCTACTTTATTGCCAAAGCAAAACAGGATGTAAAGGTGCAATCAGCATTTCTTCAAGGCAGCCTGATTTTCTTTCAGCTCCTTCATTGCACAGCAAGGCTTTAGTGCCACCATCCAAAAGATCAGGTAGTCATGATAGCCTTCAATCTTCCTTCTTTCAACTCTCCTGGTTCATTAGCAAAGCTTCTAATGCTGGTTATTTGGCATTTCTGAAGACTTTTCAATGCATTGGGTTATATGCTAGACTATGATTTACTATTTTTATTGTTTTCTACTGCAGATTGTTGATGTAACTTGATGCTATTGTAAGCCGCCAAGAGTCTTTTGATTGTGCTCGGTAGAAAAGAAATAAACAATCTAACAGCAGGTTTCATGGTCAAGAATTCTTTTCCACCAATGTTTCTTGCTAGATTGCCAAGCATGTAAACATTAAAAGTAGCAAATTTGACTTTGCTTAAATTTTTAAATATATTTTAAAGCAAGAAAGAGCACTTTAGAGCAGGGCTTTTCAACCTTTTCACCGACTGTACCACTTTTAGGATATGGTAATATTCGAGTACCACCTAGCAAGGTGTCAAAAACTTGATGACCAAAAAAAAACCCCACCTGTTCAAAGTTGCATTTGCACTGAAATGACTTACGACCATTTTTCACACTTATGACCATTGAAGCATGCCCAGGATCATGTGATTTATATTTGGATGCTTGGCAATTGATTCATATTTATGATGGTCACAGTGTCCCAGGGTCATGTGATCCCCTTTTGCAACCTTTTGACAAGCAAAGTCAATGGCAGGGCTGCTGGTGGCTAAGTGCTAAGGCGGGACTTCCCTCCCTGCCTCCTTCCCTGCCTCCCTCTTTCTCATGCCCACCTCCTTCTGAAGGAAGAATCTGAAACCCCCCCCATATTTTCTCTCTTCCATATATTCATCAAACAAGGAAAAGCCTCCAGAGACAGAAAAGACAAGCTGCTGAATGAACTAGCTTAAAAAGGCACATTCCCCTTTAAGAATTAGCTACTGGCTAGAAAGGAAAGTTAAGGAGCGCAGCCAGCACTTAAGGAAGAAAAAAAGTGTAAATAAGTACTGGCTGCCGGCTAAGGCAGCCTCCCCAAATGGCTCCATCCATAAGTAAAGGAATGCTACAGGCAAAATCCATTCAGGAGAAAAATACTTCAAAATCCCTTGCAGCAAAACGTACAGCTAACAATAGCAGAGCAATAGAAGCTAACACAAGACATGAGCCATCAGCCAAATAGAAATTGCCAAACACTCCTTAAGAACACAAAGCCCACATTGCACAAATCACAGAACTTCAAAGTCACAAAAGCACATAAGAATCCTTCCACTCTCCATCTCCCTCCGTCCTTCTGTCTCACCTCCAGCTGATGCTACCTTTCTTCATTCCTCATGGAGGGCAACCCCTCCCCTGCTGCATTTCTTGCCTGTTTCTGCCAGCACAGGTGGCTGCCACAGCAGTTGTAGATCGGCTCATGGCTGGCCGGCCTGCTTGATGATCTCTCCTCTCCTCTCCCCCCACCCTCCTCCTTCCCCTTCGGTGCAGCTAGAGCTGACTCCACCTCCTCCCAAGGCTGCTTCTTTCTCTCTCTCTCCCTCTCCCGCCCAAACTGCCTCCTTTTATAGCCTCTCCTGTCTCCGCCCCCTCCTCCTCCTTTCTCATGGGGGAGGGTGAGCAGAAGTGAGCCTGGGGCCTTTGCAGCTCCAGAGGACTCTCTCACTGTAAGTCCTTGCCTGCGCTGGCTCTTTCTCTCCCCCACTACACTTGGCTAGGCAGGGCTGCGTACCACCTGCCACTTGTTAATGTACCACAAGTGGTACGCGTACCACAGGTCGAAAAGCCCTGCTTTAGAGCACTCTTTTCTCAGTCCAAGATGCACCTGCCTAAATAGAAATAAGAGAGTAATTTATGCAATGTAATGGTGCATCTTTATTTGGGCAGCTCAACTCAGGAGGCCTTCTGCCATTAATTTAAAGAACATGCAATTAGTCAATGTTGTTGTTGTTATTATTCCCATACCTCTCCTGTATGTCATTTATTTATTTGACCTATTTATTCCCTTTGTTTATCCCTGCCCCCCCCCCAAATTAAGGCAGATAACTAATTTTTTCACACATACAGTATATACTGTATATTTTTATAGATTTTGGAAGGAAATTAGGGCAAACTGGGAGGAGAGCCAAGTATTTGGATAAAAAATAAATACAAATAGCTTGGGTCCAGTGAAGAGAGAATGTATAATTCCAATTAATCTTTTTTCAGGACTATTTTCAGTTTAAATTAATAAAGCTGTGTTACAAATCATGATTGCACAGTACACATTAAGTTAGCTCATACAGTATATCATAACAGTAAAAACTGGAAAAGAGAATTATTTACCATTTTCATAAATTAGCTGCAATTTATTTTAATAGCTGTAGCTATTATTTAAGAAAATATATCTAGCTTTGTTGTTTTTTTTCTTTTCATGCTTTAAGAATATAATGAATTACACACTTAATATCCCAATGGAAATACTTTAGCCGTCTTTTTTCGCATTGTGTTTTACTATTAATAAGAACATAGTTTTAGGCAAATAAAGCTTGAAACAAAATGTGCTAGGAATAATATAGTTTTTTAGAACTTCAGTAGCTCTTTTTAATCTGTTGCCTTTGTTTTATCTTCAAGATTCATTCTATGGAATTAAGGGACTAAGGGAAATTAAGTAAGTTTTTATTGGTTGCATTCAGATAACTGAGATTTCTCTTGGTTCTTATGCCTGTTTTTATTCAGAGTACCCTGAGAAGAAACAAAGCAGTGCTGAATATCCCTCCCTCCCTCCCTCCCTCCTTCCTTCCTTCCTTCCTTCCTTCCTTCCTTCCTTCCTTCCTTCCTTCCTTCCCTCCTTCCTTCCTTCCTTCCTTCCTTCCTTCCTTTTAACCTACTATAAGCAGGTTAAACATTCTGTTTCTCCACCAGCCCCCAGCAAAAAAAACCACACCTGGATGTTTTCATACTTTTTCCTGCTACTTGTATAACATTGTTTAATCCTTCAAAATCACTAAAACCAAATTCAGGTGTATTCAAAGGCAGGCTAGGAAAGTCGTCTCGGCATAGAAATTTAATAATAAAGAATTTTTTTTAAAAAAAAATTAAAACAAGCTGAAAAGAGGTCTCTAGGCAGGGGTTCCCAACCCCCGGTCTGTGGACCAGTACTGGGCCGCGGCATGCCAGCAATCAGTCTGCACAAACAAGCAAAGCCCCATCCACCGGATGCAGGCAGCACACAAAACCACTGGTCTGCGGAAAAACCTCTCTCCACGGAACCGGTCCCTGGTGCCCAAAAGATTGGGGACCTCTGCTCTAGGGTCAAGAAGGTGACCATAAGGACTCAAGGACAGAAGAAGAAAACCATGGCAGAGGATGATGGTCCATGGTCATGAAAAAGAAGCCAGAGTGAGAGAAGCTAATCAATCTACCTACGTCCACAAAATTCAATGAGCAAAAAAAAATTCTTGGAAATATTACTGTAGAGGCTTTTATCTGTTGCTTACTGATATCAAACAATTCTGAAATGAGGCAATTATTTCCGATTACTCCTTTTTTATGGTTTTCCAGAGATTTTTTATAAGTTGATCTCTTAGAAGTGGAAAGTTGTTATTTACTTTTCCACTAAAGTGGAAAATTATTATTTAGTTTTAATGTGTGTGGAAATGCACAATTTGTAGATAAATGTCTGGAGTAATCAGCTTAATCTGCATATTTACAGTTCTTGTGATTTGTTAGTAAAGAGAAATAAGGTAATACAGAAGCAGCACCAATTGATGTCCAGTTAGTATCTAATGACTAATATTACTATTAATTTCCATACACTTTCAAAGTACTTCATTTGTAATTGATACAAACATTGTATAAAATTGATTAGCACTATTATCACTTCCATAGTTAGAAACAGAGGGCAGTGTCATTGAGACCCAATAGCTTGCCAGAAATACCTGGAAATAAAATTTACAACTCTGCTTCTTTGCCAATATATTATACTCTATCTATTCAACTTTCAAAGGAAAACTAGCTTACTCAATACTACATCAGAGATCAGTTTGACCTAGTCCATGACTAACTACACACAATGTGCCAAAGAAATTAAATTTTGACACAATGAAATCTTTTTTTTCACTGAAAATAAATTTTGCAGCTAGTTATTATTTGCAGAGAATTTTTCTGTCACCATCCCCAGTATTTTAAACTTTTGCCAATAGTTAAAATATTTTTTGGCATGTAACAACGTGGGAGTTGAGAGAAAAATATAGGAATGTAATAAAGGCACAAGTCAAAACCAGGTATCAAAACTAAAGGCTATTTTAAAACAAAATTGAAAAGCTATGCTGAATGTTAGTTATAGAAGGAAATATTTTGCAAGAGGAGGTTAGATTTAGGCTGTAAACAGGTGTTCACAAAGTATAAACATGAGGCATAATTTGAGAAAATGCATGTATTAATTTCTCTACTCTAACATCTCCATATTGGGAAAACTATGAAGAACATATCTTTAAATAAATGGATGAATGAAGCTGGTTCCATCACAATTTCATTTTTGCCTTATACAGCATACATTTATGAATGAAGGAGATGTTTATAAATGTTCTTTTCATCTTTCCCCTTTTCTGTAGTTACAAACATATTTTATACCTGCAGAATTTTATAAAAACAGAAATATAAGTTCATGAAACTTCGCAAGATTTTAGCAAACCCATGCAAATACATTGAAATTTGCCTGGAACATGATCTGAAAACTCAAGTAGAAAGCCTCGCCATTATGTAATATTGATCTTAACAAAGATCTGGTCAATTCACTGTTGAAAGGCTTGAAGATCTTACATACACCACACAGAATGGCCTTCAACAAAAATGAACAATGGACGGAATAAAATAAAATGATAAAGCTTCTGCATATTTGTGGAGATTAATTTTGAAAGTCTATTTCTCAAACATCTACATTTGCTTCAGATTTTTTCCTCCATAACTTCTCTTTTATCGTTGACTTATAATTAAAAGACCACTAGGGAAAGTACTGTATTATTTTTGAACATTTCAAATTATGTTGTGAATTCTAGGCAAGAAATCTCAGGGTTGCATCACTGCCACATGACTAACTAATGTTGCAAGCACTGCTCCCCTCTCTCCAAATATTAAGATATATAATGGGAAAAATGCCTTTTTTATGAACCACACCTACAACGACATTCATAACTCCAATATACTTACCTGTCCTGGGTGCAGCAATTGTCCGTGTTTAACATGGAGAACAAAACCTTTCTCACAAGAAATAGCACATTCTAGGTGGCCCCGACTACTGGAACTACAGTTTGCAAGAGTAGCATGATGGATCTGTGGAAGCACACAGCTTCCCTGCTCTCTACAGGTATCTTGGGTGCAGCTGTTGGGAAGAGAAAGGGGAAACATGTACAAACAAAACACAGATACACACACAGAGAAAGTGAGAAAAAAAATAAGTGTATAGTGCTCCAAAACAACAACAGCAAATCTTGTAACACTGACACAAATTTTGTTTTCTAAACACTAAGCCTCCCTAAATCAACATGAACTATTTTATTATATGAGCTGATTTCTTCTCAGCTATGAAATTATAGTCAGTTTGATCAAGTGATGAAGGCACCAGGATAGAAAGTAGAAGACTGTGAGTTGAACACCTGCCTTAGCCACGAAAGCCAGCTGCATGTCCTTGGGCCAGTCACTTTTTCTCAGCCCATCCAACCTCCAGAGTTGTTGTGGGAAAAATAGGAGGAGAAGATGTGTTGGATATGTTCACCACCACAGGTTATTTGTAAAAAATAATAATAAAAGCAGGATACATATAAATAAATATAAGCACTTAAACAATAGTTAAAATCAAACTACTAAAAAACACTGAAGCAAACAGGTTCACCTGTTTATGAAGCAATACAAATGGCCCTCAGTCACTTCAGGATAATGCTGAATTAGAAGACTCCGGTCTTCCAGTCCAACATTTCTGGCCAAAATAGCTCCAGGCTGAGCATTTTCAGGTCTAACTGTGGCGAGTACTGAAGCTACCCAGCCTGGAACAACCTGAACATAGCAAAAATATTACAGCTGCTGTGCCTCCTGAAGCCAGAGAACTTCAAAGAAGTATGAATATTATTGTAGGGAAAAGATCCTGTTGGCTTTTTCCTTTAGCGTGATCTCTCTAGAGCAGGATGAAAAGGATTCCAAAGTTGAGCAAGGTGAAGCAAATTGGTCACCTGGTTTTGCTTTCATAAGGTAGCCATGTTGCTTCAGAAAGCAAAGATGAAGGCTTGCTTTATTTGAATTTTCGTCCAAAGGAAGTAACCCTCTATTTTTGTATATCCGTGCTACAAATTGTCATGTATTATACTGAAGGACAAGAAGCATTATTTTTAGTGTAAACCTGACTGCAGAGAAATAGAGTCTAAATAATAGCTACTCTTAGTGATCCTAAATGGGAAGAAAGTGGAAAAAAATAATATTGAAAGCAAGCTACTATTTATAAACGGACAGCAATCCCCACTCCCTTCTACACTACAGATGTTGTCTAGTCTGCTAATAAAACATCTGCAAGCAAACAATCAATCTCAGAGAGCAGCAAGGACTCCACAATGGGCAAATAATTTGAATATATAGCACTGTTTTCATTTTGTAGAAGTTGCAATAAAGGAAACATGATGAACTACTGTTTACTCTCCTTTAGTTGTGATCAACTAAGCCAAGCACATTGTTTTGATCAAAGACTGAATCTGATCAATTTAATGTGATACCACCAACCTAACTAACTAGATATTTGAAAATCCTATTACTGATTTATTCAAGAAAGCAAATCCAAGAGGAAAGTTTATCAGTCATTGATGGGCTACCAAAAATTAATGGATTGCCTTTTTAAACAAAATAGAGCTATTATGTTAAAGATGGGAGATGGCGGTCTGCAGAATGAAGGATGCCTGCACCACAGGTAATCTGTTCAAGGAAATACAATTCAAAAGCCACCTTTTTTTCTGATGCCTGACTTGAGTTCTGAAAATGACACTGGATAAAGTCAAAGGCTTGGCAGGTTATTAGACATCAGCGGCAATTCACATACTTTTGGACAGTTCATGAGTCTTCCATAGATCAAATGGCTAAGAATTCGGACCTCTTAACTTCATGACCAAATGTATACTGCTATTTTCTGAATAACCATAAATGTTTCCCTTTCTCATCTCCCTGAAACTCTACGTTTCTCTTAATTACATATGACACAGAATATTCCCTTTTTGGCTTGGTTTGGATGGCTGGGTTCATAACATATCGTTCTTCTGCTAATAACTTTCTGTATTATGTGAGCATTTATCTTACCTCCCCCCCCCCATCCTGCATAAAAGTTGTATTTAAAGATCCCATCGTGTCCCTAATAAAAAAAGATTTAAAGAAATTCCATCTGCATGACTAGCATACGAGTGAAAAGTATTTTGTTTGTATCAGCTATTCAGTTGTCAAAGAAACATTATTTACATATAATCATAAAGAGAAAATCAAGGATACTTATCCACAAACCATTGATTCTAGGCAAAAGACATAACAAATGTCATGACATAAAATGCATGATTTTTCATACTTCAGCATTAGTTACAAACTGCTGGAGCTCACTGAACGTTTAATAACTCTATGCTTATAAAAAGTTATTGAAACTGAATGCCAAAGAGGAACAGTATTAAAAGAGGAAAGGGGGGGGGGGATTAAAGAATTAGAAAAATTAAAATGAAAGGCAAAAGGTTATTTGTGAAAAAAGATCCTAAAATATAAACAAGAAAATTATGTGGTGGGGAAATATAAAAAAATTAATGAAGCAAAGGGAAAAAACAAGAGGTAATGTTGAGCATTTTCCAGTTAACATAATGAGTAACGTTGGATTAAAAAACGTTTCAACATTTTCTCAATTTGTTTTAGTACAGCATTTGCTTCTAAAACAAACCAGCCATCAAAATTTATTTTAACTTACTCTCTTGAAAAATGTATGAGCCACTCTATAAAACAAAAAGTTTTCTTCGGGCAATTTGCAAGCATTTTTTCCCAAGAAATACAGATTCAGTTCCTGAAAACAACATTCTTCTTCAATTGTTTATTCCCAGAAGCCAGATTTTATATCTTTAGTTTATTTAAATATTAATCACCTGCCCTATTGCAATGACTCTGAGGAGGCAGAGTACAAACAAGAAAAATAAACCACAACAAAAGCAGTAGTTAAGAATTTAATATAGCTGTAACTGGAGTCTACAAAATTCCATAGCCAGAGACAAGAGTGAACCCTTCAGGTGGCACCAAAATATCACCAATTCCAGTATCAGTTTGACCATCTGTAGAGCCATAGCCCCAAACTCCCTCTAAACTATTACCAATGATGGGCTGCAAAAAAGAAACTCTTGACAAAATTTTAATATTCTTGAATAGTGAGGTCATAATCTGGTTAGGATTTTAAAAATCAACCCTTTCATCATAGATTTAGGCTATAGAACTGAAACTTCAATCCCACATCTTAAGGAAGCAGAACTCTTGGAAACAATTTCTTCCAACAGGAACTTTTATTAAGAGTAGTTGATAGCAGGCATAATAGACAGGATCTGAGGGATTCCCTTACACATCGATATTTTAAAGTGTCCCTAAACAAACCCCACCCCACAGTTCATCCGGACGGTTCAGACCGGCCAATCCCCAGGTGTTAAGTCCATCGTGGGAAAGGGAAGATAACATCAGTCCGGCTCCGTGTGTGCACGATTGTTCCACAGCTCTTCACACCTCATTTTTGAGAACAGAGAAATAAACCAGGTCCCGGAGGTTTCCCCCCCTTTTCCTAGCTGCCCGGATAAGGAGAAGAAGTTCAGAGAGATGCATAGTACAGGAGGCAATTTGTTACATTGTAATGGGTAGCAGACACGAAGGCAAATAAACAAAAGGTTACATTGTAGTGAATAGAGGAAGTGAAAGCAATAAACCTGCATGCATATTCCCCCTCCCGCTTGGGAGTATGGCAGTATCCAGGGAAAAGTGAGATTTGGTTTTAGACTAGAGGAGATAGCTAGAAATGAAATATAAATGGATTCTGACATCCTGCCCCTCCACCTGTAGAGGAAAAAAAATAGAGGTTAGTCTGGCTTGTTGGGATATTCTGTATGAAGCGTCTTTAGCAGTTTTGGTGCTCTGACGTGAAGTTTATGGACCCACTCGTTTTCTGAGGAGGGAAGGTGTTTCCATGCTACTAGGTATTGAATTGCTCCGTGATACTTCCTAGAATCTAGGATTTCTTTTATCTCGAAGTGTTGTTCTCCTTCAACCATCATTGGAGGTGGTGGTGGGGGGGATTTTTGGCCGTAAGGGTGACTGTTGTTCTCTTTTCAGCAAGCTGCAGTGAAAAATTGGGTGTATTTGCCTGAGATTTTTGGGTAGTTCTAATTCTACTGTTACTGGGTTTATGATTCTTTTAATTGGAAAAGGTCCTATATATTTTGGTCCAAGTTTTTTACAGGGCTGTAGGGATTTTAGGTATTTTGTAGACAAATATACCATTTCTCCTACACTGAATGGTATGGATTCGACTCTCTTTTTGTCTGCTTGTGCTTTGTATGCTTGCATAGCTTTGTCTAAGGCTTTCCTAACTATTGGCCAGGTGTTTTGTAATTGTGCTATCCATTCGTTCAGTGATGGGATTTCCGGTTCGTTTGGGATTAGTTCTGCCATAGGGTTGAAACTTTGACCGGTGGCTATTTAAAAGGGAGTGTAGCCTGTGCTGGAGTGGACTGCGTTATTGAAAGCAACTTCTGCGAAAGGGAGTAGGTCCGTCCAATTCGTTTGCTGGAAATTAATAAAGCATCTTAAGTATTGCTCGAGTACTGAGTTCGAACGTTCGGATTGTGCGTTACACTGAGGATGATGACTAGATGACAGTCCTTGAGTGGTTCCTAAGAGGGATAAAAATTCCTTCCAAAATTTTGATGTAAATTG
Source organism: Azemiops feae (assembly GCA_023970755.1). Lineage (NCBI taxonomy): Eukaryota > Metazoa > Chordata > Lepidosauria > Squamata > Viperidae > Azemiops > Azemiops feae. Next base: position 1,477,923 of record JALGBA010000616.1, read on the forward strand.
CACTCCCCTGTCAGATATGATGCATTGGGGTGCCCCATGCAGTCTTTAGATGTGCTGCATGAATAGTTTCAGTAAGGTTTTTGCGGTGGGAATCTTTTGGCAAGGGATAAAGTGCACTTGTTTGGAAAACAATTCCGTAACCACCCAGATGACAGTGTTTCCATTGCTTTCTGTTAATTCCACTATAAAATCTATGGATATTTCTTTCCAGGGGCTGAGGGGTTCACCACTGGTTGTAACAGTCCGGGCGATTTCCCTTGCAACCTCTTAGCCGTTGCGCACGTTGGGCAGCTGGCCATGTAACTTTCTATGTCCTTTTTCATGGATGGCCACCAAAATTGCCTTTTAATTAAATGTAATGTTTTTACAAATCCAAAATGCCCTGCTGATTTTGTATCATGGCATAGTTGCATGAAAATTACCCTCTGGGTGGTTGGTATATATAACTTCTCTCCCACCCATGGCAGTCTGTCCTTGATTCTGCGCATGTGTCTATTTTTCTGGAACCACTCATCTGTTTCCAAAGTTTTCCGGAATTCAGCTTTAATTTAGCTTGGGCTCTGGTGGTTACTGGTCACTGGCGCTGTCAGTTGTGATTCCGCCATAAGTGGTTTAGAATTGGTGGCCCGCGTGCTGTTATATTGGGGCATGTGAGACAGTGCATCTGCCAGGAAGCTCTTCCCCCGCGGCAAGTGCTTGAGCGTAAAATGGAATTGGTGAAAATGCTGGGACCAGCGGGCTTGCTTGGGAGTGAGCTTCCTGGGTGTTTTTAAGGCTTCCAGGTTTTTGTGGTCCATCCAGACCTGGGTGTAGGAAGGAAATGGCGCCATGTAAGTAATGACCAGCGCATCCCGTATGCCTCTTTTTCCCACACAGCCCAGCGCTGTTCCATTTTGGTGAGTTTCTTGGACATGTATGCGCACGGTTGCAATACCCCTTCATCGTTTTCTTGTAATAGTACAGCCCCCACTGCCACATCGCTTGCGTCCGCCTGTATTACGAAAGGTTTATCCGTGTCTGGGTGCCTCAGTACGGGTTCGGGAGAAAAAAGTCTCTTTAACCTCTCGAACGCCGCTTGGCATTCCATTGTCCATTTTAGTGGTTGGCTAGGTTTCACTGAGGATTCTCCCTTTGCTTTTAGTAAGTTCGTGAGGGGCAGGGCTATTTGGGCAAACGAGGGGATGAATTGGCGGTAAAAGTTTGCGAAACCCAGGAAACTTTGCAACTGCTTCCTTGTGCGAGGTGGTGCCCATTCTAGTACTGCTCTGACCTTCTCGGGGTCCATTTCAATGTCCTGTGGGGATATGCAATAACCCAGGTAGTCTATTCTTTCCTGGTGGAATTCGCATTGGAATCATGGAGTTGGAATCATGCAGGTTCACCACCCAGTCTGCGGCCAGTCCGTCCAGAGCAGATAGCATGATACGGATGCGGGCCTTGTCGCTGGGGATGTCCCATCTGTATTCTTCCATGTAGCTGAGGACTTGGGTTAGGAAAAACCCCAAGCGTGGCGGCTGCACCCTGAATTTTGAGTCCAGCGGCGGGAATCTTTGATTGGATCGGTACCTTCGCCGCCGGCAGTATTGTCTCCCATCCTGATTGCCATCTGTGAGTCGGCGGGGAGTGGGGGTCGCTGAAGTGGTAGCTGACTTCAGTGGTAGCTGAAGTGGTTCAGCGGACGTCCCCGGGACTACAGGTTCCGATTCCCCCTCAGTGTCTCTCCAGCTGCAGCTCCAGGTGCTGGTGCGGCCGCGGGGCTCAGGTTTCTCCTCCTCTAGAGAGCCGAGGGTTCTTTTCATCAGGTCAATAGCTTTCTATAGGATCCAGTTTGAGTGTTGTGCACAACTTCCTTCCTCTTCGCTAACGTGCAGGGATTTCTCCATCTCTTGCTTCCATTCGGGTTGGTGGCTGCCCCATCTCAGGGTCACCTTTCTCGATATCTTTTCCCACTCGTCTTTTTTTTCCAATGCCCATCGACCACTGAGGTTTGTGGTCGCGCGTCTCCACCACTTCTTCTCCTGAGGAATATGATGTTTCGGATCCCGACCGCTGGCGGGATCTCGGTCGGGGGGAAGGCTCCCTTTCCACGGGGTTTTCTTTCTTCCCTGCCTCGTCGTCCGACATTGTATTTTTTGCAAAGTCCCCCGGTAAGGTTCTTCCTTCCAGGTTGACTATTAATGCAGATCCTGTCTAATGTAAGGACCCACTTCAATCCCACATCTTAAGGAAGCAGAACTCTTGGAAACAATTTCTTCCAACAGGAACTTTTATTAAGAGTAGTTGATAGCAGGCATAATAGACAGGATCTGAGGGATTCCCTTACACATTGATATTTTAAAGTGTCCCTAAGCAAACCCCACCCCACAGTTCATCCAGACAGTTCAGACCGGCCAATCCCCAGGTGTTAAGTCCATCGTGGGAAAGGGAAGATAACATCAGTCCGGCTCCGTGTGTGCACGATTGTTCCACAGCTCTTCACACCTCATTTTTGAGAACGGAGAAATAAACCAGGTCCCGGAGGTTTGTATCTCTTTCCCCCCCTTTTCCTAGCTGCCCGGATAAGGAGAAGAAGTTCAGAGAGATGCATAGTACAGGAGGCAATTTGTTACATTGTAATGGGTAGCAGACAGGAAGGCAAATAAACAAAAGGTTACATTGTAATGAATAGAGGAAGTGAAAGCAATAAACCCGCATGCATATCCCCCCTCCCCCTTGGGAGTATGGCAGAATCCAGGGAAAAGTGAGATTTGGTTTTAGACCAGAGGAGATAGCTAGAAATGAAATATAAATGGATTCTGACAAAAACCCATTTAGGCAGTCCTTTAGTTCTTTCTTGAGTGTTTGCCAAAACTGTAAAATCAAGTTCTGAGTAGATGGAAGGTATCCTCTCCTTCCTATGCTTAACAATTACATCATTGAATATGTCCAAGAAAAAAAATGCAAAAAAAATTACTTTTGTCTGCTCTACACTAAGTCTTATAAGTTATGCTATAAATGTCCTTGCACTGTTTTATCATCTCTCTCTTACAAACCATCTATTAATAGTCATGAAGGTTTTCTCCAAGACTGGACAATGTTAGTATACATGTCAGAAATAAGTTTATTTATTTGATCAATTTCTATCCCATCTTTTCTTCAGGAGTTCAAGAAAGTTTACATGGGGATCATGTAAGATGGGTTGAGAAACAATGACTAGCATGCAATACATTTCCATTGCTAATGATGAACTTGAATAAGGGTTTATCCATTCCTAGTACAACACCTTAACTACTATATCACAATGGCAGTCATTATGGACTGTTTGTAGATTTGTCAGAAAACAACCTGAATTTGTATAGCCATCCATCTCACCAAAAGCAATTCTGGGCAGTGTACAACAAAGCTAAAACAGTGAATAAAAACAGTTATCATTATTACTGTAATTATAAAAAATATTAAAAAGCTATAAAAACATGAAATATGCTGATTGTTGTTATGTGCTGATGATTTACAGTATGTCTAATATTCTATACTGAAATTATTATAGATGCGTACATATAGTACACTATTGTTCTACACAAATAAAGTGACTAAATTAGTAGACTAGCGAAATGTCGTTGACGTAGTATATTTAGATTTCAGTAAGGCATTTGACAAAATAGACCACAACCTACTTCTTGGTAAGCTAGAAGAAGGCAGAATAGACAACATCACCACCAGATGGATTTGTAGGTGGCTGACAAACCGTACTCAATGAGTAGTCTTCACTGGTACTACATCCACATGGAGAGAAGTAAGCAGTACTACAAGGCCCAGTACTCTTCAATATCTTCGTAAATGACTTAGATGAGGGAATAGAAGGGAACTCATCAAATTTGCAGATGACACTAAACTGGCAGGAATAGCCAACACCCTAGAAGACAAGCTCAGGATCCAAAAAGATCTTGACAAACTTGAACAATGGGCCCTATCCAACAAAATGAACTTCAATCTGGAGAAAAGCAAAGTTTTACATTTAGGCAATGTAAGGTATAAGTACAGATTAGGCGAGACCTGGCTTAAAAACAGTAACTGTGAGAGGGACCTTGTAGTCCTATTGGATGATCACTTGAATATGAGCCAGCAGTGTGCAGCAGCAGCCAAAAAAGCTAATACAATCCTGGGTGGTATAAACATAGGCATAGAATCAAGATCACGTGAAGTATTAGTACCACTTTATAAAACCCTAGTAAGATCGCACCTGGAATACTGCAACCAATTTTGGTCACCATACTACAAAAAAGACTTTGGAAAAAATTCAGAGAAGAGCAACTAAGATGATCAAAGGCTGCAGGACTTGGGTTTGGCTAGTCTAAAGAAAAAAAGAAATAGGGGTGACATGATAGCAGTATTCCAGTATTTGAGGGGCTGCCACAAAGAGGGGGTCAAATTATTCTACCAAGCACCAGAGGGCAGGACAAGAAACAATGGTTGGAAACTGATCAAAGAGGGAAGCAACCTGGAATTAAGGAGAAACTTCTTAACAGTGAGGACAATTAACCAGTGGAAAAGTTTGCCTTCAGAAATTGTGGGCGCTCCATCACTGGAGATTTTTAAGAAGAGACTGGACATTCACCTGTCTGAAATGGTATAGGTTCTCCTGCTTGAGCAGGGGGCTGGACTAGAAGATCTCCAAGGTCCCTTCCAGCTCCATTCTATTCAAATGGAGCTATCATGGTTCCGACAGATGTTACTCTTCAAAGAACTTCGAGGCATTGTTTACCTTAAAGAATCTTTATTCAAAATAACATGGCATCGATACGTACATGGTCGAAGCCAAAATCTGAATTCTCCTCCCCTAAACACATAGTATTGAAACACAATTCCCTCCTCCAATTAACAGTCATAAATCACATTCTCCAATTAGTTTGAAATGCAAACTTTCCCTCCAGTTTCATAACCCACCATTTCTTATCTTCTCTTATTTCAAACAACCTTGAAGAATACTCTACTGCAATATTGTTATGTCTAACTAATCCCCATACACATTCTTCCCCCTCCCCCCCAACACCATCTAATTCTAACTCTAAAAGTAATACACAGGTTAAAGAGAAAATGGCTGCATCTTCATATATTGTCAAAGCAAGAACATCCAATGTTAGCAGCGTTGACATCCGGCCCCCCTTACAAAAAGGATAGATCCTGTAAACAAAAGCATATGTTAGGGACTATCTTTCGGTTTGTTGGGGTTTTTCTCATAAAACCTTTTGATGAATCTGTCAGCTTTCACATCGCTAGATTTCACCCAAGTGGCTTCAGTCAATGAATATCCCTTCCATTGTACTAGGGACTGCAATTTCCCTTTAAAAATTCTAGAGTCAAGAATACGTTTCACCTCATAGTGGATCTGTCCCACCACTACGAGGGGCCCAGATGCCTTCTTGGGGGGAGGTCTTAAAGTGGAGCCCCGACAAGGTTTCAACAAGCTGCAATGGAAGACAGGGTGAATCCTCCCTAAACGCCTAGGGAGTTTTAGTTCTACTGTGACCGGGTTGATGATCCTTACGATGGGGAAAGCCCCCAAGAATTTTAGTCCTAATTTCTTACTGGGTAATTTGAGTCATAAATATTTAGTCGACAGATAAACCTTTTCCCCAACTTGGAATGTTCTTTGGGGAGCCCTCTTTTTATCAGCCTGCTTTTTATAGGTTTTGGAAGTCTTTTTTAAAGCAGTTTTCGTGTTTCTCCAAACTTCTTCCCACCCCTCACCCATTGGTCAAGTATCTGGGAAGCGGATGGCACCTGAGGGTATTCAGGTATTGGGCCAAACTCTTTTCCTGTGGCTACTCTGAAAGGCGTGTAGCCAGTGCTGCTGTGCACAGAATTATTGTAAGCCACCTCTGCGAAATGGAGGAGGTCGGTCCAGTTTGTTTGTTGGTATGAAACATAACATCAGAGATATTGCTCCATCATCTTGTTGGTGGATTCTGCGGCCCCATTGGTAGATGGATGAAAAGCAGATGATAGGCCTTGAGATGATCCAATTAATTTAAGAAAACTCCTCCAAAACATCGCTGTGAACTGCACCCCATCCGAAATTATTCGCTTAGGGGCGCCATGCAGCCGATAGATATGTTTCAGGAACAATTTAGTCAGTCGTTGGGCAGATGGGAGTCCTTTGCAGGCGATGAAATGAGCCTGCTTCGAGAACAGGTCTATCACAGTCCAGATGACAGTATTTCCTCTACTTTCAGGTAGGTCTACTATAAAGTCCACTATAAAGTCTACTATAAAGGCTGCAGTAATGCAGGGGTTTTCCCTGGAATTCTTTTCATGGTGGCACATACAGCACAACTCTTGACATAGTTTTCCACATCCCGTTTCAGCCCCGGCCACCAAAATTGCCAGTGGATGAGATGTAGAGTTTTTAGATATCCAAAGTGTCCAGCCTGTTTTACATCATGGCTGTGTTTGAGAGCATTAGGATGGAGGGCTTCAGGCAAATACAGTTCACCCCCCCTTGTAAGCCAAGCCACCCCTGCATGTTAGGGAGGTTTGATTGTCTTTGAACCATTGATCGGTGAGGAGCTCGTTTTATTTTCTTTGCCCCAGGGTCATCAGGATTAGGGACCCTGCGAGGCGTGAGTTGAGTGGCAGTTTGTGGATTGGAGATAAATGCCTCGTTAACCTCTTCGCGTTTACTTTCGTACTGGGGCAATCTGGATAGAGCATCAGCTAGGAAGTTTTTTCCTCCCGATATGTACTTTAGAGTGAAGTTGAAATGGTTAAAGTACTGTGCCCACCGCACTTGCTTTGGGGACAATTTGCAGGGAGTTTTCAGTGCCTCTAGATGTTTGTGATCTGTCCAGACTTCAAAAGGCACCTTGCTCCCTTCTATATAGTGTCGCCAGTTTAATAGCCGCCACCTAATTGCAAAGGCCTCCTTCTCCCAGATTGCCCATCTTCTCGGTTTCAGTAAATATATTAGAGGTGTAGGCGCAGGATTGCAGGACCCAACTTTTGTTCTTTTGCAGTAATAGAGCTCCGACTGCCACGTCACTGGCGTCAGCTTGAATTACAAAGGGCTCCCCTCGGCAGGTGTGCTTTAGGACCGGTTCAACAGCAAATAGTCTTTTTAGATTCTCAAAAGCTGTTTGACAGTCCATCGTCCATGCTAGTAGTTGGCCCGGTCGCGGTTTCCCTCCTCTTTTGCCTGTTTTGAGTAGTTCTGTAAGGGGTAGAGCAATCTCGGCAAAGGAGGGGATGAATTGACGATAGAAGTTGGCAAAACCTAGAAAGCTCTGGAGTTGTTTGCGAGTCTTTGAGGGCTGCCATTCAATTATAGCCCTCACTTTGGCTGGGTCCATTTCAATGCCCTCGTTGGAAATTCTGTAGCCAAGATAATCTAATAGGGTCTGGTGAAATTCACATTTTGACAATTTGGCATAAAGTTTGGCATTCAATAGTTTCTTTAATACTTCTGTCACCAGCTTTATATGATCCGTTATATTTGTGCTGTATATCAGGATATCATCAAGATACACCAGAACCCCTTTGTATAAGTGATCATGTAGGACCTCATTAATTAACTGCATGAATACGGCTGGGGCCCCCTGTAGTCCAAATGGCATGACTTTGAACTGATAGCTCCCCATAGGGCAGTTGAAGGCAGTTTTCCACTCGTCTCCCTCCTTTATTCTCACCCGGTAATATGCCTCTCTCAGGTCTAATTTAGTGAAGACACTCCCGTTAGCCACGTGGGTTAGTAAGTCCTTCAGGAGGGGGAGAGGGTATTTATTTTCCACACTCACCACGTTCAGACCTTTATAATCCAAGACGAAGAGACCTATCTTTTTTTTTCTTTAAATAACACAGGGGCTCCCACAGCAGACTTGGCTCGTTCAATGAACCCCCTCACTAGGTTTTTGTTCATGTTTCGCTGCATCTCCTCCATTTCAAGGGGGGACATAGCGTACATTCTCGGTCGTGGGAGTTTGGCTCCTGGCACCAGTTCGATAGAGCAATCATTGGGTCTGTGAGGGGGCAGAGCATCGCATTCTTTCTCACTAAATGCCTCCGCTAGGTCCCAGTACTCGCTGGGGATGATTGGCTCGCCTGGTGGCGGTGAGGCAGCCATGTGCGCTTGCTCATTAGGTGGCCTAAAGTGTCCCGCAACGTCTGTTGAATCAGTGGGGGGTTTAGGCCCTATAGGTAGTCTCACAATTCTCATTCCTATCTCCCATCAGATAAATGGCTTCCATTTGTCCAACCAGGCTAGCCCTAGGATCACAGCCTCAGTCATTTTTGGAGCCACCAAGAAGCGAATAAACTCCCAGTGCTCACCTATTTCTAGGCATAGGGCACAGGTTGGCAACCCAAGGCTCCGGAGCTGCCTGTGGCTCTTTGAGCCTTCTCCTGCAGCTCCCAGCCTCCTCTGCCACTTGCAGAGAGACAGAGAGAGGCACTTGCCCTTCTCTCTCTCTCTCTCTCTCTCTCTCTCTCTCTCTCTCTCTCTCTCTCTGTGTGTGTGTGTGTAAAAAAGAGAGTGGCCTCACGTTGTTCTCCGACGAGCTGACAAGTTTATTGGGTGGGGCTCCTCCCTTTGCTGCGTCTCTGCAGGAAGCAGGAAGCAGGAAGGGCAGGAGACAGCCAGCCCAATAATGTGTGTCAGCTTGTTGGAGAACAGCCTGAAGCCAGCTTGCCAGGTGAGCAGAAGATCGGAGAGAGGTAGAGGGGGGGGAGAGAGAGAAAGGGAGAGAGAGAAAGAGAGGAAAGAGAGAGAAAAAGAAAGAGGGAGAGAGAGGGAGAGGAAAGAGAATGTGAGAGAGAGAGAGAGGGAGAGAGGAAAGAGAGAGAAAGAGAGAGGAAAGAGAAAGAGAGGGGGGGGGAGGGGGAGAGGAAAGAAAGAGGGAGAGGAAAGAGAGAAAGAGAGGGAGAGAAAAGAGAGAGGGAGAGGAAAGAGAGAGGAAAGAGAGAGAGGAGAGGAAAGAGAGAAAGAGAGGGAGGGAGAGGAAAGAGAAAAAGAGAGAGGGAGAGGAAAGAAAGAGAGAGGGAGAGGGAGAGGAAAGAGAGAAAGAGAGGGGGGAGGAGAAAGAGAGAGAGGAAAGAGAGAGAAAGAGAGAGAGGGAGAGGAGAGAAAGAGAGAGGGAGAGGAAAGAGAGAGAGGGGGGAGGGAGAGGAGAGAAAGAGCGAGAGAGGAAAGAGAAAGAGCGAGAGAGAGAGAGAGGGAGAGGGAGAGAGAGCTCATGCACAGCAGCCTCTATTTCTTTTTAATTAAACTCTTTAATAAAGCTCCCCACCCCTTGTGTGTGCACGCGTGTGCAAGTTTTGCGGCTCCCAGTGTTTTTTTTTCTCTGGGAAACGGGTCCAAGTGGCTCTTTGAGTGTTTAAGGTTGCAGACCCCTGGTGTAGGGGCTCAGTTAATTGCGTGACAAGAGTCCCTCCCATCAGGGAGCCATCGGCTTGCTCAAATCTCACGGGCTTGGAGAGCAGTTTTGCTCGTATGCCCAATTTCATGGCAAATGGCAAGCTAATGACGCATCGGGAGCATCCCGAATCGACTAGTACTTTTAAGTCTATCTGTGCTCCCGACTTAGGGATTATTAGTTTGGCAGGCAGTGAGAAAGGTGGGACATGTCGACTCACTATCGGGTCATTCTCTCCTTCGTCGTTGCTGTCGAAAGAGAGTAGAGCGGGGGCGGATCTGGCCTTGGTCCTGGCATCCTCCTATGTGGGGGATGTGACTTGGGCAACCGGTTCCTGTGTGATCCAGTTGGAATTTTCTCTCGTTGGCTGCTGGTCAGGTTTCTTTCTCGCTGCAGGTCCCGGTCTGCTCTGCTGTTGGGGGTAGGGAACTGGGCAGTTCACTGCTCGATGTCCCTGCTGTCTGCATCGGAAGCACTTAATTGGCAGGCCTGCAGGTGGCATGGGTCTTTCAGCAGTCATAGCAGTTGGAGGTTTTCGGGAGGGTGGTTGCCATTTGGGTTGCTCTGGCTTTGGCTTGGCTTCAGGTGGGGGAGGCTTCTTATAGCGGGTGAGCTGAACATCTAGTCTTACCGCCGTCTGGTACCATTCTTGCAGCTGATCAGGTACCGCTCGATAGATGCAGGCTTGAGAGAGGTGATCATCCACCCTGAAGTGATGGACTATGGACTGCTCAGGCCACCTCTCTATCCGACCGGCTAACTTGCGAAACTCTCGTACGTACTCCAGGGCAGGCCTGCCGGCTTGTTTTATTTTATGGATTTGTTCTCTTGCTTTGAGGGCAATGGATGGGTCCTCAAATTTGGGGGCTTGCTCATTATATAAATTGTTCAGCCATTCGGATGCCTCTCCCTCTAAGCTGGACGCAATCACATCGACCATAGCACCTGGGTCCGGGTAGAGATAGGCCCAGAGGTTCAAATGAGAGCGCACTTGGTTGAGGAAAAAAATCAGCTTCTCTGGGTCCCCATCGAAGTTTGCTCTGAAAGGTGGAGCAATCATTGGCTGCTGGGCCCCCCACTGTGGCTGTTGCACCCCCAGTTGCTGCTGGCCCCATCCTGGCTGCTGATTCAATGGCTGCTGGGCTCCCCACTGTGGCTGTTGCACCCCCCGTTGCTGCTGGCCCCATCCTGGCTGCTGATTCAACGGCTGCTGAGCTCCCCACTGTGGCTGTTGCACCCCAGTTGCTGCTGGCCCCATCCTGGCTGGTGATTCAACGGCTGCTGGGCTCCCCACTGTGGCTGTTGCACCCCCAGTTGCTGCAGGCCCCACCCTGGCTGCTGATTCAATGGCTACTGGGCTCCCCACTGTGGCTGTTGCACCCCCAGTTGCAGCTGGCCCCACCCTGGCTGCTGCCGTATTCCCAAGGGTTGCACGTTCGGGGGCTGCGGCCACCCCCCTGCTGTGGTTGCAATATTGGCAGTACTGGCATCTCGAGTTGTTGGAGGTCTCCCAAAGGTTGCTGTCTGGGTGGGGACTGCTGTTGTCTTCTTTGCTATTGGTCTGCAGCCCTCTGCTGCTGCAGGCCCCTCAATGATTGCTGGATGAGTGGGGGTTGCTGTTGTCTTCTCTGCTGTTGGCCTGCTGGGGCTGGTGGTACTCTCTGCTGCTGCAGGCCCCTCAATAGTTGCTGGATGAGTGGGGGTTGTTGCTGGATCTCCCTCATTTGCGGGCCCACCAGCTGTTGCTCTCCTGCCTTCTGCACCACCCCAAGCTGTTGCAAGGCCTCTATTAGCTGATGCAAGCTCAGAGGTTGCTGACCTTCCACTTGCGGGGGCTGCCAAATTCCCCATTGCTGCAGGGGGCCCAGGCTGGGGTTCCCTCTCTCTGTGGGGCTGGAGGCCCTGGCAGGGGACTCCAGGGTCTGGAAGGCTGTTTGCTCTGCGAGGGAGGGGCTGGAGGCCTCTCTCAGCAGGAGTTGTTCTCTACTTCTCACTTCTAGCTCTTCAAATTTTTCTGCCAAATATTCTACTGACTGACTACGAGCTGCGGACGGATATTTCCACTCACCCGAGTCTTCGGTGGCAGATGGCTTGGCAGCTTTCCACCGGTTTTGGGGATGCGATATGCAGGAATTCCTTTGTTGTAGCTCCACCTCATCTGCTTTTGAAGCCCTTGAGAGTGGCAAGGCTGTTTCGAAGTGTCTGGAGTCTCCGCTGGGTTTATCCCAATCTGTTGACCAGAGCAGCTCTCCTAGCTGCTTTGGTCTTGCTCCCAGCTGGGAGACCTGCAAAAGTTCCTTCTCCACCGGCTTGCTGGCTGTAGCTCCCCCCCCCCGGGGTAGCAGCTGCTGCCGGGGTGCTGGCCTCAGGCAATTTTTCTTCTTCCATGATGAAATCTTCCCCGAATCTTCGTCAGCCTATTCCCTAACTTTAGGAACAGCAACTGGGGTTCGGGACCCCTAGATGGTTTGAAAAGTTTGTAGATTTTGGCTTGATGTCATGGTTCCGACAGATGTTACACTTCAAAGAACTTCGAGGCATTGTTTACCTTAAAGAATCTTTATTCAAAATAACATGGCATCGGTACGTACATGGTCGAAGCCAAAATCTGAATTCTCCTACCCTAAACATATAGTATCGAAGCACAATTCCCTCCTCCAATTAACAGTCATAAATCACATTCTCCAATTAGTTTGAAATGCAAACCTTCCCTCCAGTTTCATAACCCACCATTTCTTATCTTCTCTTATTTCAAACAACCTTGAAGAATATTCTACTGCAATATTGTTATGTCTAACTAATCCCCATACACATTCTTCCCCCTCCCCCCTAGCACCATCTAATTCTAACTCTAAAAGTAATACACAGGTTAAAGAGAAAATGGCTGCATCTTCATATATTGTCAAAGCAAGAACATCCGATGTTAGCAGCGTTGACAGGAGCTTAATTTCATATTTACCCTCTAGGGAAGAATTTGTAGAAACTGGGGATTTATCTGGGTTTACTGTGTATTTAATATCTTGGATATCTAGGAATAATTATTCCAAGGAAATTTGCACATTTTTCTACTACTTTGAGTTAGGAATTAGACAGTCACTGTACTGTACTGAAGCATAAAATATCACAATTAAAAAAACAAATCTTTCTCCCCAAATGCAGTCCCACCACCAGATAATGTGACTCCATCACTTTGTAATTCCAAGCCCCAAAAGTGCTACGTAATCCATGGAGACCAAAAGGTTGCCAAACCCTGCAACTAAATAATTATACATAGAAAAATAGCCAGTCAGGAAGCAGGCTATGCAAAAGCTATTTCTTCCTGACACAGTTTTACTTGTAGATTTTTTTTTTAAAAAAATGTGTACCATGAGAACTTCCAGCTGCAGCCAGAAATAGGGTAACACAAGAGAAAGGTTTGTCACTAAAGTAAGTAAGGACCCAGAATATCCTATCACATCATGTATAAAAATTCCTGTACAAAAATAAAAATATGTTTAGCATTCCTAAAACCTAATCAGACAAGCAAATTTTACTAAACTCATTTAAATTACTGATTGTGTATGCTTCATAGATGACCAATTTTTTTTTCTCTTATTCCTGCTCTAGATAAGATTTATTTAGATCTCCTCCTCTATCAGAGAAATGTGTCAACTCAATTTTAGATGCAATCAATCATTTAAAATCCTTTTAGCCTTCTCCTTCAAACATCCAGATAATAGTAAGACCAGCCATAGAGCAAGAGTACATCTCTTTACAATGTAGAAATACATTTACATTGCAATTTGGATCTACACATGTGTAATTTCTTAATGAATGAGTTATCTGTCAATGTGACTCTGTGCCCTTGCATATGCATTAATTATTTCAGTTTTCATAACGTTCACTCCCTGGAATAAGTGCACTGGGATCATACTATATCTATGAAAATGCTATTTTCTTTACTTTCATAAGCCATTTTTATAATGCAATGACATGTGCCATAGCTTCTTACAGAATATAAAATCCCCTCTCTAGCTTCTCCCCCAGGAGATTAACTGACCCCAAGCAGCCATGTTTCTAATATGAAATAGGAGGACTCAGCTGGATCCTTAGCTGGAGCTCCCAAGATTCTAGCTACTAAGAAAAAAAAACCACAGACCTCAGACAGCAATTCTTTAAACCAAAGATCTCAAAATGGGACACTTCCTGCATTGTATTTTCCTTATGAAACAGCTTCTTTCAAAGCCCAGCTTCACATTCACTAGTCTCTCAGTTGTCTTGAGCAATGACAGTGACTTAGCTTCAGACCATGAGGCTACAACTTATCATCAAGCCAACATTATGTTCATATGAATCCTTCGGATTCATGATCCTAAAATATTAAGAGTTTTTAAAATTAAAATGTTGAGTTGCATCCCAAAACTAACTATGAGGTTACAAACATTATACTATATTGTAACAAATGCTTTAGAAATGGTTAGACCTTTGATGCAGCAGTTGACGGTGAAATACTATTAAAGACATCACATGCAAAATCTAAACTATACTAAATCCTGTGAATGTGCCCTCTCTAAAATTCACACAACATTCTAGCATGTAAAATACTACTTGTAGTTTAAAATGATAACATTAAGAACAAAGCTAAAGAGTAAGAGAACTAGTGTGATGTAGTCCTTACTGGGTTGATTTAGAGGTAGAAGATCAAGTTTGAGTTCATCCTCAGTCAATGAAGCCCACTGGGTGACTTTGGACCAGAGGCTCTCTCTCAGTCCAATCTACTTCAGAGACTGTGGTTGTAGAGAAAAACAAGAGGAGGGAACACTAGGTGACCCAGATTGAGTTCCTGAGTGAAAGGTGGGACACAGATCTCCAATTAAATATTATTTAATAAATATGGAGTAAGGAAGTGCAGCAATTGCAGCCTCAAGAACTGTTTTCATTGTATTAGCTAGCCTTTCAAATATGTTGTCGGCATGGGAATTACTGTCTTTGCAGATCACACAACCGCAGAAGCAAAACTAATCACATGTAACTTTTTGACATCATTGCACATCATTCAGAAGTAAACTCCAACCAAATTGAGTTGAGTTGACTAAGTCCAAGAGTGCTACAAGTGGCAAAATTTCCATACCTGAAATCATAAGAATGACAAGAACCTGAGGAAAGCAGCAAAATGTGTAGGTTACCATAAGCTACTTAAAAAAAAATTGCAATTAAAATGACTTATTCAAAAATGCATTATGTTATGAACTCCTTCACCAGTATTTGTAATCATTGCAGGTTCCTAGAGAAAATCTGCAGATATAAATCTATTCAGCATTTGAAAAGGAGACCATATGCATCCCAAAGGAAGAATGACACTGCATATATATGGAGAAAAATTCAATTTGAATTGAACTTCAAATTCAATCTACCAACATAGATGACAAAATTTATCAAACTATATATATATATACATACATACTGTACATACAATACATACCAATGTATTTGGGCACAAATAATCCAGACTTCATCTGACTGACCTGAAAGGGAACCTCGGAGCCATGGTAGACAGAAGCTACTATAAAAAGGGCAACTCGTACACTCATTAGGAAGGGAACCATCAATATAATAATACTCATTTGCAAATCTATGATGAAAGTCCATTTGTCTGCAATACTGCTCACTGCTCCTCAAGAATATTATACAACTAGAAAAGATACAAAAATTAGTAATGTTTATGGGGGGGGGGGAGCAACTCCCCTATGAGGAAAGACTCTAGTAGATGGAGCTCTTATTTTGGAACAAGGGTGAATGAGAACACAAAATCACACATGGGAGATAACATGGAGAGAGCTTTTCTCCCTCTCTCACAATGTTAGTAATTGAGGTCATCCACAAACTAAATACATAGTGATTCAGAACCATCAGAAGTTAATATTTTATGAGACTGTGTATAGTTAAATGGCAGCTAATGTGGGTGGCTTGAAAGGGTTCACAGAGGAATAGGCAATTAGTGGCTACAAATATTTTCAGCAATTTATTACTCTAAACAGAATGCGTTAAATACTGCTTGTTGGGAAATAACACCCTAACCCTACTGTTTTTTAACCTGGGTTTATCAGCTTTCCAAATGAATCCAGTTGGCCAACATGTGACACAGAATGCTGGATTAAAAGGACTTTTAGCCTGATCTAGCAGGATTCTTTTTATGTCCTAATAATTCTTCACATTATAGGGATGAAACAAAGTGAACAAAATTATATCTCTATTTTCACAATGCTTAGATTAAAAAAATATGCTAAATTTTATTTCAGCCGCAGCAATAATTAAGAGGCCCATGTGTTATCCCAAACATCTAATTACCTGTGTCTCTGGCAGCCATGACCTTCATGCTCTGGGAGACAATTACTTGGGCTGGAAGTGTCAAATGGCAAATGGGTTCGCAAAGCCACTGCAGAGATGCTCACAGAGAGAGAGGAGAAGTTGAACAAGGCATAGGTGATTTGGTGGGAGGCAATTTTTCCAGTCATGTTGATGACCAGGGGATTCTGCTGACATGACAGCTCTGATGTAGCTGAGAGAAATTAAAGGAAAATATATTTTTTAAAAATCATGGTGAAATCTCTCTAAATTAAAAATAGGTAAGAGTTCCTGAACTTTTTTTGTGGGGCAAGAGAGGGTTTTATCACAGGGTGGGGGGGAAACTATAAAGCTTGGAGAGCTATAGTCTTCACAATTTTGCCATTGCAGCATTTCTTCTCTTTTCCTCAATGCAGAGCAATGGTACCTTAGAATAAGAGTGCAGGAGGGCAGCACAGTGAAGTCTGTTCTTGTCCCACCTCTTAATAGAGGGAAAGGGAAGAGAAATGATATGTTAATGTTGCCCAATTTGATACATTGGGGTTTCAACTGCTATCTGAGAATCAATATATTTGAAGAGGGCCAGATCTGGGAAAGCTACTTTAAAAGTGGCAGGGATGGCTTTGTGAGATGAAAGCAATACCCACTTTTGACTTGCACCACAATCAAGAGGAGTTATTGGGTGCTTCAAAAATAGTTCAGTTTCTGTTTGCAATCCTGCCACAAGAAAACTTCACTGCCATCTTTAACCTGAATTCATACTGAGAGCTAAATCGTTTTCAAACTATCTTTTAGAGCACTTCTGAAAAATATTCGCACTACTACCAATCTATCACTGCAATAAATATATGGTTTTTGATGTATTTAGAATGATATGTGGCCAGCCCCATAAAGGCACACCAGACTCTATAGTGTTCTGCAAGAAATGGGATGCTGGACAGTAGTCAGTCACAGGATCCTTAAACAAAGATATTAACACAATTTTGAAAAGTAGGAAACTTAAAAATCAGTGCTTTGAAATGATGCAACATACTAACAATGTAGCAGGAAGTTAAGTGCTTCTTTGTAAGATCCTTTTGCTTTAAACTCTAACTTAGAATTAAAATAGGCAGGCACATTCAGCTGAGCAGTGATATTTTAGATTGCAGTTATTCAAATCTATGAATGTTCCTCAACAT
Source organism: Azemiops feae (assembly GCA_023970755.1). Lineage (NCBI taxonomy): Eukaryota > Metazoa > Chordata > Lepidosauria > Squamata > Viperidae > Azemiops > Azemiops feae. The sequence goes on from JALGBA010000616.1 coordinate 1,494,808, forward strand.
GAAGTTTGTAAAGATTTTTTTTTGGGGGGGGAATTGGGGGGGTATTCAAAACTAATATCTGTGATTTGACATGAGGCAGCCCATTAACATCAAATGAAGCTGCTACTTATATAACACAGAACATTGAATTAAAGCAATGTTTTGTTTCCCTTGGTATTCTATATTGAACTATCGGGTCGAACATTTTGCATCTCACATGTAAATATGCTGCACAATATACTTAATGGGGCAAAACCAAGATCAATCTACATTTTGTAAGTAGTGTTTACTTTACCAAATCACCTGCAGCTGTCTGGGAATAAAGAAGAAAAATATCCTTCCAATCTTATTAATGCATTGTTCCTCACAAAAGCAAAGAAAGAAGGGAAAACGTTGTGTTAACTTCACAGAAATGCCTAGGTAAATTTTTAGTATATCACTTACAGACTCACCAAGGAAATGGTTGTGACCATTGATGTCACCCAAGTGTATCGTCACAGATGGTTTGAGATGGTCACCATTGGAAGTGCCCACAGATGCCAGGAAAACAAAGAGTGAAGTAGCCATTCTGGGTTGGCTGAAACACACCTGAAGAACACCAGTACAAAGAATGAGTATGTTATGGCATGAGCAAAAACAGCAGTTCTGTCGCAAAAGTGACAAAAAAACAGAATTTCTTCTTCACCCTATCACTCATCCGTACTATCCTAGAATTTTCCTATTTAAATCTGAAATTGAGTTCATTTAATTTGGCTATTCAAATCGCTCTTCACAATTGTTGTTTGAACTCTCAGAGCTATTAACCGTGGTTAACTCCCTATTTCATTTTCAGGAAAGCCCAGCCAATAAAGGACCTGTCAGAATCCAATTATATTTTATTTCTAGCTAATCTACTCTGAGAAAACCCAATTCTTACTCTCTTTTGGATTCTGTCATACTACAAAGGGGGGGGGAGTAAACACGGGTGTTTATGACTGGCATTCCTCCTATCAACTACAAAGGAACATCCTCTGTGGATTCTCTTCGAGAGTACTAAAAATAACAATGCGGCCATCAGCCTTTGATCTCACTCCCTAAGAAGCCTCCTTTTACCAGCAGCAAGGAAAAAGGGGGGGAAGATTGCAACGTTTGGGATCCGTTGGATTTAACACCCAGCCATCTGCCAATTTGAATTGACCGAAAGGAATGTGGGGTGGGACTGCTTTGGAACACTTTAAAACATTGAATGATCAGGGGGGGGCTCAGATCCTGTCTAGCATGCCTTCAGTCAGTTTTTCTTAATAAAGATTCCTGTTGGAAGAAACGTTCCAAGAGTTCTGTCTTCTTAAGATGTAAATTGAGGTGGGTCCTTACATTAGACAGGATTTGCAAAATTAGTCAACCTGGAAGGAAGAACCTTGCCGGGGGACTTTGCAAAAATTACCATGTCAGACAACGAAGCAGGGAAGGGGGAAAGCCCCCCCGGAGAGGGAGCCGTTGCCCCAACTGGAAACCTGCCAAATATCCGGATCTGAAGGGTCAGATTCCTCAGGAGAAGAGGTGGTGGAGACGCGTAACCACAAGCCTCGGTGGTCAATGGGCGTTGGAAAGAAAGGCGAGTGGGAAAAGAAATCAAGAAAGGTGACCCTGAGACGGGGGGCCAACCAACCAGGATGGAAGCAGGAGATGGAGAGATCCCTGCACACAAGCGAAGATGAAGAAAGCTGGGCACAGCACTTGAACTGGATCCTAGAGAAAGCTATCGATTTGATGAAGAGGACCCTCAACTCCCTAGGAGAGGAGAATCCTGAGCCCCATGGCCGCACCAACTCCTGGAGCCGCAACTGGAGAGACACTGAGGGGGAATTAGAACCTGCAGCCCCGGGGACATCCGCTGATCCAGTAATCCCCACCCCCCGCCGACCTGCAGATGGCGATCCGGATGGAAGACAATACCGACGAAGAAGGCACCGACCCATTCAAAGACTTCCGCCGCTGGACGCGAAATTCAAGGGGGAGCCGACATGCTTGGGGTTTTTCCTAACCCAAGTCCTTGGCTATATGGAGGAACACGGGCGACACATCCCTAGCGACAAAGCCTGTATCCGGATCGTGCAATCTGCTCTGGATGGACCGGCTGCTGATTGGGTGGTGAATTTGCATGATTCCAATGCCCCAGAGCTCAACGACTTCAACCGTTTCATGTCCTCTCTGAGAAGGCGATTTGAAGACCCCCTGGCTGATCGCAAAGAACGCGAAAGAATCAAAATGATGAGGCAAGGCAGACGGCCAGTAGCCGAATATATGCAAGAATTCCGAACCATTGCCAGCAAGCTGAACTGGCCGGAAGACATCCTCCTTAGCCACTTCAAAGACGGTCTGAATTACGACCTATATGACGCTTGCCTGCCCCGGGGGGACCCACACCAACTCGACGAATGGTACGTCCTGGCAGAGGAAGCAGAGATCGACCTACTGAAGAGGCACAGCCGAGGAAAACAATGGAGCCCCTCACCACCTGAACCGACGCGCGAACCAGCGAAGCCATCGGCTATGGCCAAGAAACCAATGGGCTGTTTCAAATGTGGGAGAGAGGGGCATCGGGCTGTAGAATGCCGCTCAAAAGCCCCCCAGCACAACCCAGACAGACCACCGGCCAGCAAATCTGGGAAGTCCCCAGCTAAGTCAAAAGAATCTGCCATGAGAGGGATAGAGGCTGTGGAATCCCCTACCTCCGCCCATCGTGGGGAAAGAGCCCCAGCCTAAACCGCAGGGCCGGTGGACGCCGCAGATGACAGCTCGGAGGGCGAACCACTGGTAAGTGGATCCATCCCACCCATCCTCAAGACAGTGACTATATTAGCCCCCTCCATGCCCGAAGCTGTCAAAGTGAAAGCCTTAATAGACTCTGGCTGCACCCGCTGCCTAATTAGCCCGACCCTAGTGGGAAATTTGGGCATTCCAGTGAGGAGGCTGGAACAACCAATCTCATTTGGCCAGTTAGATGGGTCCATAGCAAGGGGGGTGCCAGCTACCCTAGCCACGTTACCAATCCACCTATCCCTGGGAAATCATGAGGAAGACATAATGTTTGTACTGACCCCAGGCATGGAATGCCCGATGATCCTAGGGCTGGAATGGTTAACAAAATGGAACCCCTGGGTAAATTGGAGGACGAAAGAAATCAATTTCTTGAAAGAGGACCCTACAGACTTAAAACCCCAAGGGGATCTACCAAAATTAAAAATGGAAATAGCGTCCATGGGTGAAGAAAAGGGGCTACCAGAAATACCAGAGGAATACAGAGACCTGGCTGAAATTTTCAGCGAGGAGAGGGCAGATGAGCTTCCCCCCCCACCGACCCATGGAGTGTGCCATAGAATTCAAGCCCGGGGCAAAACTCCCGAAGCCCAGATTATACTCCATGAGCCCAAAGGAGAAGGAGGAAATGGAGAGATTTATAAAGAAAAACCTAGAAAGGGGGTTCATTGAACCAGCCAAACCTAAGGTGGCTGCTCCGGTCCTCTTTAGAGAGAAGGATGCCTCTCTACGCTTATGCGTGGACTACCGGCTTCTTAATGCAATCAGTGAAAGCAACCTATACCCCCTACCCCTCATGAAGGACATGTTATCACACCTCTCGAAAGGAATTTTTTTTACTAAACTAGATCTAAGGGAAGCGTATTACCGCGTGAGAATTAGAGAAGGAGATGAATGGAAAACCGCATTTAATTGCCCAATGGGGTGCTACAAATTCAGAGTTTTGCCTTTTGGATTACAAGGGGCCCCCGCAGTATTTATGCAATTAACCAATGAGGTACTAAGGGAGCACCTATTTAAGGGGGTCCTGGTTTATTTAGACGACATCCTTATCTTCACCGAATCAAAAGAGGAACATGTCAACCTAGTCAGAACGGTTTTAAAGAAACTGCGAGCCGCCCACCTATATGCCAAATTATCAAAATGCTAAATTCACCAGGAAAGAATAGACTACCTAGGTTACCGCATATCCCCACAAGGCATTGAAATGGACCCAGAAAAGGTCAGGGCAGTATTAGAATGGGCACCACCTCGCACAAGAAAGCAATTGCAAAGTTTCCTGGGTTTTGCAAACTTTTACCGCCAATTCATCCCCTCATTTTCCCAGATAGCCCTGCCCCTCACGAGCTTACTAAAAATGAAGGGAGAATCCTCAGTGAAACCTAGCCAGCCACTAAAATGGACAATGGAATGCCAAGCGGCATTTGAGAGATTAAAGAGGCTTTTTTCTGCCGAACCAGTACTGAGGCACCCAGACATGGACAAACCCTTCGTAATACAGACGGATGCAAGTGATGTGGCAGTGGGGGCTGTACTATTACAAGAAAATGATGAAGGAATGTTGCAACCCTGCGCGTATACGTCCAGGAAACTCACTGAAACGGAACAGCGCTGGCCCGTGTGGGAGAAAGAGGCATATGGGATACGTTGGTCATTACTTACATGGCATCAATTCCTTGAAGGCAATAAAATCCCTTTCCAGGGACTTCCGGTTCCGGTTGCAGCGCCAGCGGACGCGCAAAGAACTTGCTCTCTTTGCCGTCCGGTTTCCCCCCGCTGGTAGACCAGGGATAGGGTCGAAAGTCGCCCTGGAGGGGCGACCACCGTGGAGGAGGACACTCATCGATCGCGGAGGGAGCAGTAGCTCCCTCTGCGGTCCGAGAAATCACCGTTGGGCCGATGGGGAAAAGATCGGCCAGTAACATGGCCGATCACTTAGCTGTTCCAGCCGAAAGTCACAGCAACATCTAAGCAAAAAGAACCACCGTGGAAGGTCCGGGTGAGACCTTTCCTTCCCTCTTGATAATCTATCTACTTCCCTGTGAACAGCTTTTAGAAACTATTTCCCTACTTTGAGAAAGCAGCGTTTGGACACTGGGGAAAACGGTCCTTGAAAAATAATTAATTTTTATTGTTTATTTGAGCTGTTGAAATTCGGGTATCCTGAAAAAAAATCCTTACTGTGACTCTCTCTCTTTGCTTGCTTCTCTTTAGTTTAAGTGGAAATCCTTAGGGAGGGGGGTGGAGTGCTTTTTTTTTTCCTCCCCCCCCTCCGGAACAGTATTGCCTACTTTAAAAAAAAAAAAACTTTCGGTTCTCTGGGCGGACTCATGTGGATTGCTTGGTTACAATGTAGCCTTGAACTTGGCGTGAAGCCCAGAAACTTCAACTGTTACAAAGTAACTATCTCCAGCTGAACTGTCACTCCCTGATCTTGGCGTGACGCCCAGACTGGTATATTTCCTTTGGAACTTGCTCAGTTTTCTACTTGTACTTCGTTTGACTTTACAATATCAAATATATTTCCCAAAAATGGATTTTCTCTCATTCTAGGATTACAATATAATAATTGACTGCTAAGAAATCCTCTTTTATTATTATTTTGGACTATAAATTAGATATTCACAATACTGACTGGGACTTTTGCTGTTTTTATCTTTATGCTGGATTTGACTATTTGCTTTTCCCTATTTCTGTTTGGAAATATATTTCGGTTTGGACCCTATATTTTATAATGCTGCAATCTATCTTTTAAGCTGAACTTTTACTAAAAAGAAAAAGAAAAAAGGATGGAATCCCACTCACAGCTTAATTATGGACTTATACTAGAAAAAATTATGGAAATGAAAGAGGAATTTAAAGAACATCTTAGAACGCTCAGGAAAAAGGAGGTTTCAGAATTAAAAACTGAAGCTCAAACTTTGACTGACTATGGCACACAATCAGATTTACATCTTAATGAGATGGAGGAAATATATTTACAATTTATTGATGAGGAAGATGATACACCCCATATGCAAATGATGGAGATTTCTGATGATCAAAGGCAGAATTCAACTAAGACATCTATAATTTCAAAAGCAACAGGAATGGACTTCCAAATGCGAGGCACTAAAGACGCTGACAATATGAACAAACAACGAATAATTACCATACTGATTAAGATTGATTACATAGTGCAGACAACACTGGGAAAAAGAGAAGAAGACTACGATTGGACTCAATTGTGGAAAAATGCCTATAGCCAAACACTAAGATGGGAGGAGCTAGAGGCCCTACTGTGGAAACCTACTTGGCACAAAAAGAAAGCTAGAATTAGGTTTAAAAATGAGAGTTAAAATTTTATCTGACGGGTAAAAAGGGCTTTTAGAGACTTTGATTGAGCTAATATTTTTGAGATTCTTAAGGTCATTTTGGTCTGAGTCAACATTTGATGTAAATTATTGGTTTGATTATGGTTTGGAATGGCAATATGGCTAAATTGAAAATTGAAACAATTGAGGAATTTTTAGAGATTTGGATTGATTTATAAAAATATTCGATAGAGTATATGAAATAGAATATAGTTGAGAAACATTAAAATATAATAGCTATATTATATGTCTATGTTAGAAATAATTATTGTTTTATTATTTTAGGCTAAAATGTAATGGTTTTAAAATACTTAAAAGTTATGTTCATCTATAAAATATGTATGTGAAATAGAATAGAATAAGAGATAGAATTTAATTGAGAAGTATAAATTGAAATTGGAATAATAGGTATATGTTAGAAACAATTTATATTATATGAATACCCGAATTATATACCATATGTTTATGTAAGACCAAATTGGAATATGTTCATTGAAAGTTAGTTAAGCCTGAAAACGGGTGAAAATATGATTGATAGTTTTTGTTTTTTGTTTTTGTGTTTTTCTTTTTTTTTCTGTTTTTTTTTTTTGATTGATAAAACAGAGAGGGAACCTTTAAAGAAGTAATTTAAATTGTACATGTATGATTGTATCTTTTGCTTTGTTCTATGGAGTGCCCTATCTCCACGATTAGTTTTAAGCACTTGGTTGTAAAACAAAAAAATTTAATAAAACTTGTTATTAAAAAAAAATCCCTTTTTGTGGACAGACCACAAAAATTTGGAAGCCTTCAAAACACCCAGGAAACTCAACCCCAAGCAAGCCCGCTGGTCCCAGCATTTTCACCAATTCAATTTTAAACTCAAGCATTTGCCGGGCGGAAAGAACTTTTTGGCAGATGCATTATCTCGCATGCCCCAATATAACAGCACGCGAGCCACTGACTCTAAACCGATCCTGGGAGAATCACAACTGGCAGCGCCAGTAACTACCAGAGCCCAAGTTAAATTAAAACCACAGCTGGATAGCCAGACCGGAATTGAATTCCGGAAAAGTTTGGAAACAGATGAATGGTTCCAAAAAAATAAACACGTGTGCATGATGAAAGACGGACTGCCTTGGGTGGGGGAGAAGTTATATATACCGACCACCCAAAGGATCACATTCATGCAACTTTGCCATAACACAAAATCAGCAGGGCATTTTGGATTTGTAAAAACATTGCACTTAATTAAACGACAATTTTGGTGGCCATCCATGAAAAAAGACATAGAAAGTTACGTGGCCAGCTGCCCAAAGTGTGCAACTGCAAAAAGGTTGCAAGGGAAATCGCCAGGACTGTTACAAACAGTGGCAAATCCGTCAGCCCCCTGGAGGGAAATAGCCATGGATTTTATAGTGGAATTACCAGAAAGCAATGGGAATACTGCCATTTGGACGGTCACGGACCTATTTTCCAAACAGGTTCACTTTATTCCTAGCCAAAAGATCCCCACCGCAAAAGCTTTAGCGAAGCTTTTCGTGCAACATATTTACAGATTGCATGGGGCACCCCAATGCATCATATCTGATAGGGGAGTGCAATTTACATCTGCATTTTGGAAGGAATTTCTATCCCTTTTAGGGACCACCCAGGGACTGACGTCTAGCCATCATCCTCAGGGAAATGGTCAATCAGAAAAATGTAATGCAGTACTTGAGCAATATTTAAGATGTTTTCTAAATTTCCAGCAGTCAGATTGGACGGACCTGTTGCCTTTCGCAGAGGTTGCCTACAATAATGCAGTCCACTCCAGCACAGGTTACACTCCTTTTCAAATAGCTACCAGCCAAAGTTTCAACCCCATGCCAGAACTAACCCCAAACGAACCAGCAATCCCATCACTGAAAGAATGGATGGAACAATTACAAAACGCCTGGCCAATAGTTAGAAAAGCTCTAGAGGAAGCTAGGCAAGCATACAAAGCACAAGCAGATAAGAAAAGGGTGGAGCCCACACCATTCATTATAGGAGAAATGGTGTATTTGTCTACAAAATACTTAAAATCCATACAACCCTGTAAAAAACTTGGACCAAAATATATAGGGCCTTTTCCAATTAAAAGAATCATAAACCCAGTAACAGTAGAATTAGAATTACCCAAGAATCTTAGGCAAATACACCCAATTTTCCACTGCAGTTTGTTGAAAAGAGAACAACAGTCACCCTTACGGCCAAAAATCCCACCACCACCAACACCAATCATGGTAGAAGGCGAACAACACTTCGAAATAAGGGAAATCCTGGACTATAGAAAATATCGTGGGGAAACTCAATACCTAGTAGCATGGAAGCACCTCCCCGCCTCTCAAAACGAGTGGGTCCATAAACGTCATATCAGAGCCCCGAAGCTTTTAAAGAAGTTTCATACAGAGTATCCTAACAAGCCAAACTAACTTTTATACCTGTTTTGTTTTCTCTACAGGTGGACCTCTCTTATTTTTAAGGGGAGCCGGATGTCAGAATCCAATTATATTTTATTTCTAGCTAATCTACTCTGAGAAAACCCAATTCTTACTCTCTTTTGGATTCTGTCATACTACAAAGGGGGGGGAGTAAACACGGGTGTTTATGACTGGCATTCCTCCTATCAACTACAAAGGAACATCCTCTGTGGATTCTCTTCGAGAGTACTAAAAATAACAATGCGGCCATCAGCCTTTGATCTCACTCCCTGTGAAGCCTCCTTTTACCGGCAGCAAGGAAAAAGGGGGGGAAGATTGCAACGTTTGGGATCCGATGGATTTAACACCCAGCCATCTGCCAATTTGAATTGACCGGAAGGAATGTGGGGTGGGACTGCTTTGGAACACTTTAAAACATTGAATGATCAGGGGGGGCCCTCAGATCCTGTCTAGCATGCCTTCAGTCAGTTTTTCTTAATAAAGATTCCTGTTGGAAGAAACGTTCCAAGAGTTCTGTCTTCTTAAGATGTAAATTGAGGTGGGTCCTTACAGGACCATATATAAGAGCATGCATCATGGTTAATCTAAATTTAACAATATTCTTCCTTAACCAAGCAAAACTGAAGTCTAATAAGTGAGGTAGGAAATGGTTTTCTATAGAGCCATTGCAGAAGATTTTCAGTTAATAGCATTTGAAATTTAGGTTGATCCTTCAGTATTCAGTATCTATGTGGATATTTCTAGGTTATCAAGGATCACTCTTAATGATTTCCAGACATTCAAACTGTGAAGACTTCTGATTCCCACAATCTTGTTTGCTAAACAGTTTTCTTTCTTATTCTGATTCAGCTGGATAAGAGAATGAATTCCCACAACCGATACTTTCACTTTTGTGCTGCAATAATTTTATTTTAAACATGTGATTCACCATCACTGTTCTTCAGGACCATCTCTTGGTCATTTCTGGAGATGTATCACGGAAACCAGAGGTATGTAATTTATAAAATAAGCCATTCACTTGTTCGAAAACTAGTATTATATAATCAAGAATACCAACTTAATGAGCAATTTCATTGTAATAATGAAAATTATGAAATGGTAATTTTATCTTAGCCACTAATTAAAAGAGTCACTGACTTCTTATTGTGTATATCCTCATCCATACTACAGAAGTAGTATTATCCTCCAAATATTATTGCAGTGTAAATCCAAATAGGTAGGTAGGTAGGTAGGTAGGTAGGTAGGTAGGTAGGTAGGTAGGTAGGTAGGTAGGTAGATAGATAGATAGATAGATAGATAGATAGATAGATAGATAGATAGATAGATAGATAGATAGATAGATAGATAGATAGATAGATAGATAGATAGATAGATAGATAGATAGATAGATAGATAGATAGATAGATAGATAGATAGATAGATACCCACAATCTAACAAGTAGGTAGCTTACATTTGTGGAAATGGCAAAGCTAGTCAGAGAGGAAACTATAAAGAAATTTTAAAATCCTGGAAAACTTTTATGAACTGTTTGCTAAAAAAAGAAGTGAAATGATATTTTATGGATTTAATGATAGAAAAAAATGAGAAATAAGGGGCTGAAGGGATTTCTGGAATAGTTAAGAGAGAGAGGAGATGGTGGGTTTGTTAAAATCTATTGAAAAGAATGTCAGAAATCATTTAGTTTCTTTTCTTTAGTTAATTCTTTTCTGTTTTTCTTTTTATTTATTGCACTTTATTTTTTTCTTTATTTCTCTTCCCTTCTCTATTTTCTTTAATAGATTTCTTCAGTAGATTTCTTCTCTATTTTCTATTAATAGATTAAATAGATTAATAGATTAAATAGATTAAATCTATTAATAGATTAAAAAGTATTTAATAAAAATTATTTAAAAATGTGTATATCCTGACATCTATTATTAAGTATTATTTATTTATTCTTAAATTAATTTTACATTCAACGTATTTTCTTTTCCAATTTTATACTATTCTGCCTCATTGTAAGGGGACGAGGTTGTTCCTGGGAGAACTGAGTAAAGAATATTTCCAGCAAAGTCCACTCAAGGCATGACAGTTATCCTAGCTGTGTAGCTAAAGCTAGTAGGAATCCAATATCGGGCAGCAGCAATATGAGATGATGGAGGTGGATGATCACTTCAAAGTCAACAACCAAAGTATCATTTCAGCAGAAGGCAATACCATTCCTGTGTTTTACCAAACCATCCACATAGATGAACAATATAAAGAAGCTGATAATATACGTGCACTCATCAAACTGATGGAATTCAACATGTTACTGAGGAAGAGCTGTGGATCTAATTGTGTTGATGGTGTGGCTAGATTAAAGCTTTTGAGATGCCTAATTGCTGATGCTATCATGCAGAAAAAGAAAATCTGAAGCAGGGGTGTCAAATCTGAAGCAGGGGTGTCAAACTGCCGGCCCATGGGCCGGTTGCATTATGCGGAGGCCACGCCCACCCCAGCTCCAGCAATGTGAAAAAAGTCGTGATATGTCACGTGATGCGGTTTGACACTCGTGCTATAAGGAATTACAGTTGAAAAATGGAATGTAAAAATCATGATGCAGAGAAAGCTCAACACAGTTTCAACAGTGAAACAAAGCAACCACACATTGATATCTTAGGCACCAGCAAACTGAAATAGTCTGGAATTGGACACTTTCTGTCAGAAAATCTTACCACTTACTGCACAGGGTTTGAATAACTCTGAAGCAACATTATTGATTTCATAGGCAGAAAGATAGTATTTAGGTATAACAAAGTTAATGACCGAATGATATCAACTGGATTGCAAACATCTTTTTAATATGATAATTATATAAATTTATACTCCAACAACTGATGCAGAAGAAGCGGCTGATGAGTTGCATAGACAAGTTCAATGTCAAAATGGCAGAATATGTAAGAAACATGTATTGCTTGGTGCTGCAGACTGGAATGCTAAAGCTAGAAATAGTAAGGAAGAAAACTTAATTCAACTGTATGAATTAGAAAGCAGAAATAAACCAGGAGAATGCCTTATCAGTTTCTGCCAAAGGATTTATTTGTTGCTAACACAGCCTTCAAACAAACAAAACAGCACCTGCTTAAGTGGACGTCATTAGATGAAGTACAATTAAATCAAATTGATTTTATTATTGGCAGGGTAGAAGAACAGCTCAGCTTTACCAGCAAAGATGTGACTATGGACAGACCATGAAACAGATCACGAAGTGTTTATGTGCAAGTTCCAAGATAGGCTAAAGTGGAAGAAGCAAGCCAAACAGTTTTCACAATATGATTTTCAGCATATGCCCAACATTTTCAAAAACATCAGGAATGGCTTTGAAACTCTGAACCTCATCGATGGAGAACCAAAGGAACTGTGGAACTATGAAATCAAAGAAGCCATTAAGCATGCGTGTGAAAAGAGATTGCCAAGACCAAGAAACAGAACAAAGTAAACTGGATGTCAGAACAGGTAATATAAATTGCCAAGAGGAGAAGAGAAGTCAAAACCAAGATCTCAGGAAGGGATCTAACAAATAATTTCAGATAACTGTTATAAGGGACAAAAAGCAGTTTTACCATGACATTTTAAAAGACATTGGTGATAGAAACAGAAAAGAAAGAAACAAGAAACTATTTCAAAAGATCTCCAAACTCAGAAGGAATTTCTAACCCCGAACTGGTATGTTAAAAGAACAGAGATAGCAGCTAATTCAAAGAAAGTTTAAAAAAATGAATGGAATATTGTATACTAAAAATTGATAAAACAGAGGTGTCAACTGTCAGGATATCTTATAAAATATTCCTTATTCACAAGTATTAGTACTAGAAGATGAAGTTAGATCAGCACTCCATTTATTCCTGTGTCAGAATTAATAGAATATCTACAGAAATACAGCAAGCAACAGAAAAATTAGTAAGAGCTCTAAGCAAACTATTCCAAACATATCTGGAGAATACTACAATGACTAATATATTGGAAGAGGTCATCTTATCTTCTAATATCAAAAAAGGTAAACTCAGCAGAATATGGAAACTATTGTACAATATCTTTAATTTTGTGTGCAGGCAAAATTATGTTTAGGATCATCCAATGCCCTTTCGAGCCGTATATGGAAATGGAGATGCCAGAAAAGGCCAACAAACATGAGATAGTATTGCTGATGCACACTGGATAATTGAGAAAGTCAAACAACACCAAAAAGAGGTCCTCTGCTTCACTGACTATAGAAATTTGCTTGACTGTGGCTGATCACATCAAATCAAAGAATGTGCTTAAAACAATGCAAAACTCAGAATATGTCCTTGTCCTCATTTTGGTCCAGCAACAGTTCAAGGAACTCTTCAGCTAGAGTCCTGGATGTCAGCATTCACACAGAAGTGTTTACCACATTAAATGTCTAAAATGAAATCTACATTTTTAAAAATTATTTTGGTTGCTCTTTGCAAATATTTAGCTGGGGGGAAAATATGAGGTGATTAAAATTGTAAGAAAAAGCATCATGTAGCAGCACTATGTATAAATAAAAGGACTCTTTCATCTCTCATTCACAGTGAGTTGGGCTTTTCCTCCCACAAATAGTTCTGGAGAAAAAGACAATAAGAGCCCAGTAAAACATCAGGGATTATAAGGCATCCAAAGTTGTAGTGAAGCAGAAGATTAGCATTTAGCAGTTTATAAATGCTTAGCAGTTAAACCATAGTTACCTGCCAAAACTCAGTATGATCAACCTGGAGATTGGCATGCACATATTAACTGCCATTTTTTTCTCAATACGTGTTCATTATGTGACTGCCAAATCCACTCACCTTCAGCCAAATTCTGTCATTCAAATGTGTTTTCTCCATGTCTGTATCCTGAAGAACATCATTTTTCATACAAGGAAACCAAGCCAGTTGTGATTCATTCTCCAGAGTCTCTTGATGATGGGGCCTGCACACCTAAAAAAGAGAGAGAGAGAGAGATTTTCAGTGCTTCTTGGAGTTGGAGAGACACAGTTTTATCACATCAGAAACAATATGAAAAGCAAGGGAACCATAACAAAAATCCAAAATTCATATTAGGAAAAATACTTAAGTCAGCTCAGTTTGGAAATATGTGCAATATTTGTGACCCTGAAATGACCTAATAAAAGTACTGGAATTCAGAACTAGAAATAACTAAATGGTATTTTTTGTTGTTTCTTTCAGAAGTTTTGTTTACACACACACATACACACACACCTGCCCATGGCATCCTTGCCTCCACAGTATCTGCTGGCCTACTTGCCCTGGACTTCCATCACTTCCCATTTAATGACCCATGTGGTCTCAGGGTTATGACAGCAATCGGAACTGCTGGGATTGCCACACCAAGCGATGCAATCACGTAATGTCACACTGTATGATTGCATTGTTTAGTGACAGAAAATCCAGCCCCAATTGCCATCGTAACACGAGGTCTACCTACATGGTCATCTTTTTTTAAAACCATTGTGCAAAACTTTAAATGCACAAGAGACAAGCTTATATGCACACATTGCTATTTTTTATGTTTTTTTAATACATGTAGTCCTCGACTTAGAACAGTTCATTTAGTGACCATTCAAAGTTACAACAGCACTGAAAAATATGACTTACGACCATTTTTCCAAGTTACAACTTTTCCAGCATCCCCATGATCATGTGATCAAAATTCAAATGCTTGGCAACTGGCTCCTATTTATGACTGTTGTTGTGTCCCAAGGTCACATGATCCCCTTTTGCGACCTTCTGACAAGCAAAGTCAGTGGGGAAGCCAGATTCATTTCACAACCGTGTTACTAATTTACCAACTGCAGTGATACACTTAACAACTGTGGCAAGAAAGGTTGTAAAATGGGGCAAAACTCACTTAACAAATGTCTCACTTTGCCACAGAAATTTTGGGCTCAATTGTGGTCGTACGTCAAGGACTACCTATACTGTTTTTTTTTCTTTTTTTCTATTTAATTAATAAGGGCAAAAAGTTGAAAATTAAAAAAAAAGTATTCAGAGTTTTAATCATTTACATAGTAGTTTCTACATGCGGGCAGCTCTCTCTCTGTGGGGATTTAGTCCTTGTTGTAGCATCTCTATAACCACGCAGTACCATTCCGAGTTGTAGATGGTATTCATCTTAATGACTGCTATTCGATACAAAATCAAGCTAGCCACAGCCAAAACTAGTAAGTCTTTGGTTGCCCAACCCTTGTGGCAGGAAAATTTTTATGAGAAAAGATTTAAAATGCTGGTGGTTTTACTGGAAGATTGGAGAAGAATTGGATAGTGGTTCACATCTCCTTTGCTTAGATCAGGAGTGTCAAACTCAATTTCATTGAGGGCCGCATCAGGGTTGATCTTGGGGGGCCGTGGTGGGCGTGGCCAGCTCAACATCACTCATGTTGGGGGGTGCCTGTGGCGGGCAGGGCTGGGGGGATCCATTGTCTCCAGCCGAGGAAGGCGAGACCAAGGCGAGCACCATACCCTTGTCCACCAGAGGAGCCTTGCTGTCCCTCTCAGGCCATGCAGAGGGATGCAGGCTGCCCAGAGCCCTGGGCAGTGGAGGACAAACGCCCAGTCCAGCCTTTCCCAAGGGGGCACCCAGCTGCGCTTACCTCCTCAAGGCTGCTGCTGATTGGCTCGCTCTCCTTGGCCAAGTTGCTCATGGTGTGTGCAGGAGGGCAAAATGTGTGGGTCAGAGGGAGGCCCACTCCCTCTCCCTGTGAGGAGACCTGGCTTTGTAACCAAAACATCCTCAGCGATAGGATGGGAGACCACCAGGAGAGGTCAGGAGGAGGGGACAAGGGTATGACGAAAGGGCAACAGGGCTGCTCGTGGCCAAGTGCTAAGGCAGGACTTCCCTCAGACCCTCCCTCCCTCTCATTATAATCCATCCTTCCTTTCCCCCTTTTCTTCTTTTTCCCTCCTTCCCTCCTTCTTCCTTCCCCTCTTTCCTTCTTTTTGTTTGTTTTTCCTCTTTCCCTTTCTCCTTTCCTGTCCCTTCTTGGATGCTCAAATGCAAAAGGGGAAACATTTCTCAATGCCTCCTTGCCTTGTGATCAAATGCCACTTTTGCTAGTAGTCTGTGGCCACTTAAAAGTCCGAGAACAAACCAGGCTCAGTTTATCCCATGCTTGCATTTAGTGGGGGCGTCCACAGACGACAGTACAGCAAAACTGTCAAAATGGTAGCTGTGATAGTTGATCAGAGCTCCTCCATTTTTTATGTGCAACAGCTTTAGTATTTAGGAACAGAGGTAAGTTAGTTGCTTTTCTATTAATACATAATCCTTAAAAGAGCTCTCCTGTAGGGACCCTGCCATGGTCTAATTCAGACTGGAAATATAGTAAAGGAAAATATTTTTCCCCACTCTGCTTTGTCCTGTTTTCCCCACTGGAAATGGCTGTTTGCCAAGGAGGGGATACTTTCCTAAGAGTTCACAATTCAAGAATACCAGTGGTAACTTGGATTGCCAAAAAAGTCCTGTCTGTGACAAAACAGAACACAAAATTGCTTTCTTCTTTGAGCCTAAGTCTCAATGGATCCAGGATTGAAGCAGAACTGCGTGAACTGGGATATCTACCACCAAGTTGTCTCTCCTTCCTTCCTTCCTCTTTCCCTCCTTCACTGTCTCCCTCCTTCTCATTTCCATCTCCTTCCTTGCTTCCTTCCTTGCTCACCTGCTTCTCATTCCCATCTCTTTCCTTCCTCTGTGCTCAGGAAGGAACGATGGGAGGGGGAGAGATTGCCAGCACTGTCCGTGGCCGTCACTATCCCACATGGGTGGGCTGGTCCCAGTGAAAGAGAAGCCTTGTGGCTGCGAGGCTAGGTCAGCAAGCCATGGAGGTACTGGTGGGGGTGGGGGTGATGATCTACAACCTGGTTGCATCCATCAAAGCCAGAACGCGCTCAGCCTTAGATCCACGGGGCAGCCCTGGAACCAGCGAGGAGCTGCCCGGCCCCCTCTGCCCCACCCCCTGGGTGTGCACACAAGAGATGGTGAGCGCCAGCATCCCGGATGAAGTCAGCCTGCAGGGCAAGACAGCCAGCAGGGATGCCAGACTCCACCTGCTCACTGCCTCTTGCGCGCATGCCCAGGGAGCTGGGCGGGGGCGCCTGTCGCTGGATCCAGGGCTGCCCCATGGATCTAAGGCTGAGCGCGTTCTGGCTTTGATGGATGCAACCAGGTTGTAGATCACTGCCCGGTCAGCCTGAGCCGGGCCAAGGTGCCGTGGGCCGGTCCTTCACTGTTTCCAGAGCAGGTTCGCGGGCCAGACGCAACCACATGGCGGGCCGGATGTGGCCCGCGGGCCTTGTGTTTGACATGTCTGGCTTAGATGCTGGTATGTAGAAGTTTATACTCTCATGCCATGGTTAAGTATATAAAAAAGAAATTAAGCATTTATTTTAGTCTCTAAAATATTTTGGGGGGAGACACTGGTGTAGAGTAGGATGATCTTTTTAATTGTCAAACCAAAACTCTTACAAAACAGATACTCCTTAACTTTGAAATTATAGAAACCTGATATAGACAAATATTCTTTAACCCTGATGGTCTCATGCTTGGCAGGAATAGATGCCAAGTTTAAAGTAAGATAGGCTTGTCCTTGGCAAACTTCAATGAGATGAGACCATCAAAAACAGATGTGAGTAATGATGATTCAGAGCCTACAGTACATAATTAGTCAGAAATCCACCTGGATAGCCTTTGATGCAGATCTAACTGGGAGGTTGCTAGTTGTGAAGAAGTTCAGCCTGCATTGTCTCTCTGGATTTTCCTGAACGTCATAAGACACATAGCTCTTTCTTACTTTCTCTGATTTTTCTTGAAGTCTTGAATGTTCTCTGATTGTTTCATGTTATGTCATTATGTTGCTTTTTTATATTGCCCTGGAATAAAGCCTAAAGCACTAATGCGGGTGATGTTATTGCTTCTGAATCTAGAAAAACTTGTGACCTGACACACAGGGCCTGGACAAAACAATACAGCATTTAAGCACATAAGTTCTCATTTGTAACCTGACATAACATAGCCAGACCATTGGAAATAATGAGGCCTAACCCTCCGGAAAAAAAAGCAAAAACAAAAACAAAATTCAGCTCTTTAAATTTTTAAGTGGTATGTGAAAGATGAAAACTGAAACATCTAAGTGTAAATAAAGTATATGGTCTACTACTGACCTAAAATTCGGGCACAAAGGAATTGTTTATACTGAGGGAAAACTACAGGAGTGGCAGAATCTAGACTGCCTCATATCCTCTGGGAATGAAATTGCTCCTCCATTTTATTGAAGAATATATTTTCTATTCTATTCTACTCTATTCCGTTCTGTTCCATTCTGTTCTGTTCCACCCCATCCCACCCCATTCTGTCCTATGATTCTATCATTCTATGTCATTTCGAAGCAGAATCAACAGCTGGCAAGACATGCAATGTTCGGAACAGCCATTTTTGTGAAAGAAAAGAAGGAAACAGACACCTTCACAAGAGGTTCTCCAATCACCATGGATACTGGACATGTTTTCTCATCTTGGTGGGATGCATAGGCATCTGATGCCCACTGATCCACATAATTTTTGGGGGTAAAGAGACCACAATCCACAATGCTGTTCCTTTCCTCAAACGGCTCACAAATGCCATCACCCTCATGGACATAGCACAGGCTTGGTTCACCTGCAATAGTAAAAAATATGCCAGAATGATAAATCTCAAATTTTATATATATCATTTAGGTATAATCTTCTTTCCTCTCCTCATGCCTGAAAGGTACATTTGCAAAAGATCACTGTGAACAAATGAAGAATTCCAAATTCCATAAATATTGATCCAGGAAAATTTGAGCTACATCCTTTTAAATGCCAATTATTAACATTGTTCTGATTTTGTTTTGTTTTTCTCCAAACTGGAAATAAATTTAAGGAAAGCCATATAGGTAGTCCTCAACTTACAACAGTTCATTTAGTGACCATTCAAAGTTACAACAGCACTGGAAAATATGACTTATGCCATTTTTCACATGACCTTTGCAGCATCCCCATGATCATGTGATCAAAATTCAGATGCTTGGGAACTGGTTCATATTTATGACCGTTGCTGTGTCCTGGAGTCATGTGATCACCTTTTGGGACCTTTTGACAAGCAAAGTTGATGAGGAAGTCAGATTCACTTAACAACCGCATTACTAACATATCGACTGCAGTGATTCATGGCAACTATGGCAAAAAAGGTTGTAAAATGGGGCAAAACTCACTTAACAAATGTCTCACTTAACAGAAATTTTGGGTTCGATTATGGTCATAAGTCAAGGACTCCCTGTACTCTTATTGGGAGGACAAATCAAATATCTCTAGTATCTTGAGCAATACCCATAGCAAATTGTAGAGAGGCAGACTTTTGTATAAAGAGAAGGGGTGCTGGGAGCATAGCTGTCATGGGCTGAGGCCGAGTGCTCTTTTCATTAAAAAGGGAATGGCTCAATTGATGTGAAATTTAAATTCAGATTTAAATTTCTGAACTCAAACAAATCTCAGATACAAAATTCAAAAATGTATATGGAAGTAAGACAAGGCTACAGCAAAATTATAATGAAATGAATAGCAGTGGGCTAACGTTTCTAGACTCACCAATACAGTGGTATCCTCTTTCTTTTTTACAGTTTCTCGAGCAACCATCCCCCTCTAATAGGTTTCCATCATCGCATTCCTCTACAAGACTCCTAGGAAAATAATATTAACATTCTTAACATTTATGCAATACTTAGAGCATTTGGAACTCATATGCATTATCTTTTTCACCTCCTTACCACAGCTTCTCCGGGGAAGGACACAGCTGGCTGAACTACAGTATAAACTCCCATTTTTAAAAATCAATTTATTCTTACTTCCACAGAGGCAGAGCTAATATGGAACTATCCTGCTTTTTGTTGCAAACTTGAAGAAATAATTCTTCTTTGATAAAAACAAAGGGCTGAGCTAGCATTTTGTTGTAAGTCCCACTTAAATCAAGAAGATAAATGGACATTCCAATATATATATTCAGGCAGGCATTTAAACACCCATCTAATTTGGGCCAGAAATTCTTTAAACAAAAATATTCTAAGGGTCTTCCAGGGGCATTGTGGGGAGGACTGGGGAGTATGTCTGGAAAACAAACAGTTCAAGTTATGGTACTGTAGCAGTCATCTTCAAAAATTGGAACTTACCTGCTTACTTGCCCATCCCCACAATAGGAAGAGCCATGGATGTGGAATAGAGGTGGGGAAACTTCACTTATAGTAGCTCCTGCTATAGCCTGCACTTGGTACTGGTATCGTTGGCCTATTGTGACTTCCCTGGAGAAGTAAGTAAGCAGAATTATACCTTATGACAGAACAAGCCATAGAGGACATCTCTAGATTGCACAAAAATGCAGACTAGGAAAAAGCAGCTATGGTCCATAGACTCAACACACCCCATTTCCTCTTATGACATATTTCCACATTCCAAGATACTCCATATATCTATAAAATCCATCAGCCAGAAAACCTGTGGCTACTCAAAATGGAACTTTTCAGGCAAGTAACACAGAGAAACTTAATAAACTGGTATTTAAAGAAGAAAATAGTTTTGAATTTTAGAAGACATTTGTCTTCCTGGAAAAGTCTTTTAAGAATTTCTAGTCAGAGAGACAGAGCATGGCTTGCTCCCTACTGAAAAAGGAGAGAAGACTTGTTTTTACAACATGAGCCTAGAATTCCTGTAACAAAGTACCCTATCCAAATTAAAAGATCCAATATATGCACCAAACTAGACGATTCCAGTGTAAGTAAGTAATTTGAAAGGAACCTTTCTAATCCTAACATTCACCTGGAATGTTCAAATGAAATCTTGCCTTTAGGGCCATTCCACTATCAGTCCTTCTAATTGGGAATCAAAACTACTATCTTAGATGTTAAGTGATGAAAGACATACTACAATAAAACCTGGTCCAACCACATTGCTTTGCCCAATCACATCTTCATCCAGGAAAGTATATCTTTCGCAGTACAAAACAGAGGTATGTTCCTTGTTGAAGCAGTCTGAATGCTTCTAACTGAATTTGTGAAGTTTTGTTCTCTTTTTGTCTTTAGAGACATCTCTTGGCCACTGTCTTGTCATGGCATATAAACACATGCTGTTTCTAGGTAGCACATCAAGAAAACCAACCAGAGTTTATAGAAGTCAGTGATATGTGATGATTCTTCGTACAATCCCACTCGTGCAGTTTAGGCTTTCAAAGGGATTAGTAACTGCAGTGAATGTCATAGGTAACTGACTGTTAACCAGAGAATAATGTCTACCATATCAAGTAATAATGAACAAGTGAAAAACCTGCTGACATAACTTACAATAGATGTGATACTTTATAAAATGGAATAGAAAACACTGCTGGGATTTCATATGATACTTTAAAATATTCCATTGAAACAATTACAGATCCCTGTACCCAGGCAAGATTAATTGTTTTCTGGTTTGAACAAGAAATAATTAAAGGGAAAGCTATTGCTTTGGAATTTATCTCTGTCAAGGAATAATCTCTCTTCAATTTGCAATGGCAATTTCCAGAGAGATATGTGGCTGTGTCAGGTGGAGGGAGCTTTCTGTAAATTAACCAGGGATCCTTATGGAGCGTAAGTCAGCAGATAATGTGATATGGAACTAATCATATAATACATAACAAAACACACCATTCTGTTGGATTTAAGTAACACAAAATTATGTGACAAAGTATATGTGCACACTTCATGAGGCAAGATTCATTTGGTTATAGTGGAGGAGCAATGCTTTTAATGTATCTTTAAAATAACAAAATTACTGCATTTGAAGACCAGAGACTTCAAATTGAGTTTCTTGAAAAATAAATTATATTAAAAAATATAAAATATCTCTATGAACTTGTAAAGCTGAACAAGAAAAATTAAAATAATTTTCAAAAATATATTTTATTGAACAATGTAAAAGAAATTTAATGTGCCAGTATTAAAACTTATTCTTATTCAAGGGTATATGATCATGGGAAACTGTTATTAAAGTAAAATTCTTTCACTCATTATTTCCTTTTTGTTTCCTTTTACCATGCTTTTACCAAAGCAATGCTGAATGCTTTCAAGGACTTAATAATTTGTTCTTTCTCATGTATAAAAAGAAGAGCTACAGCCTTTTCTTTAATTGGTGGGAATATGGCTACAGGCGGAGACCAGTTTCTCCAAGAAAGAAGACTTTATTGCAACTTTAAATGTTCACTTAGATTCAATAAATTTTATCCATTTCAATTTGATGAATTGATTCTAGGAGGTCTGAATTGCAAAGATAAAAGCTTTTAGGGACAATATCCTTGCCCTTCTTAAAGACAAAAAAAATTGACCAGCTGCATGAAATCTAAACCGGACTTAGCCAAAAAGATAAGCCATGAACTGTTTCCTGGTATCAGAGATCATGAATTCGCCTCATCTCAATCTTTGGAAAGAATAATTTCAGAAACTACATTAGCCACAGGAACATGTAGGTCACAAATTTGGTTTTGTTGGCTCTCTTCTGGCGGAGGCACCTTCCAAATTACTTGAATTTGATCTGTTCTATGACCTGGCAACCGCGATCATTTCCAAGCTTTTAAAAAAAATCATTTATATGGGAGGATCCCTGAATAATTTTTCTTTTTATGAATTTTAACATAAACTAATTTGATCCATACATTTCAAATAAATGAACAATTGAAACAATTATTTTTTGCACTTTCAAAATGTTCTGATCAGTTTTGAGATTAAACCATACCACATTTATTTTAATAAGTATTTTAATGCAGAATTTTTGTTCACATTATCAATACTGTGATAGCAAGAGATTTGACTATGGTAGTAAAGAAGCAGGTTGCTGTCTCTTGTTCTACCATTATTCATATCCCATGGTCAACTTACCACCTTATCTGCTGCTGTTTATTTGTATCCGTTCTTGTTATCTTTGCTCCAGTGGCAGAGCAACAAGGTCTAGGACAACTCACCATGGCCGACTCGTCTGGCCAACTCACCCCAGCCAACTCGCCATGGGACAATTCAATGCGAGACAACTCAAGAGACAACTGAATTGTGGCAGGCCTTCTCTTGCTTAAGGTTTCAACCTTCTCAAGTTAGAAGTCCTAGAGGCTGAAGTGAACTGCAATTCTACTTGCCCCTCTCTTGAATTATCCCACATGAAATGCCCTACAATGAGTTGTCCTATGGAAAGTCGGCCACGGCGAGTTGTCCCGAGGTGAGCTGGTCACAGCAAGTTGTCCCTACGGACTTAAAACCCCAAGGGGAACCACCAAAATTAAGAACGGAAAAAGCATCCATGGGAGAAGAATTAGAGAGGCTACCAGAAATACCAATGGAATACAGAGATCTTGCTGAAGTTTTCAGCGAGGAGGGCGGATGAGCTTCCCCCCACTGACCCACGGACTGTGCCATAGAATTCAAGCCCGGGGTAAAACTCCCGAAGCCCAGATTATACTCCATGAGCCCAAAGGAGAAGGAGGAAATGGAAAGATTCATAAAGAAAAACCTAGAAAGGGGGTTCATTGAACCAGCCAAGCCTACAGTAAGTGGCCACTCCGGTCCTCTTTAGAGAGAAGAAGGACGACTCTTTACGCTTATGCGTTGATTATAGGCTCCTAAATACAATCAGTGAAAGCAACCTATACCCCCTACGTCTCATGAAGGACGTGTTATCACACCTCTCGAAAGGAATTTTTTTTACTAAACTAGATCTAAGGGGAGCGTACTACCGTGTGAGAATTAAGGAAGAGGACGAATGGAAAACCGCATTTAACTGCCCAATGGGGTGCTACAAATTCAAAGTTTTGCCATTTGGATTACAAGGGGGCCCTGCAATATTTATGCAATTAATCAACGAGGTACTAAGGGAGTACCTATTTAAGGGGGTCCTGATTTATTTAGACGACATCCTTATCTTCACTGAATCAAAAGAGGAACATGTCAACCTAGTCAGAGCGGTTTTAAAGAAACTGCGAGCCGCCCACCTATATGCCAAATTATCAAAATGCGAATTTCACCAGGAAAGAATAGACTACCTAGGTTACCGCATATCCCCACAGGGCATTGAAATGGACCCAGAAAAGGTCAGGGCAGTATTAGAATGGGCACCACCTCGCACAAGAAAGCAATTGCAAAGTTTCCTGGGTTTTGCAAACTTTTACCGCCAATTCATCCCCTCATTTTCCCAGATAGCCCTGCCCCTCACGAGCTTACTAAAAATGAAGGGAGAATCCTCAGTGAAACCTAGCCAGCCACTAAAATGGACAATGGAATGCCAAGCGGCATTTGAGAGATTAAAGAGGCTTTTTTCTGCCGAACCAGTACTGAGGCACCCAGACATGGACAAACCCTTCGTAATACAGACGGATGCAAGTGATGTGGCAGTGGGGGCTGTACTATTACAAGAAAATGATGAAGGAATGTTGCAACCCTGCGCGTATACGTCCAGGAAACTCACTGAAACGGAACAGCGCTGGCCCATGTGGGAGAAAGAGGCATATGGGATACGTTGGTCATTACTTACATGGCATCAATTCCTCGAAGGCAATAAAATCCCTTTCCAGGGACTTCCGGTTCCGGTTGCAGCGCCAGCGGACGCGCAAAGAACTTGCTCTCTTTGCCGTCCGGTTTCCCCCCGCCAGTAGACCCTGGATAGGGTTGAAAGTCACCCTGGAGGGGCGACCACCGTGGAGGAGGACACTCGTCGATCGCGGAGGGAGCGGTAGCTCCCTCTGCGGTCCAAGAAATCACCTTTGGGCCGACGGGGAAAAGATCGGCTAGTAACAAGGCCGATCACTTAGCTGTTCCAGCCGAAAGTCACAGCAACATCTAAGCAGACTGGTATATTTCCTTTGGAACTTGCTCAGTTTTCTACTTGTACTTCGTTTGACTTTACAATATCAAATATATTTCCCAAAAATGGATTTTCTCTCATTCTAGGATTACAATATAATAATTGACTGCTAAGAAATCCTCTTTTATTATTATTTTGGACTATAAATTAGATATTCACAATACTGACTGGGACTTTTGCTGTTTTTATCTTTATGCTGGATTTGACTATTTGCTTTTCCCTATTTCTGTTTGGAAATATATTTCGGTTTGGACCCTATATTTTATAATGCTGCAATCTATCTTTTAAGCTGAACTTTTACTAAAAAGAAAAAGAAAAAAGGATGGAATCCCACTCACAGCTTAATTATGGACTTATACTAGAAAAAATTATGGAAATGAAAGAGGAATTTAAAGAACATCTTAGAACGCTCAGGAAAAAGGAGGTTTCAGAATTAAAAACTGAAGCTCAAACTTTGACTGACTATGGCACACAATCAGATTTACATCTTAATGAGATGGAGGAAATATATTTACAATTTATTGATGAGGAAGATGATACACCCCATATGCAAATGATGGAGATTTCTGATGATCAAAGGCAGAATTCAACTAAGACATCTATAATTTCAAAAGCAACAGGAATGGACTTCCAAATGCGAGGCACTAAAGACGCTGACAATATGAACAAACAACGAATAATTACCATACTGATTAAGATTGATTACATAGTGCAGACAACACTGGGAAAAAGAGAAGAAGACTACGATTGGACTCAATTATGGAAAAATGCCTATAGCCAAACACTAAGATGGGAGGAGCTAGAGGCCCTACTGTGGAAACCTACTTGGCACAAAAAGAAAGCTAGAATTAGGTTTAAAAATGAGAGTTAAAATTTTATCTGACGGGTAAAAAGGGCTTTTAGAGACTTTGATTGAGCTAATATTTTTGAGATTCTTAAGGTCATTTTGGTCTGAGTCAACATTTGATGTAAATTATTGATTTGATTATGGTTTGGAATGGCAATATGGCTAAATTGAAAATTGAAACAATTGAGGAATTTTTAGAGATTTGGATTGATTTATAAAAATATTCGATAGAGTATATGAAATAGAATATAGTTGAGAAACATTAAAATATAATAGCTATATTATATGTCTATGTTAGAAATAATTATTGTTTTATTATTTTAGGCTAAAATGTAATGGTTTTAAAATACTTAAAGTTATGTTGATCTATAAAATATGTATGTGAAATAGAATACAATAAGAGATAGAATTTAATTGAGAAGTATAAATTGAAATTGGAATAATAGGTATATGTTAGAAACAATTTATATTATATGAATACCCAAATTATATACCATATGTTTATGTAAGACCAAATTGGAATATGTTCATTGAAAGTTAGTTAAGCCTGAAAACGGGTGAAAATATGATTGATAGCTTTTGTTTTTTGTTTTTGTGTTTTTCTTTTTTTTTTCTGTTTTTTTTTTATTGATAAAACAGAGAAGGAACCTTTAAAGAAGTAATTTAAATTGTACATGTATGATTGTATCTTTTGCTTTGTTCTATGGAGTGCCCTATCTCCACGATGAGTTTTAAGCACTTGGTTGTAAAACAAAAAAATTTAATAAAACTTGTTATTAAAAAAAAATCCCTTTCCAGGTGTGGACAGACCACAAAAATTTGGAAGCCTTCAAAACACCCAGGAAACTCAACCCCAAGCAAGCCCGCTGGTCCCAGCATTTTCACCAATTCAATTTTAAACTCAAGCATTTGCCGGGGGGAAAGAACTTTCTGGCAGATGCATTATCTCGCATGCCCCAATATAACAGCACGCGGGCCACTGACTCTAAACCGATCCTGGGAGAATCACAACTGGCAGCGCCAGTGACTACCAGAGCCCAAGTTAAATTAAAACCACAGCTGGATAGCCAGACCGGAATTGAATTCCGGAAAAGTTTGGAAACAGATGAATAGTTCCAAAAAAATAAACACGTGTGCACGATGAAAGACGGACTGCCTTGGGTGGGGGAGAAGTTATATATACCGACCACCCAAAGGATCACATTCATGCAACTTTGCCACGACACAAAATCAGCAGGGCATTTTGGATTTGTAAAAACATTGCACTTAATTAAACGACAAGTTTGGTGGCCATCCATGAAAAAAGACATAGAAGGTTACGTGGCCAGCTGCCCAAAGTGTGCAATGGCAAAAAGGCTGCAAGGGAAATCACCAGGACTGTTACAAACAGTGGCAAATCCCTCAGCCCCCTGGAGGGAAATAGCCATGGATTTTATAGTGGAATTACCAGAAAGCAATGGGAATACTGTCATTTGGACGGTCACGGACCTATTTTCCAAACAGGTTCACTTTATTCCTTGCCAAAAGATCCCCACCGCAAAAGCTTTAGCGAAACTTTTCGTGCAACATATTTACAGATTGCATGGGGCACCCCAACGCATCATATCTGATAGGGGAGTGCAATTTACATCTGCATTTTGGAAGGAATTTCTATCTCTTTTAGGGACCACCCAGGGACTGACGTCTAGCCATCATCCTCAGGGAAATGGTCAATCAGAAAAATGTAACGCAGTACTTGAGCAATATTTAAGATGTTTTCTTAATTTCCAGCAGTCAGATTGGACGGACCTGTTGCCTTTCGCAGAGGTTGCCTACAATAATGCAGTCCACTCCAGCACAGGTTACACTCCTTTTCAAATAGCTACCGGTCAAAGTTTCTATCCCATGCCAGAACTAACCCCAAACGAACCGGCAATCCCATCACTGAAAGAATGGATGGAACAATTACAAAACACCTGGCCAATAGTTAGAAAAGCCCTAGATGAAGCTAGGCAAGCATACAAAGCACAAGCAAATAAGAAAAGGGTGGAGCCCACACCATTCATTATAGGAGAAATGGTGTATTTGTCTACAAAATACCTAAAATCCCTACAACCCTGTAAAAAACATGGACCAAAATATATAGGGCCTTTTCCAATTAAAAGAATCATAAACCCAGTTAACAGTAGAATTAGAATTACCCAAAAATCTTAGGCAAATACACCCAATTTTCCACTGCAGTTTGCTGAAAAGAGAACAACAGTCACCCTTACGGCCAAAAATCCCCACCACCACCAACCCCAATCATGGTGGAAGGAGAACAACACTTCAAAATAAAGGAAATCCTGGACTCTAGAAAATATCGTGGGGAAACTCAATACCTAGTAGCATGGAAACACCTCCCAGCCGCTCAAAACGAGTGGGTCCATAAACGTCATATCAGAGCCCCGAAGCTTTTAAAGAAGTTTCATACAGAGTATCCTAACAAGCCAGACTAACTTTTATACCTGTTTTGTTTTCTCTACAGGTGGATCTCTCTTATTTTTAAGGGGAGCCATATGTCAGAATCCAATTATATTTTATTTCTAACTACCTACTTTGAGAAAAAACCAATTCTTACTCTCTTCTGGATTCTGTCATATTACAAAGGGGGAGGAGGGTAAGCATGGGTGCTTATGACTGGCATTTCCTCTATTAACTACAAAGTAAAAACCTCTGTGGATTCCCTTCAAGAGTACTAACCATAACAATGCGGCCATCAGCCTTTCATCTCATTCCCTATGAAGTCTCCTTTTACCGGCAGCGAGGGGAAAGGGGGGGGGAAGATTGCAATGCCTGGGATCTGATGGACTTAACACCCAGACATCTGCCAGATTGAATCGCCCGGAAGAAATGTGGAGTGGGGCTGCTTGGGAACACTTTAAAACATTGAATGGTGGGGGGGACCCCTCAGATCCTGTCTAGCATGCCTTCAGTCAGTTTCTCTTAATAAAGATTCCTGTTGGAAGAGACGTTCCAAGAGTTCTGTCTTCTTAAGATGTCAATTGAGGTGGGTCCTTACACATCCTTTCATTTTCAAAGTTCTAAGATTCAGGGGAGGGGGGGAAATGCTGTTTTATGGTCAAGCTAAATCTAAACTGATGCCGTTCATCCTTTATTAGAAGCACTGATAACATGTGTTCCCAAAAATATTGATCAGGTCTTATTTTTACAAGGGAATGCAGTGCAAGAGCAGCTGGGAGTTGGGATAGTTCATCTCTATAAGTCCCCCGTGGTGGTAGTTTGAGATGCTACTGGCAAACGTGCAAGGTAACTACTGCTCTGCACTCGTTTTCAATGGATGACAAGTAGTCAGTAGTCAAGAAAATAATAGAAATATGCAATTCAATTTTGTTTTCTGGGATAACTGCAGCCAAGCAGCCAAATGAAGAATTGAATAAAAGCACAGCTATTAGACAGCTGGATACAGACCAAGTTTGTGCCATTATTAAAAAAAAGAATATACTTTTATTGTTATGATTTTAAAAATTCTACAATATTTTTCCAATAGCTCAGTGATTCAGAAATATAATGAGGTATTATTTAAACAATTTATTTAAGACATCGGTATAGAGTTCTTCATCCAATAAATTTCAGAATGGTTATCAGCAATAACCAATAATGTGCAAAAAAACTTAACATTCATTGTCAGTATGCTGACCAAACCTACCACATAAACTAAAACAAAGGGTGTATTCTGTGAATCCTTACAAAAAACAAGGAATTCATGTCAGAGAAGCCTTGGGTTTTGTCTATTATAATTAAGCTGTCAAAACAAAGCATGGCCAGATCTATCCAGTATATCCAGCTTGTCCACTAATATACAAGTGGTTCCTCGTATGCCACCCCAACAATTGAGGCAGAAAATTCTTACCTCAGATCTAGAATCACAGAGGCAGCCAAAGCAATTAGCATTACATCAATAAAATGTGGCCACTTAAAATCTGCAATTATTGTGTTTTCATAGAAATCTTCCAAAGTACATTTTTATTTGTCTTACATTAAATGCTGTAACTTTTACCCAGCAGGAAATTCCTGCAAGCTTTGTCTCCAAGTAGCTAAAGGGAATCACTTATCCATGAACAACATTCTTCCTTTGCAACAGTTTGTAATCATCTAGTTAAAATGTAAAACTTAAGAAATGTAAAGATAACATTGTTATTATTTCTGCTAACAATGAAGGACTGAAGAAATTAGAGACAGGAGCAGCCAACCCAACAGTGTTAAAAGCAGGCTAATGGATAGGGGGTGAATAACAAAGAAGAGAGGGTCAATCTATTCTCCAAAGCACCTGAAGGCAGGACAAGATGAAAGCTAATGGATGCAATGGATGGAAACTAATCAAGGAGAGATCCAACCTAGAACTAAGGAGAAATTTCTTGAAGTGAGAACAAGTAATCAGTGGAATGGCTTGCTTTCAGAAGTTGTGCCTGCTCCATCACTGGAGGGTTTTAAGAAGAGATTGGACAGCCATTTGTCCATGGTAGAGTCTCCTGCTTGAGCACAGGATTGAATTAGAAGGTCCCTTCCAACTCAGTTATTCTGTTCTGTTATCAAGCAGGGTAGCACAACTTCTCCAATTTAAAAACCTGTATGAAAATATTTGTAACACTCTGACATTAATTTAAATGGATCTTAAAGTTCAAATGTTCAAGTACGAATCAATCATCTCACTGATTCTGCTTTCATTGGACAGAACACTGGAATCATGATATATTTTCTACATGATACAATCTGACTTACCTTTTTTCTGAAGGGGAAAGAGTTGGAGTCTTATTTTTAAAAAATGAAAAGAAAGAAAGAAAGAAAATAAAAAAACAAAGGGGATAGGGTCAGAATGCTTTTGCAGAAGCCTATAGATTCCTGAACACTAATTTTTTTTCACTCACTTGTCAATAAACGTTCTTCCTGGCTGCATCACCATTGCTGGGGATCCATCTTGGAATGGGGGGTCTCGCAGAATCCTGTACTTTACAGGTTTGCAGTTTGAACAAAGGAGACTTTGTGGTGTGGAGATCAATTGTGCAGCATCTATCTCCATCTTCTCATCAAAGGTATAAATCTTTAAGCCAGTCACCTTCTTGGTAAGATTCAGTTTCACCGTGAGGGGAATGTCACAGAATGTATCCTTAGGTCCAAGGTGTACAGAATCCCCCTGCTCTGTCAGGATCTCAATATCTGACAGCGCTTTGGAATTAATGGAGAAATTTGTAGTCCATATCAGCAAAGAGTCAGAATACACAGGATATAGGAAGTAGAGTTCCAAAATGCAACCAAAAGGCTTAAGGCAAGGAGTGGTCATGCTCACATTAAATAGATTAAATTCAGGGCTCCAGGCCTGCAAACTGGTTTCACAGGGTTGAGTTACATCTGGAGGACCTAGAAAGACAAAAAGAATGGAAGAGTTTTCTGAATAAGCAAAGTGAAGTGCAATTTCAAAAGCAGGGTCATAGGGACATGAGAAAGGAGATATGGAGATTTGGAAATAACGTTTACCATTTCTTAATGAGCCAACTTTTTAATCCACTTCAAATTTTATTTCTGATATCAACATATAAATAAATTTGACTGGAGCATGGCATTCTAATTTCTCATATAATATATTATTTCGGAAAAACTAGCACTGCTGAAATAAAGGGTAGAATAGAAATCTGAATAATAGCAATAGAAATAACACTTATTCAGTATACCACTTCATAGTGCTTTACAACCCTCTCTAAGCTGTTTACAGAGTCAGCATATTGTCCCAAACAATCTGGGTCCTCATTTTACAGACCTCATAAGGATAGAAGGCTGACTCAACCTTGAGCTGGTCAGAATCAAACTCCTGGCAGTTGGCAGAATTAGACTGCAGTACTGCATTCTAACCAATGTGCCACCATGGCTCTAATTGCTAAGAGCCCCCAGGGGGGAAAAAGAATAAAATATTTTTTCTGAACAGGTATTTCCCCTGCCTTTCAAAGGAAAAATATAACAAATGGCTCTGCGTTAATTTATAAAAATTCTTCCCCGTATGAAAGGACATGAGTCTTTAGACTTAGATTTAATTCAGGACAAATGCTGCATACTAGAAATGAATTTTTATGTCTCTGGAAGTCACACTCAACAACAACAACAATATAATAATAAACTAATTTTATATTACTTTTTCCCTTTTGCAAAATTTCAACTTAAATACAAAATGGATAAATTAAACTTGTGGAATCTTTATATACTTATTTAGTGCTTGCTTTTTGCACTGCTAACAACTGACATTTTGCTACTGATTTTCATGGGCACAATCTAGGGGTTACCTGGTATCCCTGAACTTAGGGCAGACAAGATGTCTGCCAATTGGAAATTGCCTCCTATAATTGTCTCCTATATACAGTGTCAAAGAATGCCTGAGGCAGAGAGAGAGAAAAAATATAATCAGCAATGTTGTACAACACCACTTTCCCTGGACTATACCTTTTCAGATAACTGACAAAAACAGCGAACACTGAATTACAGTCAGTATCTGGGTTGTGTGTGTGTGTGTGTGTGTGTATACTTTTTTCCTTCTTCCAATTGAGTCCAATTCTGACACTGTCTGGACAATCCCTGCAGTTTTCTTGACAAGGTCTTTCAGAAGCAGTTTGCCACTGCCTGTTTCCTGGGATTAAGAGTGAGGGACTGGCCCAAATGTCTTCATGCACAAAGTGGGACTAGAACTCATAATATCCCGGTTTCTAGCCTGATGCCTTGACCACTCAACCAAACTGGCTCTCTCTATCTCTATCTCTACATAAGTACATACATACACCCACCAGAAGACAGCCAGATCTTTGCTTCTTTTGTCATAATGCAAAGGAAGGGGGAGAGAAGGAGTTCAAAGAAGTTACAGATCTCTAGTTTACCTTCTTCTTTTCAAGTGAAATCATTGTAAATATGCTTTACTCCAGCTCTCTTCTAAGCACAGTAAAACAGGGCAGAATATTATGTGACCTACAGTATATTTCCCCACCAGCATCACTAAAACCTTACTGGAAACACAAGAAAATAGAACTGCAGGGAGCATTGGGACAGAAAGATTGGTGGGCACATAAGGATTCAAATATACAAATATACTGTACTAGACCATGTTGATTACTGCTGCAACCCTTTCCCACAGTTCTGGCAAATGGATTTAAACAACAGATCACAAGAGCATCTTAATTTCTGATCTTGTCCAGGTAATTTCCATTCTGCAATATGGGCACAATAATGTGCGCTTGCTTTTGGCAGCTTGCAAACACTGATGAAATAATGGCTGCATTCACATAAAGGATTTTGTTTGCTTTTGATCATAGCCCTATCATGTAGAGTTAACTTTATGTGCAAGGAATCCATTCAATAAACCATGGTTTCAAATCTTTAGTTTTGCATTTCAAGAGAATACAGGTAGTCCTTGATTTACAACTGTTCATTTAGTGACCATTTGAAGTTACAACAGCACTGAAAACAGTGACTTATGGCCATTTTTCATACTTTCAGTTACTATCTTTGTAACATTGCCATGGTCACATAATCAAAAACAAAATTATGACAGTTGCAGTGTCCCAGGGTCCTGTGATCACCATTTGTAATCTTCCCAGCCGACTTCCAACAAGCAAAGTCAATGGGGGAAGCCAGATTCACTTAAAGATGGCATGATTTACTTAACAACTGCAGTGATTTGCTTAACAACCATGGCAAAAAAGGTTGTAAAATGAGGTGCAATTCACTTAACTTCACTTAGCAATTGAAATTTTGGGCTCAATTGTGGTCATAAGTCAAAGACTGCCTGTACAGTCAATATATTAGCATGAATAACTTATTTATTATTATCCTGGAAAGGTGGTATGGGATTCTCTTCTTTTTTAATTTTTTTATAATCTTACCTTTTCTTTAGGCTCCTGAAGTAGCTATATATTCACATATGATAGGCGTACTCTCAATAATTTCCAAATAATTTTTCTCTTTCCCCTTTTCTCCAGCACATACATTTCAACTCACCTTTACAACAGTTTAAGCAATCTATAGACTAGGGCCAGAAAGAAAAATTTTACTCAGAACATTAAGTCAGTCGAAAGCTTGCACTGTTTCTTTTAAAGCTATACCACATATTTAATTTACACGATATTATACTGATCTGTATTGTTATTTCATTTTGTTTTTGAAGAGAAAGAGAAAAAGAGAACTTCTGTAGATCGCCTCCTCTGAATTCACTTCTCAAAGCCACCAAACAGCTGGAGACACTCAAAAGACTTTGCACAGCTCCACTGAAGCTCTTCAAGTTTATTTATTGGCCTGCATTCTGGCAGAATACACAGTAACAGCTGATGGGTTACCCAGTCATATCTGATAATCCCTTTGTCATAGAAAAAAAGATCTGAGACCTTTACCTACTGCCTCCTTTGGAGTCCAATAGCCAGAAGAGTCACAGATTAGAGGAGAAGAGGCTTCATGTACATACTGGCTGAAAGTTCCATCTTCAGCACAATTTCCGCAGAGATTCCCTGACTCTCTAACAACAGAGAAAGAAAGGGAGAGAAAGAAGAGAAATGAATGTGTTAATTCCTTTTCCATTCAGACATTTTTTTCAGAATTCTACCCAACTTCTTTTAAATTATTATTAAATTTCTATGCCACCATCTCAATGTATAACTTCTTACTTATACTTCCATGATTTCTCTAATACAAGATATAGACAAACTCTATATGTATGTGCCAATATTGTGTCTTATTTCTTAGTTGGTGGGATGCAGACAACTTTAAGGTAGTCTTAGATCAGAAACTTTAATTTTTCATAAATTAGTATGGGGTACAACTGGCTTTGATGGCACTTCAGTCATATTAAGCAAATATGCCAAGCTGACTTATCATCATTCACAGGGAATACTGAACGTGGCACAGCATGACTAAGACTGGCAAGGTAATCTACCCCTTCTATGTCTTACTAAAAGCATTATTTGCAAGATTCAAATGACAAAAGCTATAATTAATTGCAGAGACATGAATTGGCTCATCTGGTGTTGACCATGGTATCTTGAAGATTGCAGCTTAACATATAAGAGGAATAAATGCCAAAGAGCATGAACTATGTCCTGGGTTTCAAACCTTGTATGCTACCCATACAAGGGTGAAATGAAGCAAACAAACAAACAAAGAATAGGGGGGAAATGAAAGAAAGAATATATTGTGGATCTGTCAACTTAACAGAAAAGGGATGCAATGTAAATATAAATCTGACTGAATTTACATGAACTAATCATGTAAAGTAGAACTAAACAATGCATGCAGAGTAATGAATATCTAGGTTAATTATGAATGAAAGAGATGAAATATATATAAGAAAATATAAATAGGTATTGGGATTGTTATCAGGGTGCATCTAAAAGTAGAAACCATTTGTTTGTTCACAGATGCACGCTAAGAACGAGCAAAATTCTGAAAAAAACTGTGCAACCTTCTGAATGAGTAAAATTCAGAGAAAAAATCATTCTAATTTATAGCATTATAGATAAGAATGAGATGAGAGAGTACAGAAGTACAGAAAAAAGTGATTGGGCCATTTGGAGACTCAGGAATGAAGGAGAACTGTGATTATTTCATAAAAGCTTCCATACAGAAATAGTGCATACAAAGACTTCATGAGACTAGCTTATTAAATATGCCAAGACAGATGTTTGGAAGAGATATAATTGAAAAAATAAAGCAATAATAAACAATATTTGAGAGGTGTAGTGTGATTTTATGCTGGGCAGGAAGTATGCAGTGTGGTCTCTCTAGTCTTCAGTCAGTATGAAATGTACAAGTCTGAAAATAAAAGTTTATTGTAATTCTGGGGATTTAAAGGAATTATACAATAAAATGAACTGGCAAGAGTTATGGAACATTTTGTATGAATGTGAAAGTGAAAATTGTTGAATGTGATAAAAGAGATACATGAAAAAAGCATGAGTGCAAATAAATGGAATGCTTACTGAATAGTTCAGTAATAAGCAGGGATTAAAATAAGGAAATGTGGTCTTTTAAATGGTATGTGCAACTGGTGGAAGCAATGTCGATTTACAAAGAGAACATATGAAAAGGTGTTAATAGCAACAGTATTGGTTTAAACTAGTATTCACTGTTTTTCTTTTTCTTGTCCTTACTTTGTGCCTTTAAATTACTTGGCTCTTACTCTTCTTCTGTGCTCTGCATAATTTTTGCTTACCCTTAAAGAGATAGCAAGTGTGACATCGCAGGAAGATTGTAATCCCAAACCAATCCCCCCCACTTTTTACAGAAGGGATCCTGTTTCTCTTGTTCTGCTGCCACCTGCTGCATGTATCTCAGTTCAATAAGAAAGGAAATCAAGGCAACCAGAGATCTTCCTCTTTCACATGCAAACAAACACATGCACTCCTAAGCTTTCAAAATGCTGAAGAAATACTCCCCAGTTTAGTAAAACCAGCAAGTAAAATGCCTGCCACTCCTTGAGCTGAAGAATATGCCAGGGGAGTTCAGAAATGTTGGCTTTCTGTCCACATGTAGTTTGTGATTTACATTTTCCTTGGACGTAATCCAAATAACATTACCATTTTCCAAGAAAAAAAAGCTAACAAGAGAACTTTGATGGCTGTTAGAAACAAAAGCTAGGCAGCCAACCAAGAACTTGATGGCTAGAAAAGCTACTATTTATCCATCCTCCTCATTAATTAACAAAGTGCTGCTATTTAAATATATAACTATCATTGTATTGAAATAACATATTATACCAAAACTAAGAAGATGGAGCAATAGATGGTTTATGTGTCTAGATTTCACAATATATTAAAGAATAAATAGACTTACTGTCCCAGGGGGTAGGACCAGAACCACTAGGCTAAATATATGATACTCGATCAGGCTACACATCAGGAGGAATTTCATGTCTGTATAAGCTGTCACCCAATAGAATAGGCTGCCATATGAAGTGGGGAATTTTCCTTCACTAGAAGTCTTCAAACATGGCCTAGATTGTTATTTGACACAAATGTACTACCAGATCCAAGACTGGGCAAAGGATAGATTAGATCAGGGGTCTTTAAACTCGGCCCTTTTATGACTCTTGGACTTCAACTCCCAGAATTCCTCAGCCAGGCACGCTGGCTGAGGAATTCTGGGAGTTGAAGTCCATGAGTCATAAAAGGGCAGAGTTTGAAGACCCCTGGATTAGATGATCTCTATAGGATCACACCATCCCTACGATCTTGTGGCTCTATGATTCTATGAAAACCTGCTTCACTCAGATTAACAGCAAGGATACACCTTGTTTGCATGAAATATATATATATATATAGAAAAGAAAGACGAACACCAGGATAAGAATATAAACAAGACCGTTTAATATAAACAAGCCTATTAGTAAAAATCACTAAGCTTTCGCCGGCCAGATTGCCGGCGTCGTCAGAGTAGAGATAAAAGGAGATCAGGGAATTCGCTTATGTAGCTGCTTGCTTTTGCACTCTGCTTCTTAAGTGTGTCATTGGCCCATTTATTTCAATCGGTTGTAATGTATTGAGTCATTCCGCGCCTGTCAACATGTCTGCAGATTCAAAGATTGTTCTCTTGCTTACAAATGCTACCCTGGCACGCATGCGGGCGCCCGGGGGGTGACCGTCCAATCGCTTCTGCTCCTCACTTCCCTCTCCCCCCGCTTTGGAGTGATCTTGGGCGTTGATCCCCAGATTGCAACTCGGACACGCTGTCAGGTCACCGTCTTCCCTGGAGGCCGCCACCGTCTCGCCTATAATCCTATTGTCTCGATCCTGCAAGGGGTACCTGTCCGAATGTTTTTGCTCTTTGCCTCCCTCCCCCTTCGTTCTGAGCTGTTCTTGCACATCAGTTCCTGGCTTACAATTAGGACGCGCCGCCAGTCTGCTGCATCCTCCCATGGGAGCCGCCGCCACCCCTCCCCCC
This sequence comes from Azemiops feae, assembly GCA_023970755.1. Classification (NCBI taxonomy): domain Eukaryota; kingdom Metazoa; phylum Chordata; class Lepidosauria; order Squamata; family Viperidae; genus Azemiops; species Azemiops feae. Next base: position 1,532,079 of record JALGBA010000616.1, read on the forward strand.
ACAGTCCTGCTGCCCCGGTCCTGCAAGGAGCTGTCCTGTTGCCTCCGTTCTTTGTCTTCCTCCCCCCTCCATGTGAAATGGTCTTGCGCGTCAATCCCCAAGTTGTAATCAGGGCGCGCTGCCGATCCGTCGTCTTCCCTGGAGATCGCCGCCGCTCCGCCTGTAATTCCATTGCTCCGATCCTGTGAGGGGCAAACTAATTGTCTCCTCCATAGGTCGCAGCGCTGTCTCTCCCATCCTCTGAGAGTCTGGTAGACTGGTGGGAGATCTATGTGCTGGTTGATGGAATTCTCATTGGATAACCAGGCCTCCTTGAGCAAGCAGCCACCCTTCGTGATCTCACGGGATATAGCCTCCGCATTGGCAAAATCAAACACATGGTCATGACTGGCCATATGGGTCCATACTTGTGAGCGTTGCTCTTGTCTTTTGATTGCCAACTCATGTTCATGGACCCTGGTCTTGAGCCTTTTTGTTGTTTCCCCAACGTAATTACATAGGCACTTCTTACAATTAATTCTATAAATAATAGAAGACCTTTCGTCGTTGGGGAACAAGGCAAAGAGCAAAAACGTTCGGACAGGTACCCCTTGCAGGATCGAGACGATAGGACTATAGGCGAGACGGTGGCGGCCTCCAGGGAAGACGATGACCTGACAGCGTGTCCGAGTTGCAATCTGGGGATCAACGTCCAAGATCACTCCAAAGCGGGGGGAGAAGGAGGTGAGGAGCAGAAGCGATCGGACAGTCACCCCCCGGGCGCCCGCACCCGCGCCAGGGGAGTGTTTGTAAGCAAGAGAACAATCTTTGAATCTGCAGACAGGTTGACAGGCACGGAACGACTCGATACACTATGATCGATTGAAATGAATGGGCCGATGACGTGCTCAAGAAGCAGAGTGCAAAAGCAAGCAGCTACATAAGCGAATTCCCTGATCTCCTTTTATCTCTACTCTGACGACGCCGGCAGTCTGGCCGGTGAAAGCTTAGTGATTATTACTAACAGGCTTGTTTATATTAAACGGTCTTGTTTATATTCTTATCCTGGTGTTCGTCTTTCTTTTCAATTTTACTAATATGCACATACCCAGGATTCGCATTTTAATGTTAATATGTAGTTACATATACATCTCCAGCATAGCTCTATGTCTCCTGTCTATTATTGCAGAAAGATCAAAATCCGTTCATGTTTGGAATAACAGCTGTATAAATAAGTGTCTGTTCCTCTAACTCCCTTCATATATAAAGCCCAGAAAAGATTTTGCCAACTGGCAAACAGCTGAGAGAAATTGCCAAATCATCTTCATCACCTTCTTTGCCTCCTTAAATTCCTCAGTAGAAGGCCAATGCAGCTTTCCCAAGGTACACATGTTAATGTAAACAACTTCCCATTGAAAGAACTACGTGCGCACAGTGGTGAAAGGGGACAACAGAAGGAACACTGCAAATCACGGTCAAAACAATGTTGACAAAATCAGTCGGCTGGGGTATTGCTGGGTCAAGAATCTTGCCTGCTCCAAGATTCTTAACCTGGTCCCCTCCAAATATCTTGAAGTGCAATTCTCATGGCCTTAAGTCAAGTTAGCTAAGCATTCTAGGAATTAAACAAACATAAAAAACACCAAGGCTGAAAAAAATGGTTTTAAGGTATGTTTTTTTTCCCAGCAGAGATTGCTGTATATATTCTGTAACTTCTGAAAAACAATGGCACAGCACTAATACCACCTCTAATACTAAACGTTGCCTCTCTCTTAATTTTAAGGGGAACATTTTCAACCTGAGTAAATTTCCAATTGACTATTACATCCAAAGATAAACTGTGATTTGAAGTAGCTTGCTTTTAAGTGTAAGCACAGTTAAATATAACTCATAACTTTGATTTATTAAAAAAAGAAAGTGAACAATTCTACTATTGTCATCCCAGCACCAGAAGAGAAATGCTGTGATGCAAATAATAATAAAGCATAAAGCTCAATAATAGTAAAACATAAGGAGGCTTTTGGAATATATTACTAGAAGGATTAGAAACTGGCTCAAAAGGGCTCAGTGGTGACAGTAGCAACATCTGGATTTCCATGGACCATGTAAGTACCACTATTTTAGATTTTCAGCTTCATCTTAAGTCAGATGTTCTGGGACAGTGCACAAGGGTCTATTCACTTGCTCTCATACATAATAAAATGCAGTTGTTAATCCTAATGATGTACCAACAGGATTTCTCAACATCTTAAAGTACGGGCACCACCTTTAGCTCACCCTTCTAGTTGGTAGAGAAGAGACTTTCCCTGGAAGAACAGTTGAAGCACCTCAATTCCTATTTAAATTTCCCTTTTTCCTATCATCACAATCCATGTTGTAAAGGCCATGAGAAATGGAGGAGGAAAAATAGTTGGATAGATAACTAAAGGAAAGAGAATATGGCAGGAAATTCACCACTAACTCATACTTCAGCAGTTCAAAAGTGAATGTAAAGACACTGGAGAAATTTCTGGAATGTGGACTATCACAGAGTACAGATTATTAATCCTTCACTATATAATTCATTGTACTCGGTTTCAAACCACAGTGGTTTGATTAACTGTGCACTGGGCAACAAAGTCTTTTTTTAAAAAAAAATGTAATCCTGGTCATTGCTGCGGCAAGGGAGAATTATTGACATCATGAGTAATAAAGAGTCCCTCCCACATACACACACATTTTATGATGTTCCAGGAAAAATACCCTTCCTCCACAATTGTCCTGATGTGGTTGCATGCCACATCAGATTAATAGATTATTACATTTGACCTAACAATTAGGACTATCAGTTAAAATTCTTGAATCTATTGAGAGAAAGAAAACCAAACTGGACTTCTTGAATCTAAGTCAAGGATGGACCCTCCAGTTGTTTTGGGATTCAACTCACCTCACATCAAGTTTAATTGCAATCCAAAACCCCTAGGATAATAGTAGACATCCTTAAAGTTATACATTGTGTAAAAAGAGATGATTGGCAGTTTAACTTTAAACAAGATAGGAGAGACATAAGTACTGAAATTTATAACTGAACTCATATCTAGAAATTATTTTTTAAGAGGGATGTTTTTCTGAAGTATCCTCAATAGCAATAGCAAGAGAACCAATGTCTTATGGAATTTTTCTCCTTCAAGTAGAAAGCAGAGTGAAGACAGAACAGAACTTAAAAGGTTGAAATCTGAGGTTGGGCCTATGGACTGTAACTGCTGCAGCCAAAAAAGGAATAGAAAGCGCTACTGTGTGTAAACCAAGGATAACGAGAAGAAAGTGTTGCCAGACTCATCTGTGTGTGTGTGTGTGTGTGTATTTGTATGTATGTGTTGTGTGTGGTTTTCTAAGATTCCTACCTTTCCTTCACCTATCACTACTCACTTACCTTTCATAAAGCATTCCACTAATGGGAGGTAGCCAGTGTATGGTGAGCATATCCTGGCTCTGACCAACCACCATCGGCGGCAAAGGGACAGGAGTGGGTTTTCTGCTCTGAGTCCACTGCTGGTATACCAGATCCAGATAGCAATGCATTCGTGCCACTTGGTTTGGAGTAAAACTGTCTGTGCAATTGTCATCTGTGGGAGTAAGAAAGGCAGCTTACTAAACAATTTGAAAATGAATACTGGATTCAGATGAGGAGTTAGGGCAAGAAATCTAAGTAAATCCCTTTCACGGCCAGAGCAGACATCCTATTTTAAAAACCTGGAGTAAAATTAGATCCTATAATGTCCTTTAAGAATCTTGCCCAGTACTATCATATTTATTGCAATTTCAAACCCTTTTCTAAAACTAAACCAAAGTGCATGTTATTGTGATTATATCCATTCCCTCTTGGCCTTGAAACATTTTTTATCTCTTTCATCCATTTGAATATCCATCTTTTGCTTTCTTTGCTTTTTCAGATATTTTCATCATCCCCAAAATTCTCCTGCACATTTTTTTAGAGTATTTACATTCTCCCTAACATAGATGCCTCTAAAATTCTGCCTGCTCAATGTTATTCCTTCCATTTGCCAAAAGATGGCACTCCATCTGTAGTATTTAATCACATATCCTCTGGCAAGCGATCAATAGTGTCTTCCTTGCTACTGAACACTACAGACAACTGTGAGGCCTAGGGAGGAAGAAAACATAAAGCATAAATAATGTATACATTTTCAGAAATAATGAATGAGCAATCTCCAAGGTTCTGAACAGAGGAAATACAGTACTCAAACACTGTCAATTGACCCCAGTCTGAAAAGCCTTGCCAAGATGCCCCCAAACTGAAGGAAACGGAAGAGAGGGTAATTATCTCTAATGAAATATAATTGAATGCCCAAGCACACACACACAAAAAAAATTGAAATAAAGAATACTGACATTGGATTCAATAAAATATAGTCTCTTGTTTTTCATTGTTTTTCTGCACAGTAAATGCAGAACAGGGTGTGAGGTGCTAGAAGTTGCCACTTTATTTTCCAACCAGTTCCATTCATTAGAACTAAAACTGAAGATACCCAAATTTTTAAACATAAGAGCTCGTACTTATTTTATTTTACTTTTATTCTGCCTTTATTATTTTTAAAATAAGTCAAAATGGTGGACAGACTTTCTGCCTCCTATTTTCTGCACAACAATCATATGAGGTAAGTTGGTCTGAGAGAAAGTGATTGGCCCAAAGTTACCTAACCAGCTTTCATACATAAGGTGGGACTAAAACTCACAGTCTCCCAGTTTCTTGCATGGTGCCTTAACCATTAGATCAAACCTAGTCCCAATATTTCTTAGTGAAATCAGGGCAGCTAGGATTTTGCCACTCAAATTCTAGCTGTCATGTTTCATGGCTCTCAGCATCTCTGAATTGTACATGCCAGTTGATACCCATCTCTGAACCTGATGAAGGAATAGTGCTTTCTTCCCTTACCTGTATAACTCATATAATTGCTGAAGGGAGTTCCAGAGAAAGAAGTATGGCCGCAGGTGTCATTGATAGGATCTGGATCCCGACAGACTTTGCTTTTGAGTGTAGGTGCAGTGTCAGCACAGAGATCTCCAGTTTCCATGGATGGTGTAGTCTCCCTGCATGGATCATCACAGGAGTCTTTTTCATCCACACCCTTAAAGACATGATAGAGTCCCAAGACGTGTCCTATTTCATGGATCATAGTATTTATATGGCCTGGCATCCCATAGTAAGCTGGATTTAGAACTACTCCACCTGAAATTGGAAGTGAACTAAATGTAATTCACAGAGAAGAATATGGGCAAGCAATCTCAAATTCTGAGATAAATGAATATATTCCTGTGCACAAACACCATGGAAAATAAGCTCTACTTCTGGGAAAGGGCTCTTTATGGCCCACATGTCCAAGTATTAGCATTCTAATTAGATAAACAAGTTGGAAAGCTGTTTGAAGTAAAGGTCATCCAAAGTGAGCACCTGGTGAGCTAAACATATCTCTATGGAGAGCAGAGATGAAAATTGCAGCAGCAATCAGTTCTTTAGACCCTCTCTAGACCTTCTTCAGAACCTCTCCAAACAAGGAGAGGACTCACATGTACCCCAAATGGCTGTTCCTTGCAAGTAAACTACAAGATAGCAATCTCAACAGCCTGAGTGCCAAGAGACAAAAGGATTAATAATCAAACTCACAACTGCAGTGATGCCTTTTAAAGGACATTAGATTTCCTAGCCTTACTTCTAATCACTTTTGGAAATTGCTTTCTAAATATCTTAAGGCTTTAGAGGTCTTTGGAATGGAACTCTGAAAAGTCACCTGGTGAATGTATCTTTATTCCTGAACAAAATAAAAAATAATTATAAATTTACAGTAAGAACTTAAAGAATTTGAAATAAATGGCAAAAGGCTAAACAAGATTTAGGACTAAAAAGGTTATAAACAAATTAAGTATGCAGACAAATTTGGAATATTGAAATTTGTACTATAAGATTTTTGAATTAACTATACAAAATAAATTTGTTTTTGCGAGAACCAGAATTGTTTTGACTACTGCAAGTCATAAAGAGATAAGAAATATTACGATTTAAATTAGACACTAAAGTCCAGGCAAAAAAGAAAAAAACCCCTTGCCTTTAGGACTGCTATTTACAAACTGACACAAAATACTACAAAATTAGAAAGATCTTTGAAGAGTGGGACAAGAAATTATTAGCTACAATATCACTAATGGCTGGTAGATTTTATAGATAAAACTATGTGAATAAGATATTAATTACAGGAAGGAATTATAGATATAAAATAACTCTTGCTTTATGCAGAAATAGTGGAATCAGAAATATTGGATTAAAAATGTATGGATTACAAAACAGACATTTAAGCTAGAAATATAAATGGCAGGAAAAAGTGTGGATTACAAGACAGAAAAAAGCCAAGAGAATGACACGAATACAAACTTTTTTAGAGGATACATAAAAGAAGCTGGTTAAGGCTTTGAAAAACAAAAGGAGAAAGACAAAGATATTAACAAGGCAAACTAAGACCATAACCTGAATAACTTTCCAGTGGATTCACAAAACAAGTCTGTAAAGTATTAAAGAAACGTCTGTGATGAGAAAGAGAAAGACAACATTTGAATGAAATAATAATAATGAGAGGTACACTTTAAATCTTAACTGACTGTTTTATAAAATTGGTGATTTTTGGTTGGTTGATTGATTTTTGTTACTATTATTTCTCTCCCTTTCTCTGTCTCTTAGAAAAGCGAGTCTCTGGCTTCCGGTTCTGTGCAGCTAGTGCACCAGCCGAGGGATCGAGACGATCCCTATGGCTGATGGCAAGGAAGGAGGGAAGCCCTGCTGATCCTGGGGAGATGGTGGTCAATCCGGACGTCTGGGGAAAGCTCTCCCAAAACCGACAGAAGGCTAGCGTCATTCGTGAGTCTAGCCCAAGCTACATGCAGCCGAAGCCAAAAAGTACTAAACTAAGCATGATTGTAAACAGTGTGACTGAACTGGGTAAGAATACTGATTTTCTCTCCTACCTGACTGATTTCCTGAAAAGAAAAAGAAAAACACCCAGAAGTAAAAATCCTCCAAAAATGAGGGGGGTGTCTTTGTTCCACCCTCCTCTAAACGGAAGCAGCGAATTGAAAGATGGACTGGTGCTGATATCTAGTGGTGGATGAAAATACTGCCCTAAATATACAGCCCAGAAAGAAAAGCCTGTTGTCGTGACCTTAAACAAAGAGCAGCTGTTACAAAAGAAATGAAAACATTGTGGACTATCTACAAAGTGAGAACTACAGAACTTAGAAAAAATTGACCTTCCTGGATTATAAATATTTTTTAAATTGTGACTTTAAAGTGATTGGCAGAGAACTTTTGTTCATTATGGAGCATCAGAGATCTGCAGAAAGAACATACCAAGAAAAAATAAATACTTATCAGGAGAAAATGTTTGTTCTGTTTGTTCTGCAAATGATATTAACTTCAAACCATGAGGAAATTCAAAATGAATTTGAAAATTTAAATGAATGCATTCTCAATTTAACATCACAACAATCAAATGATCAGAAAACAAAAAAAGAGAGAGATCATGTAAAGCAGACAACTGAATATAAGCTAGTGGAGACTCAAGTGGAGAAGGACTTACAAGAAACATTGAACATTGAAAAAATAACTCCAAGATCACAAAGTAAATTTGAGGATAAGTAAAAAGATTTGACAAAATGAATTGCTTAGCCGTTGGGAGTACCACAAGAAATGGGGAGACAAGGGATGATGAGAGAAATCTTCAATGAATATGAAGGGGCAAAATCTTTTTACAAAGACATGATGTTTGATTTGCCTACTATATACACAACAACATTTACAAGATTATGGAAAGATTCTTTGATGCAACGGAATATATTGATTGGGAGAGATGCTTGGCAAAAGAAGAGGGCTAAAGTGAGAATTGAGGAATTAGATGATGGGGTGTATCAGAGGGAATATTTAAAAATTAAACACTTGTTTGAATATGGCTGAAGAAATTGAAAGATTTTAGTTTAAGAGGGATGAACTCTCTAAGTAAGATAGTATCTTTTTTCTTTTTTTCTTTTGTTTTTCGATATGAGAACTATAAAAATGTGTGGGATGATTAACATAAAGGAAATGTTTTAGATATTTAAATGTAATTGATTTTAAGAAAATTCCAATGGATAACTAAAAATGGGAAAAAATGTTTTGAATAGAGTTAAAGATTAGATGATTGGATTTATTAAATGGAACATTTAAAGTTTAAACATAGGTTTAATTATGGGTAAAAAGAACAAAGAATTTGGAAATAAGTGAATACTAGTTCAAGAGGGATACGTATTTTAAGTAATATATTTTTTCTTTTTTTCTTCTTTTTTCTTTTTTTTCTCTTTTTCTTTTTCTCTCTCATGTCTTTTCTTTTTCTATGTCTTTCTTTTATGTCTTCCTTCTTACTTATTTTTTAAGATATGAAAATAGATTTAAATACTTTAAGGTAATTAATTCTGGGAACATTTTAACCAGTAGAAATGTTTTGAACATTGTAGGGAAAATAAATTTAAATAAGAATTGTAAACAGGATTTGTGACCAGACAACTAAGATGACCAGATAGAAAAGAAACATGATATTGATGAGATTATTATTGGTAGAAATTTTAGAAAAATATATTTAATTGTTACCTATCAAATTAATAAGAATTGTATTAATTTAGGTTGCAAAGAGAATATTATTGGAAGAAGAGAAAATCAAGCAAAGTTATGTGGATTTTGGAATATAGAAATTAACCGTTAGTGATTACTTTGTAAATATAAACCCAGACAACACGCTGTTTACCAAATATCAAGATGTTTATATGAAAAAATCAATAAAATATTTTTTTTTAAAAAAGCGAGTTTCTAATAAAGTAACATATTAAATATGAGCTTAGAATCTCCAAATACAGGAGAAAGAACAGTGAGTGTGTTTGCTGAGGTCACAATTTACCTTAAAACTGACTATTCTCATCTTTAAGTCCAAATGAAAAAATACAAGAGAGTGAGGCCCTGTAAAATTTATCATGACAATGTTGTACTTCATTCACTCTTTCTTTATGGTCGTTAGCTTGCTTTCAAAATGGGCAAATAAAGAAAAGTTCATTTGAGAATGCTCTCCTTTCTTATGAAAGTTTTCGTTAGCTGATGAAAGCCCAACTGATTATCTCAATGAAGGTCTATGAAAAAGGCCTTTGGTGCTTGAACACAAATCATTCCCTTCCCTCTCTTGTATCTGTTGTGGCCTCTCCATGCATTGTTGCTTTTTACATGTGGGCTTGATATGAATCAGCTTTCACAAATCTTTTAAGCCATTAGCAAGTTGCCTTACAAAGGCCAGGACTTTCACATCAAATATGAAAGGGAAGTACTGTGAAATGAGTTCACAAAAGAGATCACAACCTGAGTAAGGTATTAATCCTCCTTTTCCAAAGACCAGTGTTTTGGCATCTGCTTAGGAACAGAAAATTTACCATACAGGAACTTAGTCCTTCATAAAATGCTCAGCAGGCTTGAAGTATTCAAGAGCCATAGAAGACATTGATGCTTCTGACAACTTGGAACTAACCAAGAAAGCTGAAAGATCAATGCTGATTATCACAACAAGACCTGACACTGTGACCCTAAAATCTCAACTTTCTTAAGCGGAGTTGTCTGACAAGGAAGCATTATACTAATGGGGATGGGCAGTCGTGAAGCATATGTTGGGAGAAACTGAAGCTGCTTAAATTTTCTGCAAGACCACACACACTGATCAATGGATAGTGCAGAAGTTAAAAGCTCCATGTGGAATATGGGCCTAAGCTGGAACAATAAAGCATGATGTGTGGCTCGAAGGTACAATTGGAGTTCTTGGGTCAGGAATAGCCAATGTTTTTATTATTTTCTTGGGTAAGAGGGTGAGAACCAGATGTATATTTTTACAGGCAATTAGACCTCTCCAAGATAACCAGGTTCCATACAACAATTCTAATATCGAAGATTTGTTCTGGGATAAGGTGAGAGAGAGCAATAAAATTATGTACTGAATAAATGAATGTAGAACAAAAGTCCTAGTAAAAAATTTAAAAAATAGTATGCTTAATGACTTATAGAAGTATCTATCATAATGCACTATTATTTGTGAATTACTGGTTCACAAAAATCCAGCAACTCCAGTCAACATGTCCATTAGAATAAGGACTCCCACAATATGTGGAAAGTTACATACTTGTCACCCAGGGGGGAAAGTATAATTATACAAATTAATGAATATGAGGGCATTAGTTATGAAAGGAAAGCAAAATCTCTGAATGCAGAAGTTTGTCAATAAATACCAGTGGCTTCAAGACAAAAATAGGAGAGTGTTATTGCCTTTCAGACTTTCTTGTGGTCTTCTTGAAAACATTTGGTGAGCCTATTTATAGATGGAGCTGGAAGTAATAGCTCCTTGGTCAATTTCAGCAGGGCATCTTCTATCTATCGGTCTGTCTTTTTATCTATCTATCTCTCTATTATCTATCTATCTATCTATCTATCTATCTATCTATCTATCTATCTATCTATCTATCTATCTATCTATAATTTATTATCTAACTATCATATTTATGGGGCAGTCTATTTTATGGAGCAAAATCTGCAGGCTCAGATACATAATTGACAAATCCGTATCAACTTGGTTCAAAATTAATCGAATATCATTAGTATCATGAAAAAAGCTTGACAGCTTGGTCATAATGTTGATGCATGTGTAGTGAAAAGGTCACAGAAAAGCACCTATATCAGGGGTGTCAAACTGCCGGCCCGCGAGCCGGTTTCATCACACCGAAGCTGAGCCCACCCCATTGCTGGCAATGCAAAAAGAGTCGTGATGCTATACTTGATAATATATCATATTATCAAGAGAAATATCCAAAATAGTTGTCACCTGAGATATTGCTGGGTTCAAAAGCAAATCTAAAAATCTTTTGATTTTCAAATTCTGATCTAATTTTAACATCTTACTTTACCAGCAGATCTGGCTTGTGTATTTTCACACCTGAACAGATTTACTTCCCATCCTTTGAATGCAACTCAAAGAAATAGAAGAGGAAAGTTGAGGGTGCTCTGCATCTTCATTAATATGTATATTGCAATAATTATGGTTGTAAAATGTAGAAACATCAGACTAATCAAGATGTATAATACAATCAGTTCAAACACATGCTATGGCTTGTAATGTGTAGTAGTATTATTAGTATTTGACATAGTGCTTGAAAGATGCAATTAAAGGCATATTTCATATTAGCATATGTTATTTTAGAATAATAATAATAAAGCAAAGATAATGCCAATAGTAATAGGCACCTTGGGTACAATCCTAAAACAACTGTAGTACCATTTGAATATCATTGGCATTGACAAAATCACCATCAGTCAATTGCAAAAGGCAGCTTTATTTGGAACAGTGATACTTTTAATACCATGAAACAACAAAATCTGCCTATTCTGAGTCCTTGTGAAGGATATAATAGGTGGGATAAAAAAGCCGAATCCAGTCTAAACATCTAGCTGACTCTGCAACCAACCATAATACTCATTTATTATTATACTCAGCTTGGGCAAGAAGATTGCACAAACAGATGATAAACAATAATATAACACAGTCACCAAAATGATTCACTGGAACATTGTCAAAAGTGATCATGTACCAGTAATGAAAAACTGATGGGAACATAGAGTGGAAAAAATAGTAGAAAATCAGCAGGTTAAATATTGTGGGATTTCCGAATACAGACTAATAAGGCCTTGGCTCATAATACACCAGATATAGAAAGGATGAAAGTATAGGTAATTGATGTAGCAGTACCAGAGAATAGTAGAATAGAAGATAAAAAATGGAGAAGATCACAAAGTATAAAGATCTGAAAACTGAAATTGAAAGATTATGGCATAAATCACTGTGGTGATCCCAGTGGTTATCCACACATTTGGTGCCATACCAAAAAATCCTGGACCTTAGAAAATTTGTGCATTAACAAAATTTCCTTCTGTCAATTGCAAAGCTACACTGTGTGAACCCGCACATATATTACAATGATACATCACAACATCCTAGTTTCTTGGGAAGAACTTGATATGAAGGTGAATACCACCTAAATTGGCAGCTGTAATTTCTCACTGTTGTGAACAGATTATACTAATGTATTTAATTTATATGCCACCTGACTCCCAGTGACTGTGAAGCAGTTTATCTCTACCTTTCTGAAAATTTAATAGCAGTTCTCTTATTCTTTAAATACTCTAGTCTAAAGGCCTAATGAGCAATTATACAGGTCTCTGTTCAATCTAAATCTTTGTTTATTTAAATTTACAAATGATACTGTACCAAATAATAATCTGGATGAATTTACATACTATGCTGCAAATAGAATCTCAAGCATTGATAATAATAATAATAATAATAATAATAATAATAATAATAATAATAATAATAATAATAATAATAATAATAATAATAATAATAATAATAATAATAATAATAATAATAATAATAATAATAATAAAAAAAGTTGGAAGGGACCTTGGAGGTCATCTAGTCCAACCCCCTGCTCAGGCAGGAAACCCTATACCATTTCGGGCAAATGGCTGTCTAGTCTCTTCTTAAAAACTTCCAGTGTTGGAGCATTCACCGCTTCTAGAGGCAGGCTGTTCCACCGGTTAATTGTTCTAACTGTCAGGAAGTTTCTCCTTAGTTCTAGGTTGCTTCTCGCCTTGATTAGTTTCCATCCGTTGCTTCTTGTCCAGCCTTCAGGCGCTTTGGAAAATAGCTTGACTCCGTCTTCTTTGTGGCAGCCCGAGATATTGGAACACTGCTATCATGTCCCCCCCCCCGTCCTTCTCTTTATTAAACTAGAGTCTAGACATACCCAATTCCAGCAGCCGTTCCTTATATGCTTTAGCCTCCAGTCCCCTAATCATCTTTGTTGCTCTTCTCTGTACTGTTTCTAGAGTCTCAACATCTTTTTTACATCGTGGTGACCAAAACTGGATGCAGTATTCCAAGTGTGGCCTTACCAAGGCATTGTAAAGTGGTATTAACACTTCACGTGATCTTGATTCTATCCCTCTGTTAATGCAGCCTAGCACTGTGTTGGCCTTTTTTGGCAGCTGCAGCACACTGCTGGCTCATATTTAAATGATTGTCCACTAGGACTCCGAGGTCCCTCTCACAGTTACTACTATTGAGCAAGGTACCCCCTATACTATACCTGTACATTTGGTTTTTCTTGCCTAAATGTAGAACCTTGCTTTTTTCACCATTGAATTTCATTTTGTTAGATAGTGCCCAGTGTTCAAGTCTGTCCACATCCTTTTGTATCTTAAGCCTGTCTTCTGGAGTGTTGGCTATTCCTGCCAGCTTGGTGTCGTCTGCAAATTTGACGAGTACCCCATCTATCCCCTTGTCCAAATAGTTGATGAAGATGTTGAAGAGCACTGGGCCCAGAACAGAGCCCTGGGGCACCCCACTACACACTTCCCTCCATGTAGATGCGGTTCCATTGATGACCAGACGCTGAGTACGGCTGGTCAGCCAGCTACAGATCCATCTGGTGGTGATGCTGTCTACCCCACATTTTTCTATCTTATCAAGTAGTAGGTTGTGATCTACTTTATCAAATGCCTTACTGAAGTCCAAGTAAATTATATCCACAGCATTCCTCTGGTCCACTAATTTTGTCACTTGGTCAAAGAACGTAATAAGATTTATCTGGCATGATCTGTTTTTGACAAACACATGTTGGCTTTTAGTAATGACTTTGTTTGCCTCTAGGTGTTCGCTGATTCGTTGTTTGATTATCTTTTCCAGAATCTTCCCAAGTATTGAGGTCAGGCTGATAGGTCTGTAATTTCCTGGGTCCATTTTTTTCCCTTTTTTGAAGATGGGAACTACATCAGCTCTTTTCCAGTTCTCCGGTAGTTCCCCAGTGCTCCAGGATCTTTGAAAAATATAGTTCAGTGGTTCTGAGATCACGTCTGCCAGTTCCTTGAGACCCTTGGGGTGTAATCCATCTGGTCCTGGCGATTTGAACTCGTCTAGGCTGGACAGGTGCTCACTTACCATTTTCTTGCCTATCTTAACTTGTGTTTCTATTCTATTTTTTATGGCACTATTTTTAATAGGTTGGTCTGTTTTTTCCCTTTGTGTAAAGACAGATGCAAAAACCGAGTTAAATAGTTCTGCTTTCTCCCTGTTGCTTGTCACCTTCTTGCCACTTTCACCCACTAATGGACCAATCATTTCCTTCACTTTTTTCTTGTTTTTTACATGTTGAAAGCAGCTTTTTTTGTTATTTTTGACTTTGGTCGCAAGCCTTAGTTCATTTTGAGCCTTAGCTTTCCTCACTTCATCTTTGCAGGCTCGGGCTATTTGCTGATATTCTGACTTAGTTATGTGCCCCTCTTTCCACTTTCTATACTTGTCCTTTTTATCTTTCAATTTGTCAGAGAGTTCTTTATGCAGCCATGCTGGTTTCTTTTGAGAGCTGTTATTTTTCCTCTTTGTTGGTATTGTGCTAGACTGGGCTTTTATTATCTCATTTTTCAAATTTTCCCAAGCTTCTTGAGTTGTTTTCCCCTTGAGGATTCTCATCCATGGAATCCTTCCCAAGCCCTCTCTAAGTTTATTGAAATTAGCTCTCTTGAAGTCCAAGACTCTAGTTTGACTGTGTTCTATTGCTTGTGCTTCCATAATGTTTAATTCCAATATTGCATGATCACTTCCTCCCAAGGTTCCTATGGCTTCAGCACCTTCTATCATTTCATCTCTGTTAGTGAGAATTAGATCCAAAATGGCTAATCCCCTAGTTCCCTTCTCTACTTTTTGGGAGACAAAGTTGTCTGCTAGGTTTGCCAGGCTGTTCCTAGCAATTCAGCAGGTCTACTAAATCTATGTAAAATAGTTTGCACACTAAGTAAAAAAGAAGTGTGGACAAAACAGAAAATATTTCTGTTTCAATCCTGAAAGAAACATTGCATTTGGAAAGTTCTGCTAAACTGTTTTAGATTGGTCAAGGTTGGCCAAAATAAAATGCAGCACATTTTGAACCAAAATCTGGAGGGATCTTGGAGTCGTTCTGAAGGGCAAATAAGACAAGACTGGGTACAGTCTCTCCTCATTTCCGTTATTTGAACTTCCCAGACTTCCCTTCAATCGCATCCTTTCCTTCAGCCACCATCAATGATGTCCTGATGTAGCATAATGCAATGGCTGACCGGTCACCTATCTTCCCAGTGCCTTCCCCTCCCTGCCTCTCCACAACCATTGGAGCTGCCATACTGGCCTGTATTTTGTTCCTTACTATGATGGTTACAACAATAAGGAACAGCTCCCTGCCCAGGATATCACCCCACTGCACCAGCCTCTCCCCCAAAAAAATCTTCCCAGAGCTTCCTCTTCTCTTTTTCCACTCCCTCCCCTCAACAAAGATGATTAGGGGACTGGAGACTAAAACAGGAATGGTTGCTGGAATTGGGTATGTCTAGTCTAATGAAGAGAAGGACGAGGGGTGACATGATAGCAGTGTTCCAATATCTCAGGGGCTGCCACAAAGAAGAGGAAGTCAAGCTATTCTCCAAAGCACCTGAAGGCAAGACAAGAAGCAACGGATGGAAACTAACCAAAGAGAGAAGCAACCGAGAACTAAGGAGAAATTTCGAGACAGTTAGAACAATTAATCAGTGGAACAACCTGCCTCCAGAAGCTGTGAATGTTCCAACACTGGAAGTTTTTAAGAAGAGACTGGACAGCCATTTGTCTGAAATGGTATAGGGTTTTCTGCCTGAGCAGGGGGTTGGACTAGATGACCTCCAAGGTCCCTTCCAACATCATCATCATCATCATCATCATCATTATTATTAGTGCTCAAGTCTACGCATGCTGCTGTGAAGAAAATCCCTCATCCTTGGTTCCCCCCCCCCATTATTCCTCTCAAATAATTTTTGTCTGGAGTAACTCTGTTTCTATTTATCCATTGAACCAACAGATCTGTTTACAACACATCACACAGGATGGTAAATATAATACATTTACCATCTGATTTTTAAGGATGTCCATAAATTTTGCAAATTAGCAAAGGGCGGAAGTCAGAAACCAACAGCTTTTGTTACCATTATTTTCTTTCTTCATTAATTTTTTAGGTATTTTAATTTTTGCTAAATTTGCTTTTCCACTTTTTATCAACATTATATATTTTGACATACAATACAATAGAGTTTAATATCAAATAATTTGGTTAAGGTTGAAGCCATTATAATATAACTAATACATTTTAAATGTTATATTTAACTTTGAATGAAAAAGACAAATAATTTTATCCTTTTAATATGACATCCTAAATTGTAATTAATATTGATAGAATTTTTCTTTCATTTTTCTATTTTCACTACTTTAAGCTGTCTAAATAGTAGACTGTTAATAATGTCTAATCATATCATATAAACATCACTTTATTGAAACAGTATAATATATTAAGATTTATAACAACATAATAAAAAGGTGGAAATCCTGTTTAGTTCCATATGCAGACTAAAATATTTATTTATATATTTATATATCACATTTAGAAACTTCCCAGCTCACTGACAGAGCGACTCTGGGCAGTGTACAATTTAAAAAAATAAAAACTATATAAATACTATATCCCACTAGGAGACAGTAACAAATGTTTCAGTTCAGGCACAGATCATCCCAAACCATCTCTTATATACTCAGAACTGTTCATACTTGAAATGTTCGCTACATCTTATTAGCTAGTATTATCCAATCACTTTATCTGGAACATCTGTCCTATGTGCCACCAACACTAAACTTTTCACTGAAGCAACCACCTGTCCCAATCCTGAAACCAGAATTCCTTCTTCTGAGATAAGACCATTCTCCCAACATCATACATCTTCAGATGTGATTTCATATCACACCTAGACAGGGCAGTTCTCTGCTTGATAATATTGAATGGCTCTACCATGTACAAGATCCAATAGTGATGAGTTCCAAATCAAGTTGAAAATAGAGAGAGAAAGAAAAGTACTGGCTTGATGAAGATTTTTTAAATGCAAAAAAGAGAGAGACCTTTTATTAAGGTCGTTCAAAAATATTCACAGCATCTGAGATAGAATAGTAAGTTTTTAAAAATAAAAAATAAAATGGCAGTCTCTACATCTGGCTCAAACTTCTGCTGTATAATTGGCAGAAGTTCTTGTTCTGGCAAGTAACTGCCAGACCTCTTCCCAGAAGCCCTCAGGACTAAATAGTCATATATATACGTGGTTGGGTGGGAAGATCAATTTCATAAATTATTTGCTAAAAGACAGAATGGGAAGCTGACTTTAGATCTTGATATTGTTGATGAATTGCCATCCAATTGTCTCTCTGAACTTCTGATATTGTAGTATTAGCCAAGAAACTGCAATCAATTAAAGCATTAAGAATAGATTTCATCTCTTCTAAAAAAACCAAGAATCATATTCTAGAACTACTCTTGGCCTCTTTGTTTTTATACATTATTAAGCCCAAATTTCAATGGCATCAAAGAATATGCTGAACTGTTACAAAATGGAAGTGAATTTCATTTGAATTGTCTATTAACATGGCAAATAAATGGTATATACTCTGGTAGAATTTTGGGCTGGACTGAAGCAGAAAATATACTGGCAAATGAGAATGCAGGCTTTTATCCAGGCTGCACATAAATGAAACAAGCCTTAATTTTATCACATTTGGCTGAAAAACATAGCACCAAACCAATTGCTGCCCTGGATGGGTGTTTTATTAATCTTAAATGTACTTTTGATTTAATATTTTATAATTATTCTGGCAAAGAACAAGTGAACTCCATAATTGACCACCATCTGCTACTTTTGATTTGTATGTTATATGAAAATTCTTGTTGGAAATTCTGATGCAATCCTGAAACTTATTTAAAGGAGAAATTCCAGCAGACAAATGGGTTGAATGGGACTGTATTACATTTTGAATCATTACATCACTTCTGTGGTCTTAACATTTAGATAGGCCAAATTATCACCCTTTGATGCTGGCTTCTATGCATCTCTCAATATTACTATAAAAATGCAATTTTGTTATTTATTTACTATCGAACTCTAATAGGTTGAAGAAGATACTTGAATCCTTTCTTTGACTGCTGAAAAGAACATTTGCTATCAATTAATTATTCTAAAACTAAACATTGTTTTTGGTATGAAAACCAGCATGCTAAAATGGACTTCAGAAGAACAATCGTGAAACAAATGAAATGCTTCAAGTAACTTGGCGCTATTCTCCAAGATGCAATGGACTTTTAACTTGCAGGGCACAAAATGCCCAGTGGATTGCAAGAACCCCCAAATCCAGTTCTCTGTATTAAAATGGAACTAAACAGTGTTTGGTGAAGTAGTAAGAATTTTTGATCTTTGGTAAAATTAAAATGTCATTCTTAATTTTGTTAGATACATTCCTCTCATTCTGGAAGCACACATTAGGGAAGAAATTGCTCCATTATGGTTTCTCTTTATCTACTATAACCACAATGACTAATCATGCTGAACCAGAGCTCACACTGAGGACCCTAAATATAGATTGTCAGTCTCATCAGGAAAGATAATAAAATCAATCCATTTAGGCATTCAGATCTATAACAAAAGGCCAGCTGGGTACTTAGTGATCTAAGTATTCCAAAATAGCATAGGATGATGTAATTCGCACATTTCACTGTGCTCCAATTGGCAGACTTCCACAAAGAAGATACATGAAGATACCATATTCAGATAGTAAATTTGTCTATGTACTTTTAGGACAACCAAAACGATAACCCGTATATTATTCTATTACAACTCTGGTTCTTTTTCCCTTTTTGCCTACCACTAAAGATAAATTCTCAGATACAAAAAGATTTTGTCTGACAGCAAATAAAAGTTGCACAGGCAGATATTAACCAACAACTCAGTTACATAGTTATTGCATAGATATGTCATATAAAATGCATTCAAATATACCCTTGTGATTACGGAACAAACTGGTAGGCAAATAAGGAACAAGAGTCATGTTTGTCTGTCTATCTATCTGTCAAACGTATATAGCTGCCCATCTCACAAGAAGTGACTATAACTTCTATAAGAATATAAGGGTTACCTGCAGGACCGTCTCTTTCTGGTTGTGTTCAACCCATCCCATGCATGCTCTGGTGCCATCAACTAAAGAGTGACAAACTGGCAGAGCCCAGAAGAACAGCCTTTTCTATCATAGCACCCATCTTCTGGAATGCCATCCCTCCAAAGATCAGATGGGAGCCATCCCTGTTGTCCTTTTGTAAGGTCTGAAGACAGGACTCTGTGTGTGAGCCTGGGGCCCAAGTGTTGAATGGAGCCTCTTGCGTGGCTATGTGAATCTTGGAGTTTAGCTCAGATCTTTTTACTGGCTTCTATGGATTTTATATTTCTGTACATGTTTTTATTGTTTTTAACATTGCAAGCCACCCTGAGTCATATGTGTGAAACGGGCAGCCCTATAAATCCAGTAAGTACAAAAATAAATAGTTAATTTAGTATATATCTCCTCCTCTTTAATAAAATATCCAGGTTGGATTTTTTTATGTTACTTTTTTATCCAATTAACATGACAAAATCATCTTAAAAGGGGCTAAATTTTTTTTCAGTATATCACATTTGACAGATAATGTCCAAAAGGGTCACTAACTTTATAAATTGAAGTTAGTATATATGTCACATTGTTTCTGATATCTCTTTGGTGCATATATTTCCTTTTGGTTTATATCCATGGTCATAAATGAAATAATGTTTTAACATTTTAAATTTGACCAAAATAGTGCAGATACTCCCAAAGCCATTCTTACATGAGGAGTAAAGTACATATACAAACTTTTGAATAAAAATGGATAAATGGTTATTTTTCTCAAGTGTACTTTGTAGAAAAAAAGATGCATTTTTATTGTATAATGACATAATAATTAAGATATATATTTTATAATATTTCCTTTTCAATTTAACAAAAATTCTGGAAAATGCCTTTTTCATATGTACTTCTTCTTCTTCTGCCATATCCGTTATCGGACGTTGGCGATCATGTTGGCGATCCTGTTTTTATCAGCAGCCGCACGAAAAAGTGCTGCTGAGTTTTGTCCAAACCAGTCCCTTAGATTTTGAAGCCATGATGTTCTTCTTCTGCCTGGACCTCGTTTGCCTTCAATCTTTCCTTGGAGGATTAAATGGAGTATGCCATATTTTTCTGGGTGTCGCATCACATGTCCAAAATATTCTAACTTTCGTTTTTTCATATGTACAGTACACGATAATGTCATGGAGATATAGTTTGTTGTCAAAAGGCACCTGAGCCAAGGAGGTAAAAGGAAAGTGGATGTCCTAACTTTGTATCTACTACCATTATTAATATCTTGTGGAGAAGAGATTCTCTTAAAGACAATCCCAAACAGCTGTAGAATATATATTTATTATATTCATTTTGAAGGTCTGGTAAGAAAACCTCATTTAAATAGTCAGAGATGAGTACAAAGATCCTCCTGACTAACTGTGCTCCATGTTTATTAATATGTATAAGGCTGATCTTGAGTTTTCCCTTCAAGACTGCCCATATTATCTATACATGGAAGAAGCAAACTAGAATGTGGTAGGAAAAAAGGAAAGACTGACTTTTTAAGGATCATTGTCTATAACTGTGGAGCATGATAAACTATACTTGTAGAATGTTCTCACATTTATTTAAAATTAAATCAAAAACAATTTTTGCCTTAACCCTGTCTACTCTGACAACCACATTCCCAATACAATCCTCAGCCTGAAATGACTGCACACCACTGTGCTAGCCTAAATTGGGCTTATGCCATGAAGAAGGATAATGTTGAATCATTTTTTTAGAAAAATATTTTTATCCTGCCTTTCATTCCTATCCAACTCAAGGTAGCGAACATACCAATAGTCCTTAAGGACCTCCTATTTTCCCTACAACAATAAACCTGTGAGGTAAGTTGGGCTGGGAGAAAGTGACTGGCCCATAGTCACCCAACTGGCTTTCATGCCTAAGATGGTAATAGAACTCAAGGTCTTCTAATCTGTAGGCCAATACCTTAACCACTACAAGAAATTGGCTCTGTAACTATAACAGGTACATAATATGTACCAAAGCCAACCGATAAGCCTCAAGAGCTATACTTACCCAGGTGGCTGAGGGCATCCTTGTCCCAAGGCCAGGTGCCAGCACCAGCTAGCTCTTCTTGCACGGAGCCGGCAAAATAGATATTGAGGAAGTGTGTGCTGTTCAGCTGAAGGACCTCTTTAAGTTCCTTCATGCTCATATAGGCCCTGCAGAGTCGGTAGAGGAAAGAGATAAAAGTTAATAATTAAACAGATAAATCACAATAAAATTTAGTTCAATTTAAATTGAACATCTTCATGAGAGGGACACATGTGCAGTGCTGCATATAGGCTGATCCATATTTAAACTCCAGCATTTAAAGGGAACTCAAGCAAAAGTTACAGTCTGGAAAAATCTCTTCTTGAGTTTGGGAAGAGCTGTGGCCAGTCAGAACAAGCAACAGTGGACTGATACATCTTTGCATTACAGTTCAGGTGTTTTTTAGATCCATGTGGTTCTATGGTTCAGAGAATTATCTCTTCTTAATGCAAATTCAGGGGCATCCAAACAATCCCTTGATTCAGCATTGGCTTGAAATAAAGTATCATGCACAATATAGCAAGGGATGAAAAAATTGCGACAGAAGTAGGATCCTATTAATTTTGTTACATCAAGGCTACAAAACTTATCAGCTCCAAAGCCTGGCCACAAGCTCTTCCATTCCCTACCTGGATTTTGTGTTCCAGGTAGGAAGTTTTTCATGTCTCTGGTGGACCCTATTCAGATTGAAGTCCATCATATTTAGAGAGTTATCTCTATCTTATGTAGAGGACTTTGTTGTGCACAACAAATTTTTCTCTATGTTTCTTTAATTTCATTACAAATCATTCTAAGATTTTTAAAATTATTGCTCCATAGAAGCAAAAAAAAATTGGAACAACTGCATGATGAAAAGTAGCATATTCCAGCCACAACTGATAAATATAACACAGATATCCAATCATGAACCTTTTCACAAGAGAGGAACCAGATCGTTAGAAAATCAAATCAAGGAAGAAAGAAGCAACTCCTTGGAGGAACTTTTCTTTCTGATGTCTCCATTAGTGTCTGGCAATGTCTTAAAAGAAGTATCTCCATAAATTTTATGTACTTATACTTATCCATTATGCTCTCTGCATGCCCCTTCCCTCCCTCTCCCCACTACAGTACTAATCAGAGGAGCCACTGAAATTATCAGCATATTAATAAGTTGTTAGATGCTCTATTTTAATGCTATATTAAGGAGCAGCCAGTGAAAAGAGAAAAAAGAATCTAGCAAAAATTATTTTACTTTATTTTAAACAACAACAATCAAGGCCTATGACATGTGCATCAATCAAGAGTTTCCTTAAAATTCTGGTTGTTACATACATATGCCTACCCAGCTTGTTCATTCAGTATAATTTTACCAAATAAGGTTAAAACATACAAATTTACCATTGCTTCTGTTATATAAAGGGAGAAGTGGGGACTCTCTAACATGAAAACCAATCAATTATTTCCAAATTTTCACAGCACACTTCCCCCATTTTCCAGCTCTTTTTCTTTTCCATCTCATCAACAGAGAAGCGATGCACCCAAAAGATCAAGCCACCAATGGCAGAAGATCCATTTCCAAAAGGTTTTGGGGTTTGTTTTAATTTTCTCTTACTCTCAATAAATAGTAAAAAAAAAAATCCACAACTTTTCAATGGAAGTGTTATGTTTGGTGCTCAGTGAGGCATCTACGATGCAGCAGGTGAACAAACAACTCTTTATTAAAGGTTTAAACAGAAGCCTGGATAACTGCAGCTCCACCCTTATTTATACACTCAACAACTAGGTGGCAGCCAATAGGATTCAAGTATTAGTTCCCTCTTTAACACAAGATAATTAGCATGTAGACAGCAAGTCTGGCTCTTAACTGACACAGTCTAAACATATTATAATGAATCTGCAGACAGTAAGTCTGGCACTTAACTGACAAGAGTCTTATGACCTTTTTCAACATTTCCAAGTAATTCACATCAATACATTACACCCCTTCCCCCTAGATAGTTCATAAGGACAATTATTGAACATATTCCCTTAAATACGTTGGTGGCCTTTTCGCCCGTTCCGAACGCCTTGGAACTGCTGGAGGCCCCCGGTCTGTCAGCTCGCCTGCCAGGCTTGAAAGACCAGGGCTGTGGGACCCGTCCATTACGGGTGGATTCGAGTCTCTGTGGCTGGTCTGTCCTGGTAGACCCGAGCCAGTGTCCAAAGGTGGAGCAGGGGGCGTGTGTGGTTTCCCATCTGTTAACTGGGGCATGGGGCATCTCTGGCCTAGATTGCTGGCAAATGTGGCAGCTGTGTACCTGATCCTCAATATCTTTGTCCAGCCCCGGCCACCAAAGGTAGCTTCACGCGAGTGCCTTCATCCGGACTATTCCCGGATGTCCCTCATGCAGAGACTCCAAGACTCTAGTCCTCAGTGAGTTTGGGACTACAACCCGATTACCCCACAAGACGCACCCCCTGTGAGCTGACAACTCGTCCTTCCTCCTACTAAAACTCTGGAAGTTAGGCCCTGGACTAGTTTCTGGCCATCCTGTGAGCACCCAGTTTAACACGCGGCTTAGCATCATGTCTGATGTTGTCTCTGCAGCCACGTCCCCTGCATTAAGGGGAGACTCAGGCAGATCCTGGATAGCCAGGATGCGCATGGCTGGAGCGGGAGCGGGCTCTAAATGCGGCAATGGCAGTCTGCTAAGGCTGTCTGCATGGCCCATTTCCCTACCTGGTTTATGAATCAAACTGAAATTATATGCTGACAGGAATATTGACCACCTCAACATCCTAGGAGATATGATCTGGGGTGTTTGCTTGTTCGTTGTGAACAACCCCAGGAGTGGCTTGTGGTCTGTGAAGACCATGAAGGGCCTACCATATAGATAGTCATGAAACTTCTTGATCCCTGCCACTATGCCAAGGCCTCTTTATCTATTTGAGCGTAATTACGCTCTGCAGAGGACAAGGTCCTCAAGTAATAGGCTATTGGAACTTGCCTTCCATCAGCCATTAGATGACTCAGCACAGCCCCAACCCCATATGGTGATGCATCACAAGCGATGCAGACAGGCAGCTTTTCGTCAAAACTGAGTTTGAAGACAGCAGTGATTTGACTGCTGCAAAGCTCCTTTCATGATGTTCGTCCATTTCCACTGTGCATGTTTGTCCAAGAGCCGATGTAACGGCTCTGCCACTGCGGCCTTGTGATGTAGGAAGGCGTGATAAAAATTGAGCAGTCCTAGAAACGCTTGGAGCTCCCCTTTTGATTTTGGACTGGGGGCCTGCTGAATTGCTTTGAGCTTGGATTCAGCAGGATGAATGCCTTGGGCATCTATACGGAAACCGAGGAACTCAGTTGAAGCTACCCCAATCTTACATTTCTCCCGCTTCAGCCCCGCTTCGTGGAAGCGCTGAAGGACGGCCTTGAGCCATTCTGCCAATTTTTTGACTGATTCCCCAGCTATGAGGACATCATCGAAATATGGGCACATGCCTGGAATACCCTTGAGCGTGCGCTCCATCACTCCCTGGAAAAGGCCTGGGGCTACACTGACCCCGAATTGTAGGCGCTTAACCTTGAAAGCTCCTCTGTGAATAACTATAGTTTGAGCTTCCGCCGTGGCATCATCCACCGGCAGTTGCTGATAGGCTTGAGCCAAATCTAACTTGGCAAAGATGCGACCTCCCTGTAGTGACGCCAAAATGTGGCTGACTACAGGCACTGGATATGCGTGTTGTTGGAGTGCTCTATTGATAGTGCACTTGTAATCTGCACATATTCGCACCTCTCTGTTGGCCTTAAGTGACATAACTATGGGGGTTTCCCATTGACTGCTATCAACTGGCTGCAGAATGCCTTGCTGCACCAGCTTGTCCAGCTCTGCATCGATCTTCTGCTTGAGGGTGAAGGGCACTCTACGCGGCTTGATCCGTATTGGAGTTATGGCAGGATCAAGCTGAAGAGCTATGGGAGGACTTTATATTTCCCTAAGTGAGGGCTAAAAACGTCAGCAAACTCCCGGCAAACTGCCGCTAAGTCCACTGCTTGTGTGCTGTTTATTCCAGTTACATTGATTCCCAATGCATCAAACCAATCAAGCCCAATGCGGCTTGTGCGGTTTCCCTCAACTACTATGACTTCCAGGGGGCCCTCAAATCCCTTGAATTGCACCCTGAGTGTAGCTTCCCCTTTGACTGTTACTCGGGAGTTTTGGAAATCGGTTAACACGAGGTTCGACGGCTTAAGCTTAACTCTTTTGCCGCTGCGACTACAAATATGTGTGAAAGTCCCCTGGGAAATTATGGACAATGCGGACCCCGTATCTAGTTCCATGTTGCATGGAACTCCCTGCAGCTTGACTTTGAGCCGCTGTTTTTTCTTAAGAGGGCGATGGGCACCTGTTCTAAACACGCTCCTCCTAGTGGCGCAATAGCCCACCCTGTGTTGCTCCGGGGCCTTTCCGGGGAAACTCTTCTGGTGGACTCTCTCTCCGATGACCCTGACAGACAGCGGCGATGTGGCCTTGTTTGCCACACGCCCGGCATGTTGCTGTGTGGAACCGGCAGTCCGTGCGTTTGTGTCGGCCTCCATACCCCGCACATCGAGAGAAGGGAACTGCCTTGTCAACTGGGCGTTGTGGCTTTCTTTCTGGTGGCTGCTGGTGGCTGCTCTTGATCTGATTTGGAGTCTTCGACCCTCTCAGCGCCCTCCTGGTGGACGGCCTCTATGCAGGGAGTGCTCCTTGAGAGCCGTAAGGCCTTGATGGGCCCCCCCCGGCGGCTTCTTCGGCTGTGATTTCCCATAGGGCATCTTGAAATGAAATAGTCTCTTTAGTGAACAATTTCTGTTGGAGATCTCTGCTTCTTAACCCGCACACTAAGCGGTCTCACAGCCTCTCTTCAAGATCTTTGAACTCGCAGGGTCGGGCTGCTTGACGAAGCGCAGCTATGAATTCTGCAGCCGATTCGCCCGGTCATTGGTCTCTTCTTTCGAAGGCGTGCCTCCAGGCAATGACCGATAGCTTCGGCTCAAAGTGTTCTTTGAGCATTTTCTTCAGCTCAGAATAAGCAACAAATTCAAGCGGAGCGACTAAGTTTTCGGCGATTTCGAACGTCGCCTGGCCACAAACGCACAGCAGCGTTGCGGCCTTCAAACCGTCCTCACAAACTTGGTTGACTCTCAAGTAGTTCTCGACTCTCGTGATGTACGAGCTCCACCTCTCTGGATGCGCGACGTCGAACTCTGAGAGTTTTCCGAGTTTGGCCATGATGAGTTGTTTCCGTTGTTTTCGGCCTCGCAATGCCTTGTGCTGCCAAGGCTTCTTTTAAGCTTCCAGGGACGGTTCCTGGGAGCGCTCTTCCTCCAGCGTTTCCGTACTGGCAGGAATGGGGGGGAACGCGGCCCCAACCAAGGCGTCGATGCTTGGCTTACCCCCTTAGTGACTCAGCTCTTCAAGTTTGGCAGCACATCCCACCTTCGTCGCCACTGTTATGTTTGGTGCTCGGTGAGGCATCGACGAGGCAGCAGGTGACCAAACAACTCTTTATTAAAGGTTTAAACAGCTCCACCCTTATTTATACACTCAACAACTAGGTGGCAGCCAATAGGATTCAAGTATTAGTTCCCTCTTTAACACAAGATAATTAGCATGTAGACAGCAAGTCTGGCTCTTAACTGACACAGTCTAAACATATTATAATGAATCTGCAGACATTAAGTCTGGCACTTAACTGACTGCTTTGCAGGTGATTTTCTCTGGCTCCACTAACAGATCTTTAAGCCACTTGTCATTAACACCATATGGTATTTGATCTGTGGAGCAAGGTATCTCATCTTATGCCTTCCTTAATCTTGGCATCAGTTATTCTTGGAAACATCTGTCTCAAATAACAAAAACCTTCATCTGCCTTCACCTGTTCATCATTTTCATAAAAATTTTCTTCAGTCCAAGTTTTATGTGAAGCGGAAGCAAAAATATCTTTGTTGAATCTATGTGGTTCATGTGCCACATTTTCTGGATTAGAACTAAATTCTTTCATAGTAGCCATTTCTTTTTAATCTAACTAAATAATTACATAATTCACATATATAACAATGCTATTGATTAGCAGCCAAAAATCTATAAGATACATCTATAAAGGCTTCATGTGGGCCTACTCACCACACAAAGTCCTTATAAACGTAAGAACACTGGCACTGACATCCCCTAAACTCCACTGAAAATGTTATCTAGCCCAGTAACGAAATGTTTGGAAACCAACCCACGAGCCCGGAGAATGAACCTCCACCCTCATATACCTAAAAAATTTCAGGAAGCAAATTCTTTGTTGTCTGATAGAAACTATGGAGAAATTATCAAGGGATGTATGTGAACAGAGCAAATGCAGTGTCAAAATACTTTTGGCTTGTTCGTTTACAGTTTTGTCCTCAAGATTTCACAGGCCAAAAGAATATAGTGCAGAGGCCATGCAGAAATATCATGATGATCCCATAGCCATTGCTGAAAATTAAATCAATGTATAATAATAATTTCATTATGGGATTCCCTCTCTGAAT
Source organism: Azemiops feae (assembly GCA_023970755.1). NCBI lineage: Eukaryota > Metazoa > Chordata > Lepidosauria > Squamata > Viperidae > Azemiops > Azemiops feae. The sequence continues at coordinate 1,559,826 of JALGBA010000616.1, forward strand.
GGCAAACATTCGGTCATTCTATGCACAATGACAAGACTTGGTTTTCTAGAACCCTCTCAACAAACATCTAAGTTCTAAGTTCTTCAAGTTCACAGGCCAACATTTTTATGTATCAGTAACAGAAATCTGGTCAGATAAAATATACCTAATGCACAGATCAATACAGAATGGAAAGAATTAATTTAAAAAATCAAAAGGGTCCAACCTCTGTAAATCTATTGTTTTGCCAGTCTCAAAATATGGTAGATCTGATGAAAACCACTGCTACCATTTCTTTGAGAATTCTTTTTTAAAAAATGGGCATACTTGCTTACTACAAAATTAATGTAACATCTGGTTTGGTTCTGAATTAAATTGTGGAACTGGGTGTGATCTCTTATCAGAATGAACTTAACAATCCTGGTGATGAAAGGGATGGAATCAGTATTTTCAGGACAGGAATTTCAATTCAATTTTCTGATCACTCATTAACCTATCTTTGATGAAACAATTATAAAATGGAGAATGAAAAGATATACTGATCTCGACCCCAGTGGTGAATTGCCTTCTGATCCAAAATCTTCCCCATGTCTAAACCAGTATATATTAAGAGGGAGCTCAAAGCATTTTTATTGCTATAGAAAGGTTACCCCTTCCTCACAGATGAACAGAAGGCAAGCAACCAACACTTTAAAAAAAAAGCAAATTTTTCTTATTCCTACCCAGTAGTTGTTAATTCCTACATGTTCTGAAGAAAATTAATAAAATAACCAGGTGCAAAATAAATAGGACTGTTCAAAAGAGGCTTTACAGTTTAAGAAGCTCCCAATGGAGATTTTCAGGCAATTTCTCACCTATGTGAAACAGATGATTTTGACAAGAGATTCACTGGGGCTCAAAAAATTGTTTAATTAACTGGTTCCTTGAGAAAATGATGCTAACTAAATTATTTCTAATTAAGAGGAAATAAAAGAATTTGAATATAGTACACCTGTTTTAGTCATTGGGCATCAGGTGTTGTATCAATTTATCATGGTTGGTTGCACGGTCAGCTGATGTATAGACTGGAATTGGTCTTTTTATCCACCTATCAAGACCTTCCCAAGAACCCAGGATAGACAAGATACTGTTATTTGATGATGTTAAATGTATCTACAAAAGTTACACAAATGCATGCATTAGTACATTTATACTGTACATACATGCAAAATGTTGCTGGAAATTTGCTTGAAAAATCCACAAGCAGTAAAGTACACTCTGAGATAAACCTTTCAATTGTAACTTTGAATGGCCTGTAGATGATGTCACAACTGCTAAAAATCCATTCCCACTCTCTTTTGCATCTGGATGTAATTTTAAAACAGAAGCAATATTAATTACATATCCCTGACAGCTTCCAAATTCCATATGCCAAATTCAAAGTCAGGAGTCTCTACTTCCATTTGCAAATTGCTATTCCTTGAAATGAATTGCCCCTTCAAACTCCACAATCTCCCAACCATTGTCCTTAAGTGAAGAAGCAGGTGGGAAGGAAACAGGGGAGGAGAATTCAGTTTATGTAAGAAAAGGTAATAAGACCAGAAGGAAGCATTTCAAAGAGATTCCACCTTAATTGACTCACTATTAATTAGCCAGGAAATTTACTTTTCATTTTTTAAGATTATGTTTTTGCCCTAAAGCAGGGGTGTCAAACTGCCGGCCCATGGGCCGGATGCATCATAGCGAAACCGCGCCCACCCCATTGCCGGCAATGGCAAAAAAGTGATACGTCGTGACACGTCACGTGACGTTGCGAGTTTGACACCCCTGCCCTAAAGCCTTTCTGAAATTCATGTAGTTCTCACTTCTTGTGTTTGACAGCTATGTGAGGCTTGGCAGAAGAAACTCATTCTATCTTTCCTACATATAGATTTATTTTCCCACTACTATGGAACACTATGTAACAAATCCAGTAACTGCTACTACAGATTTTCCCTCACATGTACAGGGATATAAGAACAAGGGAAACAAGAACAGGTTTATATTACAGTATGCACAGAAAATGTGTGGCATATATTTCAACAAATGACAAATGATTAGCTAAAACAACCACTGAAGTTATAAGATTTTATTTATAGGAAAGCTTCTAATTATGCAGCTACATACAAATACCCAAACAGAGGTTAAGTTGTGCCTAAGCCAACTTTTCATGCCAATATTAATTTTTAAAAAAGAATGAAGATTGTATACTTGCCCTTCTCTTTTCAAATGTTTATATTAATGCCATAATTAAACCTCTTGAAAACACTGGTTGCTGTCCACTCAAATTGGGCAATCAACATATCTTAGTACTATACCAGTGATGGCGAACCTTTTAGAGACCGAGTGCCCAAACTGCAACCCCAAACCCACTTATGCATCATCGAGTGCCAGGTGGGTGTGGCCCATTGGCTGGGTGTGGCCAATTGGGTGGGCATGGCCCATTAGGTGGGCGTGGCCCATTGGGTGGGCATGGCTGTGGTGGTAACGGCAGACTGGGTGGGACTAAAAAGTTCAATTAATCAATTCCAACTTTGCAAGATCTTTTTTTTCCCGTGAGAAGTTGAAATTGACTGATTGAACCTTTTTTTTTTTTGCACACGGTGGCGGAGGCCTAAAGTGAAAAGGTTTTATAAAACCCAACTGAAGGCCTAGGACTGGGGCGATGGCACGCGTGCCCACAGAGAGGGCTCTGAGTGCCGCCTCTGGCACCCGTGCCATAGGTTCGCCACCACAGTACTATACAGTACTAAATTCACCAAATTTAGTAGTGCATTAGAGAATGAGGTGGCTGGATGGAGTCACTGAAGCAGTAGGCGTGAGTTTAAATGGACTCCAGAAGATGGTAGAGGACAGGAAGGCCTGGAGGAACGTTGTCCATGGGGTCACGATGGGTCGGACACGACTTCGCAACTAACAACAACAAGTAGTGCATTAAAGTAAATACAATTCATCCAAAAGCCACCCAGCTGTATTTCTGTTATAATACACTAACCTTATGTCATACATAAGAATAGGTATTTTTTTTAGAAATTTCTGAAGCTATGATGAGCCACATAGGGAGCCAGAGGATATTGATTAGGGAAAAGAAAGTACAAGGTACAAGCAGTTATACTTATCTGTTATGGGAACAGCTCTCCTTGACTGGTCTGCTGTTAGTGAGGAACCTCAATGAGACAAGAAACTGAAATCACTTAAGGCACACTTGAGATTCCCACTGTATTGAAAGAGTCAACTCTCTGATACATCAAAGTATGGCTGAATTCTTGTGTCAGACTTTGTTTGTGGTGATGCTGTGGAGACTAAAGAGAGGCTTACCAGTAATTTGGAAACTCCTGAGCAAGAGTGTTCCGAAGATGTCCAGGAGGTGGCTGCTACAAAGAAGAGGGGGTCAAATTATTCTCCAAAGCACCAGAGGGCAGGACAAGAAACAACGGTTAGAAACTAATCAAAGAGAGAAGCAACCTGGAATTAAGGAGAAAGTTCCTAACAGTGAGAACAATTAACCAGTGGAACAGGTTGCCTCCAGAAATCGTGGGCGCTCCATCACTGGAGGTTTTTAAGAAGAGACTGGACAGTCACTTGTCTGAGATGGTATAGGTTCTCCTGCTTGAGCAGGTGGCTGGACTAGAAGGCCTCCAAGGTCCCTTCCAGCTGCGCTGCATTGCATTGCATTGCATTGCATTGCATTGCATTGCATTGCATTGCATTGCATTGCATTGCATTGCATTGCATTGCATTGCATTGCATTGCATTGCATTGCATTGCATTGCATTGCATTGCATTCTGTTCTAAATCTATGTTTAATCTTAAGATCTCAATAGAAGCTGAATCTTATACATACAAGTCTGAATGACATGTGTATAAAACAGGCAAAGCTTATGACACAATAGTGTAACGCTCACTGAATCACTGCCTCCCCTCCCCAGCAATGCATCTGTATATACTGATAGTAATAGGTCCAAATTCAGACATGATTCCTCCAGTAACTTCATATATTATAGATGTTAAATAAAAGGGAAGACCTCTTTCCCTACTATAATATTTAGGGGGTCATGTTCTCTCAATATTTCCTTGTAGGACTGCCCAGAGTGAAGATCAGAATCATCATAACATGATGCAACATTGAGTGCTCTAAAAGAATATAGATTACTGCATACTGGCCATCATTGATTAAAAAACAAATAATCTGCAAGATAACCTCAAGTAGCTCTAACGACTAATTGTCTGCAAGTGCATTAAAAAAGAAAGCCAGTTGCTTCTTTTTATCCTTCCACCTCCATATAAGTAGATGGATTCCACTCTAAAAGTCACACACACACACACACACACACACACACACACACACACACACACACATATATACTGTATATATATATATTATATATCGTAAAGCAAATAAGTAAAAACGATCACCGGGATGAAAATCTTAAAACAAAGATTGTTTAATTTACAAAGCTGAGCTTTCGTCGGCCACACTGCTGACATCGTCAGAGCATATAACGTAAGATTTGGGAGTCTGTTCTTATATGGCTGGCTGTCTCTGCGCCCGGGCTCTCGACCTAGTCATCGGTCCGCTCATCGGCACCGGGCGCACCGTTCTTAAAGGGGCCGTTTCCACAGGTATCCTCTCTCCTCCAGTTGCTGTTGTTCTTAGGGTATGTGTGCTAGTGTTAGGGGGTCGGGTGTCAGATCGCTCCTGCTCCTCCCGTTTCATGCCGGGGGATCGGGTGTCAACCTGTTCTTGTTTCTCTCCCCCCATCCCCATGGTCCCGTTCATTTTAGTCTGTCTACATGTCCCTGAACTACCCGTGGGGCGTGTAGTTTCTTCAGCACGTGTGCGGGGGCGCAGGAAATAATCGTCTCGCGGTTTGCACACGCTGTTCATTGTTTCCTTCGTCGCTGAGTGTGGTCGCGTCCCTATCGTCTGGTCTTTGTCTGGTAGTGTTCGATCACCCCCCCTTTCCTTTTTGTGCCCCGCTGGGTCTGGGGCATTGTCTTACTTGTGGGGTGTGCTTCTGGTTCGTTGCTCTCTCCGGGGGATGTGGTGGTCATCCTTTCTGTTGTTCCATCCTTCTAGTTATGTCTGGTGCGGGCAGGTTGTTTATGTTGCCAGTTGGTATGATGCCTTCCCCACCCCTTTAACATTTGGTACGCAGGGCCAAGCTCTATATGCCGGTTGATGGAGTTTTTATCCGACATCCAGGCTTCTTTGAGCAGGCGGCCTCCCTTGGTGGCATCACGGGATAAAGTCTCCGCATTGGCGAGGTCGAACTCATGGCCATGGTTGGCCATGTGGGTCCACACCTGCGAGTGCTGTTCCTGCCTCTTAATCGCCAACTCATGTTCGTGGACCCTGGTTCTAAGTCTCTTGGAGGTTTTTCCAACATAGTTACAGGGGCAGTTTTTGCACCTGATCCTATATACCACCGAAGATTGCTCCCCAGTGGGAAGTGGATCTTTTGGGCGCATAATCCTGACGCGTAGGGTCTGGTCAGGTTTGTGGGCCACCCTCACATTAAAGGGGGCCAGCAGTCTGGCCGTGGCCTCTGACACGCCATTGATGTATGGCAAGGTTGTCCGTGCCGGTTGGGTTGGTGCCCTGTTGGCTTGTATGTTCGTGCGAGGTCCGTATGGTCTGTTGTGATGCCTAACAAAGTCAACTGGGTAACCATTGCATCTGCACACTCAGTAGAGGTGCCTCCTCTCTTCCGTTTTGGTTTTATTAGTATTGCAATGGGAGCCAACTCGTTTGAATAGAGTCTTGATACAGCTAGCCTTATGAGCAACCGGATGGTTGCTTCTATAATGCAGCATCCTATCCGTGTGGGTTGGCTTACGGAAGACGGCTGTTTGTAGGGACCCATCGGACTGTCGTTTGATCCATACGTCCAGGAAGGCCAACGCGCCTTGATTTTCCTCCTCTGCAGTAAACCGGATGTCAGGGTAAACAGAGTTCAGTTCGTTCAAGAAGCTGGATTTATCTTGCTTTTTAATCACCACAAAGGTGTCGTCAACATACCGGGCCCAGAATTTGGGGCGGTGCCTCGTCATCACCACCCTCTCCAATTGTTGGAGGACCGCCTCCGCTACGACACTCGAGATGGGAGACCCCATCGGTGTCCCTTTAGTTTGTTCGTACATTGTTCCCTGGAAGACAAAGTATGTTTTGAGGCATATGGTTATTAATTGTGCCAGATCCTCGGTGTGGAGTGAGTCCTGTCGCTGCCCTTGCTCTTCTTGGAGGCGGTCCCTTAATACTGTGACCACAAGATCTTGTGGGATGGAGGTGAAGAGCGAGGTGACGTCGTATGACACCATTATTTCGTCGCTCTCCACCTTCAAGGACTTGATCTTCTCCAGAAACTCCTCTGCCGATTTTACAATAAATATATGCCGATTTTATAATAAATTTTAAATAAATTTTATAATAAATATTTTATTAATTTTCTAGCTTTACAATCATAAGTACTTAATAAACAATGTGTTGTCTGGGTCCATTAGTAATTTAGTGGTACATATTAACTTCTTCAATCTAGGCCCAATATTACACTATCCAATGCTTCCTCTCTTCTTCTGGTAGTACACATTTTCCCATACTAGGCAAATACAATTCTTATCATTGTTAATACATATACAATTGAATATCAATATCTTTGTTACATTTTCCTAATAATATCAATAATGTTAATTTAAAATATCTTTTCTAACCAAAATATATCTTAATTGCATTTGCACTTAATATCCATTTGTTCAATTAATATCCTGTTTTTCCCCGCTTTTTTTTAAATTTTAATTTCCCATCAGTGTTCAAAATGTCTCTATTGCTTATAATTTATCATAATAAGTTATATTTGGGTAACCAAAAGCTTCCCTTATTCAAAACCTCTTAGCATTTTCATATTTCCCTTCTCATACCAAAATATAATATTCTAGTTACAAATCCTTTCTATTTATAATAATACTTCTATTTCTAACAATTATCTATTCTCAGCCATGTTCAAACATCTGATTAATAGTATAACATCCCATCTAATGGGTCAAAACCTCTATTTTCTTCAGTCTTACTCTAGCTTTCTTCCTTTGCCAACTAACTTTCCAAGTCAATGCATTTGAATCATCAAGTAATTCTTCCTCTATTTTTGTGTATATTGTTTGGAATGAGAAAGACAATTTGATTAAAGTATTTTTGGAAGGACGCTCAGCCCATTGATATGCCAAACTTATGGTTTGACGTTGCGGCATGATGGGTGCAGGAAGATGGGGCTCCATCTTCCGTGTTCGATTTCGCCCCACTGGGGACCCTAAAAAGGGTCAAAAGTCACCCCAAAGAGGCGACGGAGAAGGAGGGGACCCTCATTGATCGTGGGAGGGCGGCGGCCCTTCCATTTGATCTGAGGAAGCCCTCCAAACCGGCAGGGGAAAGACTGGCTACACTCGTGTGGCCAGTCAGAAACTGCTGACAACCGAAGAAAATAAGCATTAACCAGCAACTTTCGAGCAACGTGGATGGAACTGGGTGAGACTCTATCCTCTCTTTATGATTTTAAGACTTTTTCCTGGGGGAAAAAACGGCCAAAGCAAAGAATCCTCCCCGATGAGAGAGGGAAGGGGAATTTCCACCCCATTCCCTCAGGAAAAGAAAAGTGGTGAATTAATTGCTTGGGGGAAAACAGAGAAAATTACAAGATTAATTTGGAATCAATACACATATATAACTTTGAAATTTGGGGACTAAAAGTGCTTCTGAGATTTTTTTCTTTTTTAAAAAAAGAGACTTAAAAAGCTGGTAATATAAGTTTGGATGTAAAAAGCTGGAACACAGTGTCAACAACATCTAATGGCGAACTACAGCACTACAATTTATTATGCCTAAAGGAAACCTAGCTGGAAGCCCAGACTCAGATAAGATTCTTGTTGTTTTCAGAAACTTTCACTTTTGAAGACTGCAGCTGGGAAAGGGGGGGGGAAACCCTTTTGGGCTGCTTATTTGTATGGCAGAGACAATAAACTCTTTTGAAACTGGCCTGGACTACAAATATAAATACTAACTGACTTTTAGAGCTGTGTCATGGAGCTATTTCCCTATAGAAGAAACATGCATTATTGATTGAGATGATGGAATACTTTTGATTATAAACCTTTGATTGATGAACAATTTTTAATTGCTCTTTTCTCTCTGGACAGAAAGGATATGTTTTTCATTGGACAGAAAAAATTGAAAAATTCAAACTTTACTTATATTTGCTGAGAGGAGACTTAAGGATGGACTGATAGGCTGGCTGGATAATTTGGAGTTCAAATGACAATTGATTGAAATTTTTTAAATCCCTAAATAGATCGGACTATAAAGACTATATACAAAAACAAAATGGATGTTCCATACTTAGCTTCAAATGGTAAAAAACCATCCCTAACACCTGTCCCCAAAGTCCCCAGCTTGACATACCAAAATGTTGATGAATTTCAGAAAGAAATTCTGTTAAAATCAATACAAGAGACAATTGCCTTAGCTCATGATGAGACTAAAAATAACACAAAGTAGATAAAAGAACATTTTTTAATCTAAATTTACAAACTCAGAAAATGACTACAAAGAAGGAATAACCCAGAAAATAGAAGGAAAATCAGAGGAAGCAGATCCAAAGATGGAGGACCTAAAGAAAGGCACTAACAGACAGACTCAGACAAACGAAGAATTAGAAGACATAGCAATAATATCAGAAATGGAAAAGATATCTTACCTGTCAAGATCTCAGAACACACTTGAGGATAAGAAAAAAGAGCTGCTTGAATGGAAGATAGAGCTGTTAGGAGAATTGGGGGAAATTGGAGAAGGAGTGAAACAGTTACATATATTATGGAACTAAAAGGATCTATTGTAGAATAAGGGGAACTTCAAAGCCATGATATAAGGAAAGAGTTTGTTAGTCCATGTCTCAACCATACTGCTTCTACTGTTGTTGTCCAGATATGAGAAAATAACTTTCAAAGTCACCTGGAATCCAACCAAACCCCTCAGTCTCCAAAGTTAGATCAGATTCATATGTAGTGGCATAACTGATCAAAGGGAGCACACTGCATCTATTCCCAGCAAGGATATCTTTTATGCCACTACGGTATAGGTCAGCCATGTCCAAAACCAGGGCCTTTGCATAAAAAGGATATACTATTCAACACTCCCTTACATGCCCCTAAGAGGCTACAGCAGGGGTGTCAAACTGCTGGCCCATGGGCCAGATGCGTCATGACGAAACTGCACCACCCCATTGCCGGCAATGGAAAAAAAGTAGCGATACATCGTGACACATCACGTGACATTGCGAGTTTGATACCCCTGGGCTATAGGAATCTTCATATGTCAAAACATTTAACCTGTAAATTAATTGGCTTAGATCAGAGGTCCCCAACCTTTTGGGCACTAGGGACCGGTTCCATGGAGAGAGGTTTTTCCATGGACCGGAGGGTGCATGGTTTTGTATGCTGCCTGCATCCCGCGGATGGGGCTTTGCTTGTTTGTGCGTCTGGTTGCTGGCATGCTGCGGCCCGGTACTGGTCCAGGGCCCAGGGGCTGGGGACTCCTGGCTTAGATCCTGTTCTAGAAATCTGTAAGTAACATTTTAGTGGTGCAGTTTCCTATTACTGAACATTTCCTCTCTGGAATTCTTCTCTTATTCCAGAAATCAAGGTTTTTGCTGCTTCAACTGTATCCTTCCTTGCCAAACAGGGAGTGGCTTTATCATCCTTCTGACATATGACCAGCTTACTTTTCTCCCTGCTTCTTTCTTTGCTGCAAAAAGTTACTGCTGCAGGTGAGGGATGAAGACAGAGGCAGGTAACTGAGGGTAATGGCAGACTCCTGCTTCTGGCACTCTTTTAGTTGCCTGTAGAAAGGAGTGGCTCGTGCAATTAGAAGAAGGTAATAATAGTTGAATCTCACTTACTTTTGCCATGTCATGCAAGAGAAAGCAATTATGCTTGGAAGAGTTAACGGCAAAAAGAAACCAGGCCTCCAAAAAACACGATGGCCGGACATCATCAAACTGACACCAGCCACAGCATAGAAAAACACAAATAAGTAGTGCAAAATTGAAAGATGTGGATAGACCAGGCCCATAGAATCAGCAAGAATCAGACACAACTTAATGGAAAACATCATCATCAATAAGAGTTGCTCAAGGTCACATACTGGAGCAAAAATAATAACAACAATTAGGAAACAAAGCCACTGGCCATGTCAAAGGGCCTAAGCTAAAAGAAGTGATCAGAAGAAATTAACTTGGAAAACAAGCAAGGCCTCCATTTAGAAAACCTGTAAGCACCAAATATCCTGAAGCAAAGTCTAAATTTTTTGCCAATATACAAGTATCTTTAACAATTAACAGCATTTCTCAACCTAGGCATCTTTGTGATTTGTGAATTTCAACTCCCAGAATTCTTAGCAATGGCCATATTGTCTAGGGAATACTGAGAGATGAATTCCATATATCATAAAGGTGTCAGATTGAGAAATACTGTATTAATCTTTCTTCCTTCCTTTCTTCCTTCCTTCCTTCCGTCCTCCCTCCCTCCCTCCCTCCCTCCCTCCCTGATGAAATTCCTTTTACTCTAATCAATTAAAAAATAACCACAATAAACCTTAAGGTTTTTACCTCTCGTGCAGTAAAGATATAAGTCATTGCTTTGGCTGTTGTTATTGGAATGATAAGAATTCCTAAGTCAAGGTATCAAGGTAATACTAACAAGAGCAATGCAAGATACAACTAGGCATGAACAAAGAGCCAGAATGCTTGAATTCCTCTGCAACACAACAGAAATGAGTATCAGAATCCATTTCTTTGGTGGGGGGGGGCTTTTCCTTCTCCTTTCCCTTTCTTTTCCTTGCTATGGGTTCTGCCAAACTCCTGGGGGGAGGCTTTTGAGGGATTGTATGTGTATTGGCCTTTCACTTAACTGCTACAATGTATCCTCTCCGCTTCTTCTATCTCAGGGGTGTTAAACTGCCGGTTTCATCGTACTGAAGCAGCGCCAACCCCATTGCCGGCAATGCAAAAAGAGTCACGATACGTCGCGACACGTCACGTGACATGGCGAGTTTGACACCCGTGCTCTATCTGCTTGCTCTTTGAATTATTCTCCCCTTGATGCCAACCTGGGGTGAGAAAGGAATGTGCCTCCAGACTTCTGGCTTATCTCTCGCTGCGGAAGGGAAGGTGCAAAGACCCAACGTTTTCACAACCTTGGGAACAGAGTCTTATCAGCCTCGTTCCCACAGCGGACTTAACACCTGGGAATTGGCCCATTTGAACTGACTGGATGAATTGTTGGGGTGGGGTTTGCTTTTTGATCCTTTACCCTATTGATTTGAGTGGGAAACCCTCAGATCCTGCCTTCTATGCCTGCTGTCAACTTCTAATAAAAGTTCCTTTTGGGATGAATCTGTTCCAAGAGTTCTGCTTTCTTGGGAAGAGGTTTTGAAGCGGGTCCTTACAATGAGATTGGATGGTCCCCGAACGTTTATCGCTAGAAAGAAGCTAGTTATTTTTCTTCTCTGAGATGGGTGACAGAGCCTTGGAAGGAGAATTTAGATGAGGAATATAAAGAACTGTGGTGGGTGGGTGAACAATACAGACATGACTTACTTTAGGTCTATCACATCTGAAAGAATTCATACCATGTTTCTATGAGCAAGCTAGCTGTGAAAGAAGTTTGTTTTCCCTACATTTCCATTCATATTATAATTTACAAACTTTTCTGTTCTTTGATCATTGCTGTCTCAGTACCTTATTTGCCTTTTCACATGGCCAATCCTTTGATCACTTTATAAGCAACAGATGAACTAAATATTAATCAAATGCTTGGATTTTAAACTAACTTTATTAGTAAGTATGACTTAATTTCTAACCACCCGCCAATAAAATTAAACAGATAACAGCTTCCAGGCCATCCTCTTATTGTTGTTTTTGTGCTCTTCAAATATAGGAATATTCAGGCCAGTATATGGCATCATTATGGGCATGAATCAGAGGCTGGCTTGGTGCAGAAGAACCATCTGGCTGTTGGCAGTATAGAGATCAGGAAAGTATCATCAGAAATAAGCCAATAGCCTGTAAATCAGGGCATACAAACAAGCATAAAAGAGGAAAGAATGCAAACAAGGGCAGTGAAATTTGGGAAGCATTACAAAAGCAATGTATTAATAGCTGCTACTACTATTGATCAATGTTTGCTACACCTCCCAACCCAAGCACGGGGATCCAATTTCATAACCAGTGCAACACTCTGTTTTTTCTCCTGGAGGTTCAGAAAGTCCAGGGATCCCATGTTAAGTGCATGTGCCCAGGGTCAGTCCTAAGAAAGGCCTTTTTCACAAACTCATTCATAGGCAAAACAAGAACAGAATTTGGGGATGGAACAGAAAATCTCCTACCACTAAATAAATAATTGTATAACTTCACCCTGAAATGAAGTTGCTTTATCGTTGTCACTTTTGGAGGTCCCTCAAGATCTGGTTATGCCAGCAGGCCTGGGAACCTGGTCTAGGGATAGGTGAACTAGTAAGGTGGCTCCACTATTTTTAACATCCCTTCATAGGATGTTATTTATTCATTTATTCATAAATAAATACATAAATATATTCTTTTTTCATATTTGCCTTTGGATAAATTAAGAAAAGGACCTATGACCACAACCATAATTTCCCAAAGATCTCCAGTTTTCCTCATGCCTTTGGATAACTTTCAAAAGACAGATTTTCCAATGATTTCAGAAAGTCTGCATATAGGGGAGGACAACAACCAACTTCCCCCTGCTTTCTTGTTGCTCCCTTAAAACAGCAATCTGACGAACTCTCTATCTCAGTGTCACACCACAACCATAATCATTTGGTACCCACATAGGAGTGGGGAGTGCATTATGGAAGTGTTAAGTCCCAAAACTAGTTGAGATTCTAAAGATACCTTTCCTCTCTCAAGAAAACAATTACACTGGCTATCAAGCAGCAATTTGTAATGCACAGATACCAATTAACTTACTTGATAGAGATATTTTGAGCGCTGTTTCGTGACTTTGAATTGTTGCTTCTCAAATGCCTGAAAGTCTTCCTTTTTCACATATTAACATATTGAATCAACAGTTGATTAAGATACATATCTGGTGGGCTAATAAGGCCTAGAAAGAGCTATGCTTGGATTAAGGAGACATAAATTCAACTGTTGGAAACAGCCAAGCTCAGAGAGCACCAAAGACCCCTCATTCAACTATCTATATAATCAGAAAGTGCAATGACTTATATTCACTAGTCGCCTCATGAAATCCTCCTAAACTGTAGGTATTTTTATTTTAAAATACAATGAGGACAACATCCACAAACACTGCCCTGGTTTTACATGGATGATATAAATTGTGCATAAGAAAAAATTCTCAATTTGCAACATATAACAGGATACTATTTTCCTCAGGGATAAATCTAGCTCTTTCTGCTCTATTACTCTGTCTCCTTGAGGTTTGTTTTGATTTTTTTGTTTTTGTTTTTTAATGTTAGCTGCTAGACAGAATCAATCACATAAGCAGTAATCCCTTGCAAATGGAACTTAATAGATTTTTGGAAAAAGCAAAATATTGACCGACTAGAGCTTAATGGCTCAGGAGCCGCATGAGTCTGGTGTGCAGATTCGCCAGCAGACAGTTTAAAAGTGCACACAAATCGAAAAAGGTAGTAAAATTCCTTTTAAGTGGCAGGCCCTGAAAAACATCGCAAGAATTTCCAGCATTAGAGGCCTTGCTATTTACATTATAACCTTACAAACTTGTCTGAGTGAGATCCTGAATGGATAACTGGCAGAGAGTCAGCTTTCACCACGGCTAAATACAATGACATCACCAGAAAGCCAAGTAATCTTCAGATGCCCTGCAAAGTTTACAAGTTTTGATTAAGAAAAGTAGGCATGAGACATCTATTGGCTGAAGTCATCCTACTTTCAGATAAAGAGCACGCACAGGGCTATGCACAAAATGAAAAATAGGTGTTGTTTCAAGTTTAGGAAAAAAACCCTCCCAACTCAATAGATTCATTGGAATAGTCTGAGTTTGCATGTCCAAATGGGACAAAACTTGGAACATCTCACATATTCTGTATGGAATAAAAATTAATTTTTCTCAAATGTTCCAGCCATAGGAAAAGATGAGAACCTAGAGCAAGCCAGGTTTTCTCATTTTTCAAACCAAGGCCATAAAAGTAAATAAGGTGGTAGTTCATAATATCTACAATCCCCACCCAGTATTATTTTTTGTAATAACATTGAAAACAAATACTGCCCCCACTCCAACAAGCAGCTTTTTCTGTAGCCTTCCAAGGAGAGGTAGCCTGGCATACAGCAACTATGTATATTGGTCCTAGAGTAAATGCAACAAAAAAACAAAAAGCATTTTGAAAAAAAATAAAATTACAAGTTACAAGACGTTAATTATGGCACTAAGAACAGACAAACAATTTCTGTTCAATATGCTTCTGTTTTGTCTCCAGCTCAGTACACAATTTATGCAACATGAGTTTTTTCAAGCTCAAAAAACTCAAAATAACTGCTTGCAGGCTTCTGGTGAAGATGTAAGGATATGAAATTCCATGGAGAAATAGCTTATCTGCAACTGATTGTTCAAATGATTATCTGTGTATTTACACTGAAAGAATTTGTGTTTATGCATTCCACCAAGTTCTCTAGCTCAGAGGTGTCAAACTGCCAGCCCGTGGGCTGGTTTCATCATACCGAAGCCGCGCCCACCCCATTGCTGGCAATGCAAAAAGAGTTGCTATATGTCGCGACACGTCACGCGACACTCGTGCTCTAGCTGATCTGAACTGTCCCCACCTGTCTGTATCATCCCCTCAAGCTCAGTTGCTTCCTGCCACCTTATTTCATGATTACTGATTAAATATCTCTAGGCAAAAGAGTTTTGTCAATAGGTAAGTATCCTTTGCTATCTCTGTGACTTTAGCTGACTGAAGAATGCCCAACTTACCTAGAGGGGACCTCATCATAGGGGTCCTATGAAGTTAGAAGAAAGCACTACTTTACTAAAGGGAATATCCACAGTGGACCTCATGTACAGCTTGTAATGTTTCATAAATATAGATGAATTGGATCACAATTGCAATTTTCTTGTGCATCCAAGAATATTGCTGTATTATTTTGAAGTACAGGGACAGATTCCTTTTCCAATGAAACAATAAAGGGATTTTCAGGGAAGCAAAATAAACAAATAAAACCGTTTTTGTTCTTTACTCAGAAATAATCACAATTTAATAGAATATGTTTCTGAATAATTGAATATAGGAAGGAGCAGTCTTTTTTGTAGTTAAAATGCTATAGACAGAACCAGGTTCTTCTTGTAGAAGACTTTCAGAAGAGTACCAGGCTTCTTGCCAGACGGAGCAAATAATCTTGCCTCTTCAGACATTTAACTCATAGTCAGGAACTTGCTAAAAGCGGAAGCTCACAGACAAGACAGAAACTCTACATACATGGACAACAGTATGAAAACAGAAATCAAAGAGTGTTTGAAACTCACTGGCAAGTGTTATTTATCAGGCTCACATTTATACATGTGCTAAGGACCCTGCACTGGCTGTCAAGAAGTGCCATGCAAAGTACTAGTTTGACCTAGAAAGCTCTATATACCATCATGCCTAAGTATCTGCCAGCCCAACCAGCTAGAATTGGCCTATCTAGAGAAGGTCTGGTAGCCCCAGCCTTCACCTTCTGCAGTCATCTTCTTTTAGGATCAAGGCTTGCCTCATCTATTGAAATATTCCAGAAATTGGTTAAGATGGAACTATTTGAAACAGCATTTAGTCCCTAGTATGCTATCACTAACACTTACTTTACTGTTATTGAATCAAATACATATCATTCTAATGTTTAAACTATATGCCTATCTTCCTGACTTTTTGAATCAAATTAAAGGGGCCTGCAAGATATCAGAATAAGCTTTCTCTTTCCATTAACACCACCAGTCCTCCCATCCAGGACTTTTAACAGATGGGATATGATCATACTATCTTTGTTCCTTTCCTTTTCTTCATTTGTTTCCAGTTAAAAATTATTTTGAACAGCAGCATGGCAAAACTGGTATTTTGGAGATATAAGCTTCAGATTCCAACTTTGCCATGAGATAGTTGGGTCTTGGGCAAATCACTCTCTTGCATAGAAGAAACAATGAAGAATATAAAAGAAGTGACCTCCTTAACAGGAATATGGTTAGGATGAAATAAGGCAAATTACAATACATTTGAAAAGAAGAAAGGAATCAGAGATGGCCTTAAAGAAAGAATTTAATAATCATATAGTCATTAGGTAAACACCAGCTTTATTTTGAAAAGGAGGAAAGGGGAGAAGAGAAAGAAATTAAAAATTGCCCTGCCTTGATTCTATTTGATAGAGAAAGAAAGAAAGAAAGAAAGAAAGAAAGAAAGAAAGAAAGAAAGAAAGAAAGAAAGAAAGAAAGAAAGAAAGAAAGAAAGAAAGAAAGAAAGAAAGAAAGAAAGAATATTTGGATAGGCTTTCAGGATTCTGTTATTATACCCTGCTACAATAAAGTAGAGTTCCAGTAATCCTTGCCAAGTCTATTTCCTGAGTTGGCATATCTCAAAGAGCCAACAGAAAATAAAATTGATTGATGTATTTATAAAATATTCTCTTGCAAAATTCACCTTTCTTGTTCAGAACAGTTCTGCTTGACCAATAGCTCAGTGTATACAAGTATATATGAGATGATGATGATAAAATATCAACTTTCCCATTCCTGGTCTCCCCAGTTGAATTAGGACTGCAATCCAGATTTCCCAGCCAAAACTATAACTGATGGCTGGGAATTATAGTCCAAACCCAAACAAAAAGTATCCATTTCTATCCTTCTCTTTTTTAAAAAAAATTCATTTACAAGCTAAAACTGACTTGTGGCATTGATTCAAGCATTTCTACTGGTTTCTGTCAATAAATTCTAATCAACTCTGCACTAAATAATGAACTCTGTGTTAAATATTTGTAGCAGAGCTAATATTTAAATTTAAATATTTTACAAATATATTGTACTTGAGTTTTGTGGCTTACAGTTCATTATGCCAATTTCATAAAATGTCCTGATCAGAGGTAAGCAACCTATAATCCATGGACCAAAAGCATTTCTGTAAAGTGTGACTGCTGGAGCATCTACTGGACTATTCTTAAATGTTGGTAGTAGCATGGCATAAATATTATTTCCAGTAATTATAAGTTTAATTTCTTCAGACTCCAGACCTACTAAAAGTGCTCTATGTTGGTTTTGGGAATAGGAATGTTTGTCAATTTTATTGTGCACCTTGCTTCTGACCAACAATTTACCACCAAATACCTGTGGTAGTCATATAACAGTTAGGGCAGCTGCAAAAAAAATCTTGCAACTGACTTTGATAATCCCTGACAAATAAACTAAGAGCAATTCAGGACCTAGTAGCCCCCATCGGTATTTGATGCACTTGTTGCTGTTTTCCCAGGAATAGCTCCTAGTTAATATTCTAGCTTTGCTACAGTTTCTAACTTCCTTCAGTAACATGCTCATTTTCCAGGAGGAAATTTGCAGAACTCTGGAGGTTGAGAATTGTATTAAGAATTCAGAATCCAACATCTACAGCTCAAAGGCTATACAAATTAATGAAAAGAAAGGGAAAGCCAATCAAACTACTGCTAAGAAATAATGAGTATTATATAGTGCCTCGGTAAATGGTATGTATTTTAGTACATAATAGAAGAGAAAGCCATCTTAGTAAATTAATTACAAACCTTATTAGTAAGATAGCAGTACTAATGGGTTTGTGTTATTACGGTAAGTAACAGAAGAAAGGTATAGCTATATACAACACTATTAAGAAACTACTATCACTTCAGATGTAATTATAATAAAAACAACAAAAAAGAAAAAAAGGCCTCAAAAATTATAAGCAGAACTCCCACTCCACCATCAAACCTATTGGTGAAAAGTCTTTCTCCTTATTTTTTTGTTAAAAAATAAAAAGCTACTATTTAAAATGCTGACAAACAACATTTATCAGCAATCCATTGCTGCAAAGCAGAGTAGATTTTATCTTCCAGTGCTGTAAGATAATTCTTTTAGCCAAATCCCATGTCCACAGACTCATTATGTTTAAAGAGTTGATTAATCCAACAGTGGTGTCCATAGAATAGATTACAAC
The DNA here is from genome assembly GCA_023970755.1 of Azemiops feae. Taxonomy (NCBI): domain Eukaryota; kingdom Metazoa; phylum Chordata; class Lepidosauria; order Squamata; family Viperidae; genus Azemiops; species Azemiops feae. Next base: position 1,578,049 of record JALGBA010000616.1, read on the forward strand.
AGACAACTTTATAGTCATGGCATTACAACTGCAATGTTCATGATGTACAAAGAGGGTGGACATCAACTGCTAGATTAAGTCCTCTAGAGAGAATTAACTAGTTTTGTGTGAGATGAAGAAATGATGGTCACATAAAACAATTGTAGTTTCTCAGAAATTTTATAGCATTTCATCTAGATGTCTTTTGGAAAAAAGGTGTATTCAGAGCCCTGAAATTATTTTCTCAAAAGTAAGTCATATCCATTTATAAACATTAAGAATATTTCCTTGCAAAAATTTTCTGAAACAATATGATAGACCTAGGATCCTGTAAAATCTAAGTTTTAATTCTGTTTTAATTAGAGATTATTCTTTCTTTGTTTTTGCCATGTTGAACACAATTTATTAGAGAAAAATAAATTAATTTCAGAATCTGTTGCTGATTCTCAATTTAATGTATGGATGGCCAAGTTTTAGTATCAACTTGCCTACTGGCACCTTGCAGGGGACACATGTTCACTTTATGCCCAGCTGTCTAATATCTCTGCAATTTACCTTAAAGAAATCCCTACTTTACATAGTGCTTCCAGCTTCCATCCAATGATGTGTATTAAATTTTGGGGACACTTGTATCAACATGCTTCCTTTCACCCAACATGTTATCTAATTGGTGTTGTTGGCAGCAAACAAGCAAAATGCTACCCAATTGATCAATAGTTGGTGCAGAAAATAAGTTGGGAAATGCACAGCTCTGGGTCACAGTTTTTGCAACACATGGGGTAGTGAGTTTTCAGTCATGATCTAAAGAAAAATGGTACGCAAGAAAGAAAATATTAACTAAATTATTTGCATATTTTGTTTAGGTATCAAATAAAACGGTCTAAGTATCAACTAATCAATTAAAAATATAAATTATAACTGCTGTTTGGAAATACAAACATTGTCAACTTCTACTTACATTTATTTACAATGGACTGTACTCAAGAACGAAGTCAAGACTGTTCCTGAATAATGTGTGGATTAACGTTAAGGAATTGGAATTGTATGTTTCCACTTGCACAGATATAAACAAATGGAGAAAAGAATGAGGGAAAGGTAATTTTTCACTAGGAACATTGACAGTCTTCTACAGTTGTCCAACCATTGTGCCCCCCCAAAACAATAATTAGGACAGATTTTATACCACTATAATGATGGCTGGGTAATGCCACAAAGATACTGTAAATCACTATGGAGAAAGACTTTTCCAATGACAGTAAAGCTGTTAAAAGCTTCAAGACAATATGTCAGAATCCAATTATATTTTATTTCTAGCTACCTACTCTGAGAAAACCCAATTCTTACTCTCTTCTGGATTCTGTCATACTACAAAGGGAGGGGGAGTAAACACGAGTGTTTATGACTGGCATTTCCCCTATCAACTGCAAAGGAACAACCTCTGTGGATTCCCTTCGAGAGTACTAACCATAACAATGCAGCCATCAGCCTTTGATCTCACTCCCTATGAAGCCTCCTTTTACCAGTAGCAAGGAAAAAGGGGGGGGAAGATTGCAACGCTTGGGATCTGATGGATTTAACACCCAACCATCTGCCAATTTGAATTGACCGGAAGGAATGTGGAGTGGGGCTGCCTGGGAACACTTTAAAACATTGAATGGTCAGTGGGGTCCCTCAGATCCTGTCTAGCATGCCTTCAGTCAGTATTTTCTTAATAAAGATTCCTGTTGGAAGAAACGTTCCAAGAGTTCTGTCTTCTTAAGATGTAAATTGAGGTGGATCCTTACACAATATATACTAGTGTAATTAATAATAACAGCAACACTATAAATTAATGGAGGATAAGCTTTGAGTTAGATATCTAGCAGCACATCAATGAAAGAAAAAAAACAAATTTTAAAAACAGAAATTTACTCACAAAACTGTAATCTTTGAGAACCTAGAAACCCCCAGAGACTAGCACAGTGCCTTGGCCACTTCTACTTACCTTTGTGGAGAATCTGGATCAAAGCAAGTTTTCCTTACATTAGTTACTTTGGGGTTACAACAGTCTCCATCATCAAAATTGTGGAGCATATTGTTGCACTCCATGTTGCAGACACCATCCCGACGCTCCCAGACATAGCAGCGCCCCAGCCAACGGCAGTCACCACCATCATAGCCTGTCAATGGGTGCTTGCACTCAGGATTGCAAAACTCATTGCCAATTTTTCCAGGTTCACAGTTCATTAGAATCACACGGTAGCGGAGCAATGAATTATATACTTTGTGAATTCTAAGTTGCCAGGTGATGTTATAGCGGCTAAAGGCCTCATCCAGGGCTTGGTGCTGGTGGGCAATCTGTTCTTCACTCACAGTAGGATGGAGACCATCATCATCATAGATATTGACAACCTGATAGTGCACTACTTTCTCATTCTGTAGCGGCCAGTGGCTGTTGTAATGAGATATCAATTCCACATTATCACAGGCAGTCTGTCCACAGAGTGGGGGTATAAGTGGAGATAGAACTTGAGGTTCTGGTCTATATATCATCTCTACTTGTGGGTAGACTCCATCCTTGAATGTTACCCACTGCTGCTGCAAATGGCTGAACTTTGCACTGAGCAATAAAGAAGGTTTTCTTTCTTCAAACTTTCCCAGGAAGGCCCTCTGGAGTTTCTCTTGGGGCATAGCAATGTTCCAAAGGGCCAGCAGGGCCAGGTAACCTCGGAAGTTGTATCCATCTGAGTTGCTGCCTCCCAGGATCAAAGTGCGGCAAGAAGCCATGAAAGGACTGTGAAGGTCACCAGATTGCTGGGAACTGCGAGCTACCCGCTTGCCATTGACATACAGAAGCATCTCCTTTCCACTGTAAGTGGCCGCCACGTGAGTCCATGTATGGAGCTGGTAACGGTGGTATGCCAATATAGTGGCAGATTTCTTGATACGGTCTGTACGGAGTGAGAAGAAGAAACGGGCATTCTTTCTTCCAGGATTCTCCTCCGAACGGATGCCCAAAGTCCATCCCTTATCATTGCCAATGTGAGAGCAATTGTCAAATACACCTAAATGGAGAGGACAGAGAGAAAAAAGGGGGAAAGAATGCAATATAGGAATGCTAGTAAAAGTATTATATTTTCTCCCATCTTAAGCACAGAAGCAGTGTACAGCGCATGGCATAGTTATAGCAAACTTACATGTTTAAACTGATTGGAGTGTGATTTCCCACCCACCCCCAAGACTCTTGGAAATTGAAAATGATTTGTCTAATGGCTTAGGTAAAAAAAGAAGTAGACACTATTTGCATATCACATTGCATCAAGTACTGTATTTAAATTGTTCAGCTTTGCAGCCAGCCTTATTCCTTTGCCAGTGGAGCTATCCAGAGAATTGGTGCTGACTGAGCAAGTAAAACCCCAGAGAGCATTAGAGCAAATGGCTCATGCTGACAATTCCTGGGTCTCAGTCCCATCTGTCTTTCCTATCCTGTGGTATTCATTCTTCTTCTGGAAAACAAATACTTAATACAATTGCTTGCTGAGACAGCTGGCTATACTGGGGAACATCACTCTTCATTCCGTAATTAGGCCACTATTATGTGGACATTAAGTATCTGCAAGTACTTTTGCATAATGTATTCCTATAATGTTAGTAGTATTCATTATTATATGCAAGCTAAATAAAAGGTGGCAAATATTAAATTACAGTGACACAGAGATGTTTCCAAGTATGCATTCTTGGCAGCTAGAAAGATGCCATTTAAATTAAATAAAGTAAAATTTGAAATATTCCAAATGGCTCATTATTGTGATGAAACGTAAAATATACTTCACTGGGACTCATTGTAAGCTGCTTACTGTTCTCCTTATAACCAATAATTTGGGGTCTTGAATTCGGAATCTTGTAGCTGAGAACATTTGTGTACAGGACTACATCTAGTTAGGTCCAAAGAAAGACAGAATAAGAATATATGAAGTAGCCACTGATTATGGGATTAGTATAGAATACCTTACCTCAAAGTCTTAACCATCTATCTAATTAATAGAATACAGCCTTCTACTGGAGAAACACATACCAGTTCCACATAATGCCTGCCCTTAACACTCACAAAGGTTTCCCAAAGGTCACGCTTACAAACTTATAAATACAGATAAAAACAAATGCTATGTTTTATCTGTATATATACAGTAAATACATTGTAATGACCATTACCTATCCTGTCATTCAAGAGTGGAGCAGTTAACTATTTTAACACATGCAAAAATAAAACTCCAAAGATATTTTCAAGGTCTATAAAATGTACTAATGAAGAAAAAATAGAGGCCAAAAGTCTCAAAAATACCTGCATCTTAATTTCCTTATTGTTCAAATATTAACATGGTAGGAAAAAAATAAGAGACTATTTTTCAACTTTGAGTTCCAATTACTTTCCCAGATCATCTGGAATTCAGTAATGTGGAGGAAAAATCTATAAATGTTGGAGCCAAAACATTTGGTGATTAAAACCTGGCTCTCACACAGGATATAAGAAGGCAAGTATGAATCTCTGAAAAATGACCAATTCTTCTGACATTTGTACTAAATGCAAATTGCAAGATATTTCAATCACAATCCTATTTTTCTTCATATGAAACTAAATATTATGGTTCAGAAATAACAAAATGTAATTGGAGGGGGAAGGTAAATGTGCCCCTTAGTATGTTTTGTTTACTCTGAATAGTTTTGAATGTTGAATTCTTGTTTGCATTTCATGAATCATGAGGTTATGAATATTGCTTCCAAAAAGAAGAGTTATAAGGTACTTGACAGCACAACATGTTAATATATTCCTATAGGAAATTTTATTCTGTTTCTGACCATTTCCTAAGCTTTTAGTAAAAACAGTTCACATACCTACAGTTTAAGAAACATTGCTGTCAACGCTACTAACATTGGATGTTCTTGCTTTGACAACATATGGAGATGCAGCCTTTTTCTTTCTGATGCTTTACTCTTAGAATTAAATGATACTGGGGGAGGGGGAAGAATGTGATGGGAGTTAGTTAGACATAACAATATTGTAATAGTGTGTGAATTCAGGGCTTTTGAAATAAGAGATGATAAGAAATGGCGGGTTGGAGAATAGGAGGGAAAGTCTGCATTTCAAACTAATTGGAGAATGTGATTTATGACTGTTAATTAGAGGAGGGAATTATGTTTGATACTGTGTGCTAAGGGGAGGGGAATCCAGATTTTGGCTTCGACTATGTACGTGCCGAAGCTATGCGGCTCGAATAAAGATTCTTTAAGGTAAATAATGCCTCAAAGTTCTTTGAAGAGTTTCATCTGTCGGAATCATGACATTTGCTTAATCTAATAAAATAATTATAGTGTTAAAAATTCTGTGGCAACAAGCAGCTTCTACCTGAGCTTTATTATCATTGCTCCAAAGCAGTGTTTCTCAAAGTGTGGTGTGTGTACCACTGGGTGACCCATCAATATCTGCTAGGTGATCGGTCTGGTGTAAAGCCTCTTCACGAGTCTTTTGAGTCATGATCTGACTCATGTGGCTTCACGATCTGGACCTCAACTTGGCGAACTAGTCCATCAGAGCTGGGTAGGGCTTGGTGCACAAGTCCCAAGGGCCAAGAGTTCCGATGTGCGTCCTTGTCTCTCAACATGACAAGGTCTCCTTCTTCTAGGTTAGGCTCTTTGGTCTTCCATTTGCGATGATCCTGAAGGGTAGACAAGTATTCTTGCTTCCAGCGCTTCCAGAAGGTGTTGGCCAATAATTGAACTTGTCTCCATTGCTGTTTAAACATGTCTTTGGGAACAAGGTTCTGTAATGGTGCTGGCCAGTCACCTGTCTTCTGGGTCAGCAAGGTGGCTGGGGTGAGGATGGTTGGATTTTCAGGATCAGAAGAAACTGGAACCAAAGGTTGAGCGTTGATGGCTGCTACTTTTGCCATGAGAGTAGTGAGGACCTCATGTGTTAGCGTGGGTGTCTTTGTCAACATAGAGTCCAGGATTTTGCAGGATACGCCAATCATGCACTCCCACGCTCCTCCTATGTGGGATGCATGGGGAGGATTGAATGTCCATACACAATTTTGGGCCTTTAGGTACTTGTCAATTGCTGAGTCGGGGCGAATGCCTTCATCAATGTGCAGTTCCTTGCAGGCTCCTACAAAGTTAGTTCCATGGTCAGATTTTAACTGGGCCTCTGTAGGCTTGAAACCTTCTTAGAGCGTTAATGAAGCAAGAAGTGTCCATAGATTTGATGACTTAAATGTGGACAGCTCGAATGCTAAGACACGTGAAAAGAACGGCCCAACGTTTGCTGTTGGCTTGGCCACCTCTGGTCCGACGAGCAGACACAGACCAAGGTACAAATACATCTAGGCCGACGTTGGTAAATGGTGGTGATGGACTAAGGTGCTTGGGTGGCAGGTCAGCCATTAACTGGTGTTGTGTTGCACCTCGTTGTTTGCGGCAATGCAGGCACCTGTATAAAATTGTGGTGATGCACCTTTTGGCTCCCACGATCAAAAATCCAGCCGCTCTGATAGCACCTTCTGTGAAGTGTTGCCTTGATGGTGGACGGTTTCGTGGTAGTGTCGGACTACCAGTTGCGTGACATGTTGACGTGCAGGAAGAATGACAGGGTATTTGATGTCTGACGCTATTTCAGCCTTATCTAGACACCCTCCTACTCGAAGTAAATTATGACTATCCAGGAACGGGTTCAATTTCAGCAGTGAACTCGACTTTGGGATAGCCTTTTTAGCTTCCAGACATTTGAATTCCAGTGGGTATGTGTCTTGCTGCACACTTTGAAGAATCCCTCTCTTGGCCTGGAAACAGCTGTCTGGGAAGCTCATCTCGTGATGCAGGAAACGAACGATCACTGCTATGCCTACTATGAGAGGTCTCCATCTGGAGAAGCGTTCGAAGCGAGTCGGTTCTAGGAAATGATTAGGAGATGGTTTCTGTCTCCTTGACATTTGTAGACAGGCAGACAATCTGGACGGTCGTTTTCTCGCCCTGTCTGAGCGATTTGTTGGGTGCCTGAGGTCGAACGTCGTCGTCTTGATCTGGGTCTAGAAGCTCGTGGTGTTCTGGTGTCTGCGTCATCTGGCTGTCTAGATGAACCAAGAACTCAGGATCCTTTAGCCAAACTGAGTCTACCAACTGTGATGCAGGAATGGACCGTGTAGCCTGGTCCGCTGGATTCTGATCTGTTGGCACATATCGCCATTGCTCTGGGTTTGAAGATCTTCTGATTCTTTCCACTCTATTACTTACATAGACGTAGAAGCATCTGCTTTGGTTGTGGATGTAGCCCAACACCACCTTGCTATCCGTGTAGAAGATGGTGGATTGCAGCTCAAGGTCTATCGTTTTTGAAATTATGTCTGCGAGTTCTACAGCCAGAACAGCACCGCAGAGCTCTAATCTGGGTACGGTATGACCTTGTTGTGGTGCCAGTTTCACCTTTCCCATAACGAAACCGACGTTGTAGCTCTCCCCGCCTCTGATATAGACTCTGATGTATCCTACAGCTGCTATTGCCTTTGTTGAAGCATCTGAAAACACATGCAGCTCTTTCTTCGTTGTGGTGGCAAGTGAACTGAGAACATATGTGCGCTGTATATGGACGCTTTGGAGACAATTTAGAGATCTACACCACGTCTCCCAGTCTTGCTTCTGTTCTGGCGGAAGCGGTTCGTCCCAGTCTGTGGTGTCTTGGGAGAGTGCGTGCAGAAGGAGCCTCCGCCTATACGGGTGGTGTGTTGCAGGCCGTAGTTAGCAATTGCAGGGGAAGAGCCATTCCCAAAGACGTGCACTCGCATTCTGTACTCCGTTATTTGCTGGCTGTGCTGTTCATCGCTGAACCACAGGAAGTGCAGGTAATTGCGATGATCTTCCTTGATGTAGAATGAATAAAACATCTGTTGGATGTCAGCCATGGCCGCTATAGCTTCTTTCCTGAAGCAGATGAGCACACCAAGTAGACTGTTAGTGAGATCAGGCCCTGTGAGAAGAACTTTGTTCAAAGAGATGCCTTGGAACTGCACACTCGCATTCTTCATCTTTCTTCAGTGGTGGGGCAAGCTCGGCATGTCCATTCTGGATCATCTTTTCCATGAACTCCACTAAATGAGCTTTCATTCTGGCTTCTTGTTCATGATTCTCCTCAGGCTGTTGAGGCGAGAGAGAGCTTGCTCATGGTTGTTAGGCAGGTGCTGCCTGGGTATGCAGAAGGGTAGTGGGGCTACCCAACTCCCTGTGACTTCCTGTAGGAATTCTGTATTCATGAACTCTAGGAATTCCTTGTCCTCTATCGACAAGGCCACGTCATTGTCGTCTTTGCTGGTCTGGAACACTGTCGCTCCTAAAATGGGTTTGGCTGTCGAAAGCGTAAAGTGTTCTTGGCATGGTTTCATGTAGGATGCTCTCCCATTACTGAGAATGGAAGTTGCTGCGACGTACATTTGGGTTGGGGCTTGCAGCCGATTGACACAGACCCTTCCTACCATGATCCACCCAAGATCCATCTTAATGGCAACTGGGGTGCCTGATGGGCCTCTGACCACTTCCTGACAGAAAAAGACATCAGGGGCATCTTGTCCCAACATAAGTAGAATTTTGGCTTCGGGGTCTAGGGGAGGGATATGGTCCACGATGTGCGACAGGTGAGGTATGAGTCTTGCCACCTCTGGTGTTGGAATTTGACTGCAGTCATCTGGTAGGGAATCCCATTCTAACACTGGCGGCAACAGGAACTGTGAACTCCCATCTAATGACTCTATGCGCAGTCCAGAGATTTTCCTCCCCGCCATGCTCATTGGTATAGTGCACATTTTTATTCTGAAATGCATTACTTCACTCGGGAGATCGAAGAGGTCGAAAAATGCTGACTTATCTATTGTGGCAGTGCTTTGTGCATCTAGTATTACATATATCTTCTGGGCACCTGTTGGGGTAACTTTAGCTAGACAGATGGGGGCGCATGAACGAGGGAGTGGTGAGTCACCACATAGGGACGTGCAGAGGGCTTGATCATTTCCGGGTGCTCTTTGGAACCACATTGAAGCTCCTTCGTCGTAGGAGGAGTAGAAGTTGCTTTTGTGGCTGCTTAGAGTCTGGATGCAAGGCTCCCGGATGCTTGTCACTCTTGCATAGGTGGCATTTCACCTTAGCTGTGCAATCTTTGGCCATATGTTCCGTAGACTCACAGCACTTGTAGCATATTCTGTGCTCTTTGAGCAAAACTTTTCGATCGTCCAGGGATGTCTTTCCAAATTCTCTGCATTTATTGAAAGAATGTGAGGGTTTATGTAGTGGACAAATCAGGTCTTTAACTGCTTGCAGAGGTTTAGATTGTGATTTCTTCGACGTCTGCTCGTCTGAAGTTTTCTTAGGTAAGGGAGCGACCGCTGTCTTATGCACGGAGACAAGGGTTTTACCCGTGCGGTTTGGACTGGACCCTTGGTTGCACCAGAATTACGACTAGTCCTTCTGGCTGCAGGGAACCATTTTTCTCTGATGGTGAGGTATCGAGGATCATTGCACAGCTGTGCTTGGCTGGTAACAAATTCCACAAGAACAGCAAAGGGGGGAACTCCGCTTCGATGTCTTTTCTCATAATCTGCAGATAACTCTATCCATTTTTCACTTAACTGCCGTGGTAGTTTTTGAATGATAGGGTTTTGCGTCCTGAACTGGTCGAGACAGACAAGTCCCGGCAAGGTGGGATCCTGTTGTGCCATCTGCAGCTGTTTCAGGAGGGCCGAGAATTTCCACAGCTTGCGAGGTTCACTGATCCTGATGTCAGGGAATTCGTTGACACGATCCAAGAGCAAGGACTCTGTCAATGTAGGTGCGCCATACTGCTGATCGAGCATATCCCACGCTTCCTCAAAGGCAATGTCTGGGTTACCCAGATGGGATGAGTACATGTCCTTCACTACGTCTGTAGATTCTGGTCCCAGCCATATTATCATATGCCCGAGCTCTTCGGCTGGCTCTAACCTTTTGTTGCAGATGGTGCGCTTGAAGATATGCTTCCACAATAAGTACTCCCTCCCCGGTTTGTCAGAGAATTTTTGCACACCTCTGGATGCCATATCCCACCTTCTTCCACAGAATGTTGAAGGATGCATTGGTGCTGCGTAGAGGGTGTAGTTAGGCGGAGGTAGTGCGGTGTTGGAGTCTTAGGAGCACGATTAGCGGCCATTCGTTGATTCTCATAGGCATTGCTCCCAAGAGCAGGGGCATATACCAGAGATGGCTGGCAATTTTCTTCAGCATACTGGTGGCTGAAGGTAACTTCCCATGGCTCACACGAGGAGCCTCTAGGGTCTGGTTGAAATTCCCTTGCCATTGCGTTGAGCTCAGGAATCACGACACCTTGTGTGCTCTCCCGCTGTGGAGTCGTCGTTCCAGATGGACCCATCTGATTACCATCTGTGGTTTGGTTCGTTGGGGTAAGTTGTGCAGCTCCGGAGGCAATGTCTCGTGGTCCAGATGGTGCTATGTTGGCTCTCTGGCTGGTTTGCACACCTGGTAGTTGAGATTCTCCTTCCTGTCCGCTTGGTCTTGGGAGATTTGTGGTGAACCGTGGCGCTCCTGCCTGCTCATATCATAGCGCGCTCTAGTCGTCAATGTAGGCCTGTACGCAGTTATGTGGGTTTTCAATTTCTAGCCTCTCAAACTTGGGCGTGAGGGTATCGCCTTGGAGTGCCTTCTGAAAAGCTTTCGCTCTTGCCGCCTTTTCTGCCGCCTCCCGCTTGCGCTGTAAAAACTCAAGCTTGGATTGAACTTCCTTTTGTTTGGCCTCCATTTTAGCCATTTCTTCCTCTCGTCTGGCCTCCATTTTAGCCATTTCTTCCTTTCGTTTGGCCTCCATTTTAGCTGTTTCTTCCTCTCGTCTGGCCTCCATTTTAGCTGTTTCTTCCTCCAGTTTGGCCAATTCTCCCCTTTGCAGTTGCTCTGCTTCTGATACAAGAAGGGCTGCGCTGGCTGCTTCAACTTCGATTGTTGCTTGTGCGGCCTGAGCGGCAAAGCTCTCTGCCCTTGAAACTCGGGATGCTTGGCTATGGCGAGAAGACACTTTGGAGTGGCGGGAGATCCCTGAGACAGAAGACTGCTGTGACACACTGGAATGCACCTGAGATCGTGGCAACTTGTAACAAACGGGTGGAGCTTTTTTAGAGGCGTGAGAGGAAGCTGCATGCGAAAGCTGGGATGGTGCATGCAAACGATGGAACACTTCAGACTCTGCCTTCTCGTTCGGTGTGTCCTTCGCCTGAAGTCTGGCTTGGAGAGACTCCTTGCTGCTTTGAAGTAGTTTCTCACGTTCTTCGTTTAACATCTTGAGGCATTGCGTTTCCTCTTTGAGTGTTGGATCTCCTAGTTGCAACTGGATGTCCATGAGACGACGTTCATAATCAGTACATTTTAGGAAACGCCTGTCCATATCCTCTTCCAAAGAACGAATGCGCCTTGGGGAAAGCCTGTCTTGGGACGTGTCGCAGAGTCTCCGCAGCTTCTCCCAGGATTCTTCATGGCGTTGATGGAGCTTATCCCATTTCTCCATCAGGCTTGACCGCATGACTTCTGTAGGCTTTCTTTACTTTTCCGGAACCATGAACTGAGTTGCTTTATAATTCTGGTCCAGACAGCATAAACTCAATGAAAATGATTTTAAAACAATATTTATTGTCCAGGAATTCTAAGCAGAGACTTACCTACCTACCTACCTACCTACCTACCTACCTATCTACATCCCACTTTTATTATATTTACAAATAACTCAAGGCAATGAACATATTCAACATATCTTTCCTCCTATTTTCCCCACAACAACCCTGTGGGATAGGTTTGGCTGAAAGTGATTGGCCCAAAGTCACCCAGCTCGCTTTCATTGAACTCATTGTCTCTCACAGCCTGGTGTGAAATGTTGGAAGAAAGCTGTTGTTCTTTCAGGACCATAATCTTCTAATAGTTTTTGCCTTCATGGTGGTAAGGATAAAGAACAACAAGACTTTATGCTTTGGGATGGTAGCTTCTTTTTCTTTAATCCTTTCCTTTGGAAAGTTTGAGATCTCTGGCTAATTGCTAGGTACAGTACATCTCTCCATTTTTGTATAGTAGATATCTTTATATTGTTAATGTTCTGTTCTCGACACAGGCATGGAGACGAGGCAGTTTATGCAAAAAGATGTTCTTTATTTGGTATTTACACTGAACAGAAGCCAGAACAGAAGAGAACAGACAAGAGAGGAAATAATGGCAACATGCCCTTTTTATACTCCCCCTGCAAGGGGAGGCTCAACCAATGACTGCAGGCTATTCTCCCGCCTCGCGCATGCGCCCGAGGCTGGAGACAGCCTGTCTAGGTCCCGGGCAGACATGTGGTCTGTCCGGGTCTCTGCAACGGTCCCGGGCAGACATGTGGTCTGTCCGGGTCTCTGCAACTTGTTTCCAGTCATCCTGGGCCTTGCTGAATGACTCAGCAAGGCCCAGCCTCTTTACAGACTTTCTGAGCCTTGCTGAATAACTTCAGCAAGGCCCAATACATAACACCCCTCCCCTCTTGAATGAAACAATACTCACAAGGGATTAACACAATATACACAGCCACATAACATCGGCCAGCCGGCCTTTATACATACAGCTTTTATACAATATGGGCACCTTAGAGACCTCCATCTTCTGTACTTGCTTGGAGGACTCTTAACCCATTCTGCTGCGTGGAAACAGACTGGGTTTACGTAAAGTTATACTTATTTGAGGTAGGTGTTGCATAGGCATAAGTGCCTTGAGTGCCTGTTAGGTGTTACAATAGGCATAGTGCCTGGAGTGTCTGCTAGGAGTTTCAATACCCCAGGGCTTTTCCCTCAAAAGCTCAGGTGTTCCCCCTGCCAGCTGACTGGCTGGATCCGCTAGACCCAACACCAGAGTTCCTTGGGGGGGTTGAGTTCCCCCAGTCCCTTGGCGGGGTGGATTTCCCCGGAATTCCCTGGGACTCCTCTTGGGAGCATTGTCCCTTGAGCCCAAGACCAGCAGCAGGAGTGCCTGAGTGGCCCATGTATGGGGATTTGTCCCTAGCCAGGGACCTTCCCCATCTGGAGCTGTCCCTAGCCAGGGACTGCTGCCAGAGGCAGGAGCCGTCCATGGCAAGACCCCTCTCATCTGGAGCTGTCCCTAGCCAGGGACCACTGCCAGAGTCAGGAGCCTTCCGTGGCAAGGCCCCATCTGGATCATTAGAAGATACACCCTCGTGGGGAGACTGTGATCCCCCAATCATACCTGGGGTCCCCCTCCCCCCCAAGAGTGGAGCCAGGGGAGGAACCGTGCCCTGGAAGCCGCCAGCGTAACTGGTGGATGTGGCGTCGGAATGAGCCACAAGATGGAAAAGGACTTGGATTCCTCCCAATGAATGAACGCCCTATGACTAGAATGTGTCACTATCACTTACACATCCTGCACATAGGAGCAAGAGGAGAGTGTATAAATTGTGCAGGATTTAAAGACACCAAGGCAAATCGGGCAGGTTTGTGTGTAAGACAGATGACTGTACGCTTGGATCTTTGTATCCTTAATGGTTCCATATGGGGTGACTACCCAGCAGATTATACGTATCGGGGAGCAGGAAGAACATCCACAGTGGATTATTGGATAGTATCATACGGCCTCCTGAAGTTCCTGCAGAAAATGGAGGTAGACTCGCGACTGGAAAGTGATCACGATCCACTAACCCTTACTTTTACATTACACCAGAAACTGCTAAGGGCTGGCTCAACCTATCTACCCAGGTTAGAGAAACACAATACCCAGATAAAAATTAAATGGACAGAGAAAAATGCAATGGAAGTTACTAAATGGATGTTAGCCCCAGAAACCATAGAACTACATACATCTTTATTAACAAATAAGTTTGAAGGATCATACTTAAAGGGGTATGAAACTTTAATTTTAAATTTGAAATCGGTCCTCACTAATAGAATACCGGCTCACCCCCAAAAGCCGGTTTTAAAGAATAAAAAATGGTTTGACAGGGATTGCGTGCAACTAAAAAAAACATATAATAAGGAATACAGGAAAAGTAAAAATGCCCCTTCTGAGGATCAAACTCACTGCTTAAAGCAGTTGAAGGCACAATATAAGACTCTTCTAAAAGAAAAGAAAAGGGCGGCTCAGATGGAGTCTTGGCATAGACTAATTGCATCAGTCAGGACAAAAAATACATCCCTTTTTTGGCACATCACCAGAGGATTGGGGAAATCCCCCCTACCTCCAACTAATCAGGTACCGATTCATGCCTGGGAAGAATATTTTAGAAAGCTTTATGCAGACCCCGACTATGTAACTTATGAGAGCCAAATTAATTTGGACCAAACCCCTTATTGGCCCCCTGTTACACCAGGCGAGATATCCCGATTGACTGGAGCCCTCAAGGCTAATAAGGCACCTGGTGCTGACAATGTCCTGCCAGAAATAATAAAAAATAATCCCAGTTGGTGGGCTCCACTTTTAGCATCTCTGTTTACATATATAGATAGAACGGGCCATATGCCAAGAGATTGGGGATTAGCAATTATCATACCAATCTATAAAAAAGGTAGTAGAAATGACCCTGGCAATTATAGACCCATTAGTCTTCTGAGTGTTATTAGTAAAATGTATGCCAAACACTTAAACTATAAACTTCAGGATTGGCTAATTTCGGGGGGGATAATTAAAGATGAACAAGCCGGTTTTAGAGAAGGAAGATCAACAGTGGATCATATCCTGGTACTTCACCATCTAGTACAAAAATACACACATAAAAAAAAATCCTCTCTTTTTGTGGCCTTCCTTGATTTTAAGCAGGCCTTCGACTCAATATCTAGGAACTCCCTATGGGAGAAATTAGAAGGCACTACTATCGATAAACGCCTCCTTTTCCTCATACAAAAATTGTATACCAATTCCACCTTGAAAGTGAGGTGTAATCCTCAAGGGACCTTAACCGGCTCAGTAAGGGTACAAAAAGGGGTACGGCAGGGTTGCATCCTGTCCCCCTCCCTTTTTAACTTCTATATCAACCCCCTGATCGATCTCTTACAGAACCCTGATCTGCATCCGCCCAACTTAGCACATCGTAAAATCTCGATCCTTCTATATGCCGATGATGCGGTCATTATTTCTCAAACTCCTGTAGGACTGAAGAGAGCAATTAGGGCAACACTCGGCTACTGCAAACAGAATAAGTTGGTCCTTAACTTTGATAAATCAAAAATTTTAGTTTTTGCTAAAAGACCCAGCCAATACTCCTGGAAAATAGAAGGACACACTATGGAACAGGTTAGAACATTTAGATACCTTGGGGTGGTTTTCCACTCGCAGGGGACATGGAGGGCACACCTGGATCATGCATTGCAAGCAGCCAATAGGTCCTTGAATGCAATCAGGCATTACTTTTACACAGGCGGAGGTCAATTGGTACCGGCTGCCTTAAAACTTTTCGAGGCCAAAACATTGGCGCAAATTCTATATGGGGCACAAACAGGAATCCTTGCAAAGAAAAACTTGCTTGAAACCATACAAACGAAATTCCTGCGAGCCATCTTAGCTGCACCCAAAGGAACCCCAAATGCCCAATTAAGAATTGAGACAGGCATGCCCCAAATTCAGGTAAGAGCCTGGAAGATGATGATCATTCACTGGCTTAAAATGTATTTCTTTCCAGAGGGACTATCCCCATTAGTGCTGACTGACAACTTCCCCTCCCCCTGGAAGCAGGCGATAGATCATAAACTGGGCTCTTATGGGCTCTCTTCGGTATTCCTTATGTCCCTAGGCTTTGATCAAGCAAAGCAAGTAGTATCCAATAGAATAAAGGACATGGAGTTCCAAGAAGAACTAAATAGGTTACCTCGCCACATTAGGGATAGAATCAAACAGGGTGTGTGGGAATCGGCAAGATATCTGAATGATCTGACCTTCCCAAAACAAAGAATAGCTTTCTTCAGAGCCAGATTTAACATTCTTCCCTCAGCACTCCTCCAGGGCAGGTATAAGAGAACACCAATAGCAGAACGGGTATGTATATGTGGTAAAGGAGAAGTCGAAGACATCTCACATGTTTTATTGTACTGTGAGTTATACCGAGTTTATAGGTCAGCATATATTCTTCCCTTATTAGAGAGATTGCCAGGGAGGGCAGACAATTTTTATGTAGGCTTTCTCCTCCAGGACTCAAACCCTTCCATCACGCATGCAGTGGCAAAATACTGTGTTGCAGCAATGTCCACAAGGAAAAAATTGGTTACAGATTTATAGCCGTCAACTTGTGCCAACTTTTTGGAGATATCTCTAATAATTTTGGGAACATTACATTTACTCACACACTTATCGACTTTCCACTCACGTAAACTAGGGAGTGATCCTAACAGTTTGAGAACATGTATCTTTTTAACAGGGATGTTATTATTTATTATTAATGTCAGTACTATTTTTATTTTATACTTTTCTTAATATATTGTAAAATATGATATCTATTGCTGGTCTAAGACTGTAATAAAGTTATTGATTGATTGAGTGCAGGAATGCTTACATGAGGATTACATGCAGGGTTTAGCCTCTGTAACCTTAGCAATGGTAGGTACATGATAATACAGGCTAAGTTGGCAGTATACATTCTGCAATGGTGAAAACCCTTGTGACTCTTTACAGTGACTAACACATGTTCAACATAGGCATTCTTGTTGGGTACAATAAGGAGATGGTTTTCCTTTACAGTAACATGATACATACAACCAAGTGTTAAGGTAACCCCTTTATTGATGAAACCACTTGGAGTCTCCACAGTGCCTGCAGCCGTGATGCCTGTGCAGCCACCCGGTCTGGGTGCAGCCTGTCCAGCTTCGTAATGCATCTGCGACCCCCAGCGGAATTCAGCTGGGCTCTTGCTGTAGTCATGCATGGTGTGGTGCGGTGTGTGAGAAGAAAATCAGCTAACCTGTGATGCCCGGGTCCTTGAGTGATTCTCTTGCATGTGTCTTTTGTAATGCGCACCATGCGTTCAGCCTGTTTGTGGCAGGATGAAAAGGAGCAGATATGGCATGCCGGATCAAGCTGTCTTGGAGAATGCCTGAAACTCAGAAGAGGTAATTTGTGGACCATTGTCTGAAACTAAAATATCAGGAAGGCCATGGGCAGCGAAGATTCCTCTGAGCACCTGGATGGTCCTGGCAGTAGTAGTAGAGGACACAGGAACGACCTCTAGCCATTTGGAATGGCTATCCACGAGGAGGAAGAATTGCCCCTGAAAGGGCCCAGCATAATCAATATGAACGCGTGACCAAGGAGTGAGTGTCTCCTCCCACCTATGTACAGGGGCCTGGGGCATTTCTGGCCGTGATTGCTGGCACACTTGGCATCCCTGAACCTGGGCCTCGATGTCCTTATCGAGACCAGGCCACCATAGATGGCTGCGCGCGAGCGCCTTCACCCTCACTATTCCCGGATGTCCCTCATGAAGAGAGAGCAAGATTCTAGTCCTCAATGAGGCCGGAACGAGTACTCTGGTACCCCAGAGGATACACCCTTTGAATGTGGACAATTCGTGCTTCCTGCGCCAGAAACTCTGGAAAGTAGTACCAGGACACGTGTCAGGCCATCCTGACAATACACATTTCAGCACGTGTGCAAGCGTGTGATCAGTGGCTGTTTCTGCAGCCACATCCCTAGCATTGAGGGGAAATTCAGGTAAGTCCTGAATAGAAAGAATATGTACAGCAGGAGCAGGGTCTGCCTCTATTTGTTTAAGAGGTAACCTATTCAGGCCAGCAGCGTGGCCCCTCTCAGTGCGTGGTTTGTGAACCAGGGTGTAATCACAAGCTGCTAAGAAAATAGAGCATCTCAGCACTCTAGGAGATATAATGTGTGGGGGGTTGTTCGTAGGTAGTAACAATCCCAGCAAGGCTTGTGTGTGGGGATTGTTTGTAAGTAGTAACAACCCCAGCAAAGTTTGTGTGTGGGGATTGTTGTAAGTAGTAACAACCCCAGCAAAAGCTTGTGGTTAGTATAGACCGTGGAATGGCAGCCATCGCATTCCTCACGCTGAACTCTTAGCGTGGCCTTCCCTTGCACTCTGACTCTTGAAACCTGAAAGTCAGGGAGGAAAAACTTGGAGGGCCTGAGCTGGACTCGTGAGCCCCCCCTGGAACAACCTGTATTAAGGTTGTCAGCAGCAATAGGAAGAACGGACCCTGTGTCCAGCTCCATAGCCAGGGGAACTCCCTGCAACTTAACAACCATGCGCAGTTGTGTCTTAAGGGGCCTATGAGTCCCTGTTTTACACACACCCCTACGGGACGCGCAGAAGCCTACCCTGGATTGGCTGGGGACCATGGTACCTTTCAGAGGCAACTCATTAGGGGACTTGTGTATCCGGCGACCCAAGCAGGCTGATGCAATGTGGCCTTGCTTGCCACAGCAGAAGGAGAACGGCAGTCGGCTCTCCTGTGGCAACCCCCACAGCCGAAACATCGAAGGGATGCAGGCGGTGGCCCTCTGCGCTCTTGCAATCTTCTTGCCACCACTGGTTGAAGTCTGTCCTCAGATTCGTCTCCGGAGGCCTCTCGCACGACTTCTCAATGGACGGGGACTGCAGCTGGAGGGTTCTTGGTCTCGAAGTGTTGGACAGTGCTGTACCCGATAGCCTCGTCCACGTCTCTCACCGCAAGGAAGAAGGAAGGAAGGAGAAGGAGTTCCACGAAGCCAAGCCCACCTCCAGCGTTTGCGTACTGGTAGGCGGCTGCTTCTCCAGGATGCCGCGCTTCTCGGAGAAGGGGTCCCACGAAGCCAAAAGCCCACCTCCAGCGTATTCATACTGGCAGGTGGTTGCTTCTTCTGGACGCCGTACTTCTCGGAGAAGGGGTCCCACACAGCCGAGCCTGCTTCCAGCGTCTTCATACTGGCAAGCGGTGGCTTCTCCTTGATTCCTTCCACTTCGAGGCATGAGAAGGGGTCCTGTGAAGCCGAGCTCACCTCCAGCGTCGTCATGCTGGCAGGCAGTCGTTTCCATCGGACGCCGAACTTCTCCGCTCGTCAGGCCTTTAGATGAATAGGCCTAACAGCATCGTAGCAGTCTTCCAATGCGGCGAATCCCATCCTCGTCGCCAATGTTCTGTTCTCGACACAGGCATGGAGACGAGGCAGTTTATGCAAAAAGATGTTCTTTATTTGGTACTTACACTGAACAGAAGCCAGAACAGAAGAGAACAGACAAGAGAGGAAATAATGGCAACATGCCCTTTTTATACTCCCCCTGCAAGGGGAGGCTCAACCAATGACTGCAGGCTATTCTCCCGCCTCGCGCATGCGCCCGAGGCTGGAGACAGCCTGTCTAGGTCCCGGGCAGACATGTGGTCTGTCCGGGTCTCTGCAACGGTCCCGGGCAGACATGTGGTCTGTCCGGGTCTCTGCAACTTGTTTCCAGTCATCCTGGGCCTTGCTGAATGACTCAGCAAGGCCCAGCCTCTTTACAGACTTTCTGAGCCTTGCTGAATAACTTCAGCAAGGCCCAATACATAACAGTTAAATACATAGATTTTTGTTTTGTTTTTTAAAAAAAATCTGTCCTTGGAGAAAATAGCTACTAGGACGATCAGATGCTTGTAGGAACTGCTCTGTTCTAAACTGGAAAAGGCTTCTTTCCACATACTAAAATCTTCAAGCCTTATACCATGAAAGGCCATTTTGCAAACTACAGATGCTTTTCTTCTCTTACTGCTTCTTCCACCCCATTTTTCCCTATCCATGTTACTATTTTTCTATTGTTGCATCTATTAGTTCTGATCCCTCCTCCACCTGTTTTCAAAAATGGTAGCAATTACTTTTGCAGATGAAAGGAGGAATGAGAAATCTGGCCCATGACATAAGATTCAGCAGTTAGTTCATGCCTCAGATATGAATAATTTATGCTCACAATTTCAAGCAAGCCAAAAACCTCTCCTCCTGTACTGCTTAGCCTCTTTTAAAAAAAAAATGAAACACACAAAACAATGTGGTTTAAATTATTGTTACTGGTCCTGTACTCTTTATTGTACATTCAATTAGGAATGAGCTGAACTCAAAGATGAAAATGCTCCAAGCTTCTTATTATTCCTCCTTGTTTTGATCTTACCCATTTCTACATTTAATGACTGGATATATTTAGGATGCCCATAAACCAAAGGTAGCAGAATGCTGAACAGTTAGTATTTTTGACAGAATTTGCTTGCCATCTTCTGCAGGAAGTCATCTTTATTTGCACATGCCTTGTATTTGTGATGCTCAATGCTTGGGTTGCTTCAAGCCTTTCCAGTAATACAATGCTTATATTTAAAGTGATGGGACCACATATATCAACCCAAGAACAATGGTTCCTGTCATCCTTCACCAGAACAGAAGATATAAACCATCAGGAACCAGCAGTAGTGTGTCAATTGTGTCCATTGGCTGGTTCCAGAGCCAGTAATCATACTGCCTGCAGATTACTGGGACTTTTCTAAGGCTTCTGGATTCTGTAGACCTTAGCTTGATCCAGGAAAGTTCTTCTTTGCACAACCAGAATCTCACAAGAAATATTTGTTTTTAACTATTACTTTCTTCTCAGTTATAGATTCTTTTTTCATTTGACGAATTTAGAAATTTAGAAAAGTAAAAAAGAAAGGTAAAGTTAATTATATACATCTGCATGCAGCCATTCTGGAATACACTGTTAATGCCTAGTGTCAATGCTGCTAACATCGAATGTTTTTGCCTGACATTATATGTGGATGCAGACATTTACTATTTAACCTGTGTATTACTTTAGAGCCACTATTAGATGGTACGGAGGGGGGAGTGGAAGAATGTGCTTGGGAACTAGTTAGCCATAACAATATTTCAGTAGAGCATCTTCAAGGTTGGATGTAATGCGAGGAGATAAAATATGGCGCGTTATGGAACTGGAGGGAAAGTTTACACTTTAAACTAATTGGAGAATGTGATTAATGACTGTCAAATGAGGGAGGGAAATGTGCTCAGATACTGTGGGATGAAGTAGGAGGGTTCAGATTTTGGCTTCGCTTATGTATGTGCCGAAGCTATGTTGCCATTAAAAGATTCTTAAAGGAAAACAATGCCTCAAGTTTCTTTGAAAAGCTTCTTCTTTCAGAACCATAACAGCCTAGTATTAGTTACATTTTTGCATATTTTCATCAGAAAATGTTTATACTGTACATATACACATTATTTACAATTGATTATTTTGTTCTTGAATTGCCAAATTAAAATTGTATAAATGCTGCAATTCAATCAAAAGTGTTATTCATGTATGATTCTTCTTTAAAAGTTCTGCATTCTCCAGAATCTGCAGCACCCAACTACCTTGGTGGATTTCATTATTAGAAAACAACAAAAAATGTGAATTGATTTATTAATAAAGAGTCCCTCTCCAATATTTTTCCACCTTCTCCTCTCTCTGCTTCTCTCTCAACAACCTTTAATGCCATTCAAAAGAAGCCTTGAGATAGCAGATGAAGACCTGAAATTGTCTCTCCAGGAGAGCCATCTTTAGTTGTGGTTTAACTTAGACTTCCTTTCATTCTGTTCTGAATTCTAGGTGCTGTACAATCCATTAAAAGAATACATTTTTGTTTTTTTTAAAAGCCTTGATTCTAACAATCTATGGAGATTCTTGGTCATCCAGTTCATGATTGTCCCAAAGATGATTTTTCAAAAGGCAACTGGACTTACCTTGAAGACATTTCGCTTCTTATTCAAGAAGATTCTTCAGTTAGGAAGAACTGAAGAAGTTTCTTGGATGAGAAGCTAAACATCTTCAAGGAAAAACAAGGAAAGTCCAGTTGCCTTTTGAAAAAGCACCATTGAGACTTGATTCTAACAGACTAAAAATCTGAATGAACGAAATAATTTTACCAAGATTCTAAGGATATGCATTGCAGGACTGGGATGGCATTATGTTGACACAAATAGTAAATCTCAATTTGGTGAAAAGAGTATCTCATTAGCTTTAGAACAAAAAAAAATCACAAAAAAACTAATGGTCCAAACTTTACCAGGTTTACTCTGTCTGACAAAGGAAGATACTGTAATTGAAAACTTAAAATTTTCAATATTAGGTTTGGGCAGATTTTTGTCCATCATTTTACCCATTAATTTTTCATTCAGCATCTGTTAGAAATATTCTTGTTCAATTTTAATATCATTTAGATTTTCTTTATTTAAAATAAAGAAAAAAATAAAATATTATTGCACATGTGATCTGTTATGCAAAGGAATCCTCCTTTAGCATTCAGATCCCAAGCTGTGGGTGCAAATATGCATATACATTGATGTCAGAATTGACAGAAATGTCATGAATCTGGGTATATCAATCAAATTTCAAGCAACAATTCTCTGTGCGAACTGAAATTCCCAAGTTTTCTGCAAGGTCAATGCTAAATATAAGGCATTGTAGTAGTCAGAAATATTGCCTGAAGAACCTTATGGAGGCTAAATATTTCCATGAAAAGTTTTCCACTTCAAACAAATTTGGCAATTTCAGAGTTGTATAATATTTCCTATTCAGGTGAATATTCTAAAAATTGAGAAGTTAAACCTCTGTTGTTTAATAATTTTCTAGCATTCTAGTATTTTTTCTGCACATCAGATATTATAGTTCTTGGTAAATCTGGAGACAATGTTCAAACCCCATACAATAAAATAGATTTAATGTTTGTTCTTATCAATGTAGCCAAATGCTTTTGTAGATGAGGACACTGAGTTGAATACGCTAATCCAGGGGTAGGCAACCTTGGCTCTTTTATGACTCGTGGACTTCAACTCCCAGAATTCCTGAGCCAGCATGGCTCAGCTTGGAAACCTCTCCCTTTCCCCTCAGCATGGCTGGCTCAGGAATTCTGGGAGTTGAAGTCCACGAGTCATAAAAGAGCCAAGGTTGCCTACCCCTGCGCTAATCTGAAGCATAGCAAGATCTTCCAATTCAAACTTTTTTGGAAAGTAGATATCTACAGTAGTAGTATTGCCAGCATATGCTCAGAGTATGAATCATCATGGCAAATTATCCTGTCCATAAGTGGTAAAACCTGGCAGCCTCTCTAAAGCTGTCAGAAAGTCATGAGAGACTTTACTTTTCCAAAAAAAACCTTAAGGTGAATGTAACACCCTCTGAAACAGGAGAAATGCTGGCAAGCAAGCTATTCACATTTCATCCATCTTAGAAAGACCTGTTCTGTCCAATCCTTATTCAATCCAATACCCCAGCTAATTTCCATTTCAAAACTTAGTTTCCTCACCTTTCAGATGGCAAGAAAAAATAGAGCCATGTGTCATCAGACTATTAATGGCACTTAACTTAAATCATCAAATACATTTCTCCTTGTCTTATTCATCAAGCGGCTATACTGCATTCTCACTGTGGTAAGGCTGGACCTCATCCAGGGAATGCAGCCAAAGGAGACTATCCAGAAAGTGTTGGGGGAACAGAAAAAATAAAAGGCCAATCAGTATCTGGGCTGACATGAATACATTCAGAGTTTCCAGAACAATTACTATATGTACACTTCCTTCCTTCCTTCCTTCCTTCCTTCCTTCCTTCCTTCCTTCCTTCCTTCCTCCCTCCCTTCCTCCCTCCCTCCCTCCCTCCCTCCCTCCCCTAATCAAGAAATAGATATCTGGCATATATATTGTATACATTTCTCCTAATTTTACATATTTTATATATTTCCAAATATATGAATTTCCTGCAAGTAAATTTCCCTAGTATAAAAATACATGCTTTATTTTATTCCCAAAATTTCACCATAAAGTCATGAAATGCACAAAGGTCAATAGATAATTGCATCACAATTCAATCTGTAAAATGCAAATTATATAAACTACAGTCGAAGTTTTCCCCTTCCCTATTCCCTATCAGACAATACCCAGGGGGTCTACATAGTTCAGCACCCTTCCTACCACCAGAAAGGTGAATGGCAAATTTGTGTCCCAACCTTTTTCTTAGCATGCTAGCTTCTATTTCTAAGAATTAGTTGCTTCTAAGAAACAGTTTTCCATTATGTAATCTTTTAGCTGCTGGCATAAATCATACAGTATGCAATTTTTCCATATATAACCTAACTATTGAGTCTGGAGATTTGAGGATTTTAAACACCTGAATTGTTCACATTTCTCCACAACATGTACCATTCATTTGTCAATGTTATCTCAAATCAGCAGCATTGTTGTCTTCAAATATTTTTTTTATTCCTAACAACTGATGGCAGTTTATTATCCTTTAGCCAATAGTGTGTGATCTTATAAATAAAACATATTTACTTATGATCCACTGGACTAATAGGATATAATCATTAATATTTTAATTACTTAGTTTAAAATTTGGTGGTTCCTAGTTATCAATAAAACATATTCTAGATATGTACAGATTGACTAATAATAATATGTTCTTGAATTCTGCTCCATACCAACCCTATGCTGACTACTCTTTTGTTTTTTGCATTCATCTTTCTTCCTTAATTGAAAATGGGGATATTTTTCTGGTTCTATTTCTCTGGATTATAACTGATTTCACATTGTAATTTCTTAAGTATTATATAGAGAGGCTCTTTTAGAATTCTACAATTAACTCATCTGATCTTTAAAACAAGAGCTTATTTTTTTTTAATAGAAATTCTCTAAATCTATCTTGGCAAAAAACAACTTCTTGTATCATTTTAATATTCTTGTCCCAATTGAACATAACTGTTCTTGGAGTCAAGTTAAAGCAATCCAGATATTGAGTATTTCAATCTTCACTTCAACTCTAACAGAATATCAATCTCAGCAAATACAAATATAAGTTATTTGACTTGTCTCAGTACCTCTCAAGAGCCTTAATTCCTTCTGGGGCTGATACTTTCCTTAAACTAAACTATTCTCTTGAGTTACATGTTATTCCTGATCATATCATTTTAAAATATCATCAGAGAACTTATGTGTATCTATAATTTTTCATTCTCATGTGAAAGTTTTTGAATTCTTCTCTTTTTCATAAATTCTAGCTATGGAATCTCAACCAACTTTTTAAATTCTCTGACAATCCAACTTACACAACTAAATAGACTCAATTCTGATAATTCTTGCCATTATAAATACTAAGATGATGTCTCTATTCCTCAAGATTCTTTGTAATTCCACTGTATTCACCTTTTAATCATAATTCACCTTCTTACAGCTTCAGAAAATTGAGGTTGTCAACAAAGCAAAATGAAGCAAAAATAATAATGAATGCTGCAGTAGATGTCAGAATTATTGGAATCCTTCATTGCCAGCAAGACTTGTTTCTATTAAAGTTTTGTCACTTGTTTCAAAAAACCTTTATTGTGTCTTCCAGAAATACAGTGTTAGTTTCATATTCCCAATCTTCAACCTGATTTCTATTTTCACTTTCATGATTTTCATGCATAATAACATACAGTATTTGTGTGCATTACAGATACTGTATGCACAATCTGTAGCCAAGGAATATATGTGACCTTCTGGGAGCAGTCCTCTTAACCGCTTCAAAAGCTGTTAAGTAATTGCATTGGTGTAATTAATTTCATGTAATTTAATATGATTTAAAGGTACTTAAATACTATTAAATTTAGCTTCTGTCCATGTTTTACATACTCCTGTTTTGGAATATGCCTCTATAAGCATGTGACCCAAAGGCTTGCTGTAGTCTTCAGTCTGAAAAAACAGCACATCATTTTATAATTTTAATAGCAGGGATTGATGTTTGCTATTTGTTTAATGGCCCCTGCTTTGTGGATTTTGTTATTAAAGAATTATACTCTGGGTTATATGTTGATTTAACATTTTTAGCTGTTTGTGTGTCTTTTTTAGTTTTGGGCACTGCCCAAATCTACTGAAAGTGGGTGGCCAGTAAAATTACATAAATCAATCAATAAAATTACAAGCCATATCACACCAAATTTCAATAATCTTTATTCTCACTACACTAGGATTTCAACCTCTATTATTTGTGTCCTATATTCTATACAATAAATCTCAAAGGTCATGAATGAAGCACATCCCGATTTTACTGCTACATTTATCTGCAAATGCTTGGGCTCTATTTCCATTGTTTTTACTTATTTGTCTTTAATGTGGCAAGCCAAATAAATTAATACATACTTAGAAGCATCAAATAGTACAATCTATATGACGTATAGAGAGCCACTTTGGTGTGGTGATTAAATCATCAGGCTAGAAACCAGGAGACAATGAGTTCTGCCTTAAGACTCAAAGCCAGCTGGGTGATTTGGACCAATCCCACTCTCTCAGTCCTAGGAAATAAGCAATACCAAACCACTTAAAAAAAAAACTTGCCAAGAAAACTGCAGGACTTGTCCAGGCAGTCCACCAGGAGCCAAAAACTGATTCAGAGGCACCAAAAAAGAAAAATACATATGCATAATGCATCAAACCCCAACTGGGGAACCTTATGAATTCAAAGCATCCCTGTTGTCCGTAATTTCAAGAAAAACTGTAACATTCACAGTTTATAATAAAGTAAACAAACACTTTGCAACCCAATTCATCTTGCTGGACAGTACTGCATTTTGCTTCAAATCACTAACTACTTCATTACCTAATGTAATCTAATGATAAAAATTATTAAATTTCTCTTTACTTTTGCTTTAACTATTTGCTTTCTGTCTGGTCAGCTAGAGACAAAAGGAAGTAACAGCAAGATAAATCACTGTTCCCTTTATCCCATAATCTGATATCTATAGCACGTAGCAGTTTGATTCAATTAATCCACCTTGCAACTGGGTCTAAAAGTGAACATCCTGGCTACAATATTTGGTGGACTGCAGAATTTTTTTTTTCATAATTCCTTCCCTCCCATATCTAGCTTTATGTATCATCCAGCTTGATGAAAAAATCTGGGGTACCATAATCTATTTATCTTTTTAAAAAGTTCCATTGTACCCTTCAAAACGGAATTCTGCCAGAATGGCTTACTATATACTGAAATTGCAATCTCACTTTTTAAATTAGAATGATTCTTTACACTAGACTAAAAAATACCAGGTGCCAGAAAGATAATAAAATCAGGTCTGGCATGCCTCACTGGGAAAGCCAATACAAACCACCAAGGAGGCTGCCACTGACAAGACTTACTTGGGTGCAGTCACTCATCACACATTAGTGGGGGGAGGGGTGTTAAAACAAACATTTCAGCAGGAACATACTGGAGGAGGCTTTCTGTAACATACTCCTAAGCAATTACATTCTCCTCATACTGTAGGTTCAAAACCCAGCTCTTTGTTTTATAGTGTTTTTAATCTGCTCCAATACAACAGGAGCAAAGCATCTTTTTTAGGCCACAAAGTTGCCTACTGATCACTTAGGAGATTCATATGCATATGTACATACATCTTACTGACTCTTCCCATATTCCTGCTCCCACACACTTCATCTGACCGTCCAGGAACTGAAACTCTATGACCACTCACAGCCTCACCAATATTTGTCACTCAGCAAAAGGACTCCATAATCAACTACTGAGTGTTCTTTCAACAACTGTCACTACCTGTTAGCAGATGTGTGATCACAGTGGCAATTCAAGCAAGGTAAAGAACAGCACTGAAACGGAGGTGGTATAATGATCTTGGCAACAGTAGGATGTGGTTTGTCACTGATATTTTTCCAGCTTCCAGTCTAGCCTAAATCCTTGGATGGGCAACCCAGTATTAACCAGGTCCAACTGAAGCCTCCTAGGTATTTCCCATCCTAAACTGTTTTCACAATTCCAAAACAAAAACGAATTGACAGAGCTATTTTTTAGAGAACCAGCTTTTACTGGGGCAGGGCAGTAATAATTTAGCAGCCTCTGTCTCTCTCTCTCTCTGAATTCACTGAGTTTCCTTCTGAATAATACATGCAAAGTAGCTTTAAATAGCAAAAGCGGTTGTTGCAGAGTACTGTCCGTTACAAAATAAAGTATAGAAGGAACAGATGGATTCCTGATTTGGTTTGTGTCTCTTAACATGTTAAATATGTTTAACATAACTCTAAATAGAAAATGTATATTATGCAACTGTATAATACAGAATATAACTGTTCAGCACAAGAGCATTCATTACCTCAGTAGTGCAAATCAAGAAATGGGGAGAAAAGATCATTACTGGCGAAAATCAATCCAAATATCTATTATTATAGCTATTAGCCAATGTGCTTGCTTGCTTTTTTTTAATCGTGATTTTGACCAATATATGGTGCTGACAAGCCAACTTGCAAGGGCACAGTGGGATTCTAGGCTTGAAACGAACTACTCTGGCTCTCTGCTGCTTGTAGATGTCCCTTCTCCCTCTCACAGATACAATACTTGAAACTTCAAGCACAGTAACGCAACGCCCAAAGGCAACGACCCGACTGAAAACCCTTTGGGGCTATTCGATCCCACGGCAGGAGATTCGACCACGCGTCACGGGTCACGTGTACCTAGTTTGTGCCCAGTTCTGCCTTTAAGCTTCTTACGAACCTCCGTTCTCTTTCAGTCCGTATAAATTATGAACAAATGCCAAGACGGCCCCATTCTCCCCCTCGGGCCTAGCCTAGCCTAGTTCCACAACTTTACCTGCGACAATCGCCGGGTTGCTCTGCCCGCCCTCGGGTTTCACCCAAGCTTCGATTGTGAATTCGCCACGGGGCAGCTCGGCGAGGGCTCCCGGCCGCAACAGTAGTTGCGCGGCTCTGTCGGAGAAGTAAAGCGCAGCCACGGAATCCGGCGCCCAACCCGCAGCTTGGGCAGAAGGGCCGGCTTTTGCGCTTTGGCGTAGCGGGAAAATGTTGCTCTCTTCCCACGTGTCTTCCACGCTGCTCCCGTCGGAACTGGGAGCGCGGCGGAGCCTTGAGGGCGCCGTTCTGTGCCCCGACGCCGAGGCTGCCGCTCCCACGTTGGGACGAGGGTAGCTCGCATAAGGGTGCTGAGGGAGAGTTGCGGCTCTGGCTTTGGTAACCCAGCAGGGCTCCCCGTCCTGGGATGCCGCAGACCGGCTTTCGCTCTGCCTTCCCCAGGAGAGGTGGAGGCCTTTCAAGGCCAGCAGGCACACGACCGCCGCCAGGAGCGACGAGGCAGGTGGACCAGCCATCCTCCGACGCGCAGCTTTCTTACGGCGCTCTCCTGCTTGAGGCCCTTTCCGAACCCGACTTGATCCCCTTCACGGGATGGTTTCTTTGCTCCGGAGCGCTCCTGGGCTTAGGTTGTGTTTTGCCTCTGATCTCTCTGCTTGGCGCGCCGAGGAAAGATTGGGAGCATCATTTCGGCCAGCAACGCCCTTCCCAGAAGGCTTCGTGAGGACGAGTGGCCGCCCGCGGCATCGTTAGAGCATCCTCAAAGCCTCTTTGTTCGCTCCCTCCCCGATCTTTCGCGCTTTCTCTCGCGCTCTCTTTCTTTCTCTCTTTCGGGCTCTCAGGTGCGAGTCTTCCTGCTCTTCTCCAAAAAGCTGCGCTCCTGAGGTCAGAGGCAGGTTAGTGCCAACGATCTGCCGGTTCCGTGCTGTGGGTATTCCCAATTTCTTTTCAGGTGATGTGCAGCTAGATGTCCAGCTAGATTACTGAATAAGAGAAACAAAGGTAGCCGGAAGATAGTTGGATCGTAGGAGCCTCCCTACCTCCTTGAAAAGATTGATGCTACTGCTGCTGCTGCTGCTATTGACCAGCCTCATAAATTCTGTCTTGTTACTCCACCTCTCTGCCCCTTCTATCCTGGCTCCCACCTTCCAGTCTATGGCTCCTCCCCACTGCTTTGGGAGTTGCTTGCAATTTCTTTGACAGCTTGGTCCTCACTAAGGACTATATTGGTGGGGGAAGATGGAAGCCCAAGTCTCTTCTATCTGCGGTGATCAACAGGGCTTATTTCCAGGAGGGAATACCTAAAGGGGCCACCACCGAGTGAAATTGGAACTTATTTCTGACTGTTAGGCTCGATATTCTTATTTTTAAAGTACACAACAAGGCAGGCAGCCCTGCTTCCCATCTCATATCAGTGACTCCAGCACTGCACAATTACTTATAGCCCAATGCACCTTTACTTCAGCATAAGGTTCCTTCAACTCAGTGGTACTCAATTTCCAGTAAAACATATGCTGGATACAACTGCACACAAAAAGATAGGTGTTTTAACTTATAGAGAATTATCTTCAGCCTCTAGATTTTGGAGTTATGTCGACTTAAGAATTGCTAGAGATCTTTGTCCTCAATACATTTGCACAGAAGCAAATCTTGCAAAAAAAAACAACCACTTGATCTTCCAATAAAATCCTGACACTAAGTGCTTTGTCTTTGGGTAGCCTGGAACAATTCAAACAGTCCAAAGTAATGCTCTGGACATGCTGCTTGATCCCTGTGCTTGTTTACTCTGAAGTAAGTCCCATTGAGTTCAGTGATGAATGTACTCATTGAATGTATGTACTCATTTCAACACAATATTGAAGCTTTAACCAGAAGATATTTCTTAAGAAAAATGCACTTAGAACAAGGGCATTTTAGGATTTGTTTTATGTAAGTCAATAGTGCTAAGATTCAATTAACAGTTTAATTCAAAACTATTAAATTCAATCAAAGCCTTGCAGTTGGCTCCAAAGAGATGCCAAAACTCCCTAAGCAGGCCAAGAAAGATCTCCAGTGCTTTGACTTACAGCTGATATGCTGAGGATCTTTTGGAATAAGAGAATTAGTTAATACCAAACATTTGCTGGAGATGAGCAATAAGATTATTGCCTTCCAAAATATGGGGTAGAGTGATGAAGCTTCCATCTCCTCTAGACTGGTGCAGATGCCAAACGGCCAAAGCAGCACAAGAAAGCTGTCTAGTGAGGTCAAGTGGATTAGACAGTACATTGAATCTGGTGGTGGCAGAGCGAATGACATGCACACAAAACGTGACTAGAAACGCACAGGCTGCTTTTGATGTGCAATACACACAACTCATTAACACACCCACACAATTATGACAATATCAAAAAGAATTTGAGTGGCATCATCCTTTGGCCAGCTTGTTTATCTATTTTCATCTCCCCTCTATCTGCTAACCCGGGGAAAGATAATCCATCTGGCCAAAAAATAAAGTCAGATGCAGATCTCCAAAACTGGGTATTCTTGCAGATTTTTGAACAGGCAATATGGTAACTGCCTTCATCCAGGATTGTGTTTGTGCACTGTTTTGTGGGATTTAAAATTTCTGGATTGCTAATTGGAATTAGCCACATCACATTTATTTGCCTTTCTTTTTAGAGCAGAAGTAACATTTTTCCTGTGTAGGTATAAGAGTTGCAGATGAGCTGCAAATTAATGTTTATAGATGCACCTGTTTCTTCTTTATAGCAGATAATGTCCAAAATACTATTGACCTCATGAATTGTCATATTAAAGATTTTGGTTCTTCTTAAATAATTGCAAAACTCAGGAATTTCAACTTAAGATATTGTGGCTGGAATTTCACTGTAAGAATAAAAGAGCTACCACTGAAATGAAAAATACCAGTAGAAAAGTGTATAAAGGGACTGGAATATCTGGGCCACAGAAGACAGGAGTGAAAAGAAAAAGGACAAAGATCTATAAATAATAAAAGAACCTTCTACTCTCTCCCAGAAGTCTCTTATGTGCTCAGGACTTCAGTATCAGCACAAGCTATGTTTTAAATAACAACACTAGTTCTTGTCATTTGTTCTCTCCATTTAAAAACCAAAAAACCAAACCAGGTTTTATAAATAAGAGCTCAATTCTTGTAGAATTCATTCATACTGATTTTTCAAATAGCAGCTTCACTTAGAACTCCCTCCAACCATCAGTTGAAATCTGCTATGCCACATGCATGCTTTTTCCTCTGCACTGCTCATTTCACGCAAACCAGACAGTTTTCCTGCCTTTTCCTCGTCTCCTTTCTCTCTTTGCTCAGGTGCCTAGGATTTCCTTCCTGCAACAACTGTGGTAACATCACATTCTTGGCTTTGTACCATCTCATATTCTCTGCCTCAGGAAGCAGTAAAGGAAAGTCTGGAACCCAGACGTGCTTTTGGTCAATTCCACTATGTCAAATTTACAAAGC
This sequence comes from Azemiops feae, assembly GCA_023970755.1. NCBI lineage: Eukaryota > Metazoa > Chordata > Lepidosauria > Squamata > Viperidae > Azemiops > Azemiops feae. The sequence goes on from JALGBA010000616.1 coordinate 1,610,108, forward strand.
CAAAAAAGAAAATGTTCCTCTCTCTACCTTCCCACCCCCAGTCTAAGGTTTGGGGCAATCCTTCCCTCTTCCTTTTGAATTTACTTTAAAGCAAAACTTCTGTGGAAGTTGACATGTGGAAGAAAGTAACCTATACGTGTTAAAACCTTCTGCCAAAGCTGGCCAAAGCAATATGAAAAAACAAAGAAAAGGTAGGGGGTCAAGAGTACTTAAAGCATACACTGCCCCCTAGCCCCCCTATGCAGTACTTACCATGCAGCAGTCACTGCCCTCAGAGGAGACACACACACATACTTCCTTGGTGTTTTAAACCCACCAGAGGAGGAGGAAAAACCACTTGTGCCAAAAATAACCCATTTAAGGAAGAGGTGGGGGGAAACTTCAGGAAATTGTTTATTTTGTTTAAAAGTTCATGTCCTGATTTTACACAAGTAGGGGTCTTTAAAGGCTAGCATGAACTGTTTTGAAATCTCATGGTTGAGATCTCTTGCTTTTTCTTTTCCTGTATTCAACTCTTTTTCTTCTCTCCAAAGCACTATCTGTGGCAATCAGGCAAAAGCAAGGTTGCCAGCAAAAAGCTGGGAGTGGGAGGCCCCTTCTAGGGTACAGGCTTTCAAATCTGGGGGGGGGAAGGAAAAGGAAGAAAGAAAGAAAAGAAAGAAAGAAAGAAAGAAAGAAAGAAAGAAAGAAAGAAAGAAAAAGAAAGAGAAAGAAAGAAAGAAAGAAAAAGAAAAAGAGAGAAAAAAGAAAGGAAAGAGAAAAAGAAAGAAAGAAAGAAAAAGAAAGAAAGAAAGAAAGAAAAAAAAAACACTTGGGTGGAATGGATTTAAGGAAGTTCGGCAAGAATTGTCTCCTTTTGTTCCTTGAAAAAAAATTGGGGGTGACCTAAGACAGAGAAGAGGGGATGACAAAATTGGTTGGAAAACTTTAGTGGATGGAATTGAGAAGGCAGGAGTGGAATCTCATTTAGTGCATCTCATTTACTTATAAAGAACGTGCATTGGAAGGAATGGCTGCATAAACAGGGAGCAAGAGGGAAAATAACTGCTCTCCTCTCTGCTGTGGGGCAAACAAGGACAAAAAGGGCTTCAGAAAGGGAAGGATTTGAATCTGGGGCAGAGGAGGATCTGACTACCAGCTAATGAAATGGAAGGTGAACACCCCAACAGATTCACCTATTCCAGAATGATGTTGCAAAGATAGGAATGTGATTTCCCCCCTCCTTAGAAACAGCTGTTCCTGTCCTCTTTCAAATCAAGAAATCTAAATCATACATATGTATGCTTATTTAGAAATAATTTCTGCTAAAATAAAGACTTAAATACGAGAAAATTTGGCTGAATATAATTTTTTTAAAAAAGATTATGTTAGGTGGAGTAGAGTTAAATAATCTAGTAGTTGATCAGTCATCCCTTGGAGTTGTGCTCACTTTGGTTGCAGGGTAGAATAGAATAGAATATTCTTTATTGTCACTTTGAATGTACACTAATCAGCATATATTAAAATGAAATTTCGTTGCATACAGCTGTCAAAGGATCACCACCTCCAATATACACTACATAAATATAACAAAAAAATTGCATATACGAACATATTGACATATATTTACATATATAAAAATAACATTCCTATGTATTTTCTATTTCTACAGATAATGTTTTGAAGGCAGAAGTAATTTCTTGAGAAACGTGGACTGCTTTCATGAGTGGCACTAAAATAAGCACATTTCCTGTTCTTATGAGGGGATTTCCACATGTGAGGTTTAAATGACATTTTTCTACTTATTGTCCACACAATATAAATTCAAAGCCTAAATTGGCAGGCATGTCTTTTTTACTTAATACAAAACAGAGAAGCCAATAGAATTCAAATGCATGCTTTCAAATATTATATTGGTCAAACTTATTTGTTTTATGTTCTGCAAAGTCTCCACAACATTCAAAAGTCAGCCATTGTGGGCTTAAAGGCATTCTTACTATGCTTTTTAAAAGCTGCTCCCACTTTCCATTTTTTTCATAACTAATAAAGGATTAGAAGGACTTGTTTCTAAGGGCTATTACTAAGGATCCCGTGTGTTGGGGAAGGGGGGGCGCTGTCCACAAATAATTTAAGAATCACAGTACATAATGAAACATTTCAGCCTTTATCTTTTGGCCTCTTCCTCCAGAATTACTAGTTTATTAATATACTTGACCACTGCCTTCCAGCCAAGTGCATTTATTTTATGACACAGAGTGAACCAGCAATAAAAAAAGTATACTCATAACACTTCCAATCTTCTGTCGACTTTTCTTTCTACTCTGCCTGCAACAGGCTGGCGACAGGATACTTTTTAATGGAATAATGTTGGCATATATTGTTAGAAAAAGTGAAAAAAAATCAGCATTTGGCAGAAACTCAAAATCTAGCAGACACTGAACCACCACCTGAAATTCTCCGAAAGAAGCAGATAAACATGGAGTTTTAAAACATTTTTGTGAAGAATCTGCAATATCCAAATGCCAAAGGCCCTATCTATTAAGAAACAGGGAAATAATATTTGTCATTTATGGGGCCTAAGTTAGCAGCATAATTAGAATTCACGCTTAAGTGAACAAGGCTAAGAATACCTCAATAGTGAGACACCAAATGAAATTTGGACAAAGATCTCAAAAACCTTTAAAATAAAATAATACTGTACTGGCAAATTAATCTGTTAATGTATTTTTATTTACAAATCTTCAAAATAATGTACACAATCTACTTCAGGTCTAGGAGTTGTAAAGCTCATTGTTTTCTGCTATTTTCTACTCCAAAGAAGCAGTGTATTTTAAATTAACATTATTCAAGCTGTTTTAAAAAAATAGTAATCTTGTCGACAAAGATGTTAAAAATAATTTGGAAATATCAAGAAAATGTTTTACTTACTGTAACATTCAGAAAGAATCTGGTAGCACCTTTCAAGACTAATGATTTATTGTAAGGCATAAACTTTCATGAGCTGCAACACTTCATCAGATGAATGGTTACCTTATTTGGTTATTATAAATTTAACATCTACAGTGTCATAAACTATAGCTCATAATCAAAATGAAACATTTTTCAGTTAGAATGTTATTAAGAACTAGACATCCATGCCCCTGTTGGGTCATTGTTTCAGAGATATATCCATAGCTAAACAGAAAACAGAATGACCACAGATGGACAAAAAGGCAGGGGGAGCAGAAGCAACTGACTTCCTGCTGGCTTTCCCACTGAGTTTCCTTGTGAGAAGCTTGCAGGAAGCATTGGAAACCAACTTCCCTCCTTCTTTCCTTCTGTCCACCCTTTCTTTCTTTCTTTCTTTCTTTCTTTCTTTCTTTCTTTCTTTCTTTCTTTCTTTCTTTCTTTCTTTCTTTCTTTCTTTCTTTCTTTCTTTCTTTCTTTCTTTCTTTCTTCTTTCTTTCTTTCTTTCTTTCTTTCTCCCTTTCCTTCACTCTTTCCCTCCCTCCTTCCTTTCTTTTTCTCCCTTCCTTCCACTCTTCCAGCCATCCTTCCTTTCTGTCCTCCCTCCCTCCTTCCCTTCATTGTTTCCTTCCTCACTGTTTCTTCCTCCCTCCCTGTAATTCTGTCATTACCATCCTTCCCTCCCACCCATTCCTGCCAGCTTCCGCATTTACTTTGCTTATGGGAAGCTTGCAGAGAGAAAGTCAGTGAGGAACTTGCAAGTCCAAGGCTAGTCAGCAGGCAAGTGATTGCTGCCAAGGGAGAGAGGGAGCAAGTGGGTGTGTGGGGATGTGAGTTGGGAATGGTATGTAGGGTATATGAGAGGTGCTGCATGGGGAGAGAAGGATGTATGGGTGTATGCAAGAGATGTTACATGGATCAGGTAGGGCACTTGGGGGGGAGGCTTGGGACAAGAAGGGTGCATGGGGAGTCATAAGGATATGTGAAAGCTGCCATGTGGGTCAGAGAGAGTGCATGGGGAAGCAGCATTGATCAAGAAGAGGGAGTGGGGGTCACAATGTGAGTTCTGCCACACAGATTGGTGAGGGCCTGCAGGGAGTGGTGTGGGTTTGGGGTGCATTAATTAGCCCATTTAAGGTACGTTGGTTCAAAAACTGTTGCCCTATGATGCACTGTTAAGGTTATAAGAAAGAGTTCTAATGGTATATAGATTTGCAAAGAACAAAATAGAATAGGAGGTACTGGCTCAAGAAGGGATCTAGGTCCCTGGTGGATCACCACTTAAGTATGAGTCAGCAATGTACTGCAGTTGCCAAAAAAGCCAATGCAGTTCTAGCCTGCGTGAACAGATCATCTGAAGTGATAGTTCCACTCTATACTGCACTAATGAAGCCACATTTGGAATACTGGTCAGTACTGGTCACCATATACCAAAAAGATGGTGAGTCCCTAGAAAGGGTGGAAAGAAAAACAACAAAGATGATAAGGGGGGGAGGCTAAATCATACGATGCTCAATCATATAATGGCGGCTAAATCATATGATGAACAGCTAATATTTTAGACCTACCCCAGTCTGAACCCCCTAGGGAAGAAAAACTCTCGACTCCATTTGGGTTGAAGTGAAAAGTACTTTTACTAAGAGATGTTTTGCAATAACGTCAGGCAGAATCTAAAGTTCCTGAGCAACAATACAGAAGTATTCCCTTGGTTCCCCAGATCTCCCCCCATGACTAGTCCGTCTTTAACCAATGCGACATCGCCGAGACATTTTGAGAATTGCTGAGGTGTTTAGGCTGGTTAAATTCCACACTCAGGGCAAACGGCCTTCAAGAGTTGGCACAAACTGGATTCCAAACTGCTCTGTTCTTCTTCAACTGTTCCCCCTCCCTAATTCCCACCATAGAACCATACAGATTTATTGCCCCTGTTTTTCCCCTCCCTTCCCTGGTGCTTTCATGGCAGAATGCCAGCAAGGCGCCAAGCCGAAGATGGTGGATCTGACAAGGTATGTTTAGTCTAATGAAGTGAAAGCTCAGGGGAGACAAGAAGCAGTCTTCCAATACTTGAAGGGCTGTTACATGGAAGAGGTTATTGATTTTTTAAATTCTCCATAGCATCTGAGGGCAGGACAAGAAGCAATGTTCACTTCAACCTGGCAATAAGGAGGAATTTCCTGACAGTGAGAATGATTAGTCAATGGGACAGCTCGCCTTCAGGATTTGTAGGCGCTCCATCGCTGGAGGTATTTAAGAAAAGATTGGACAATCATTTGTCTGGGATGGTATAAGGTTTAGCTATTAAATATTCTCCATTCCCCAGAGAAAAATTTATCTGTGTTTGTTTATATTTCAGTTTTATTATTTGTATAAATAACTTAAGGCAGTGAACACACACAATACTCCCTCCTCTTATGTTCCCCACAACAACAACCTGCAAGGGGTTTTAGGCTGAGAGAGTGACTGGCCCAATATCACCCAACCAGCCTTCATGCCTAAGGCAGGACTAGATCCCACAATCTCCTGGCTTCTAGCCTCATGCCTTAACCACTAGAACAATTTTTATTCCATTCCAAATCAGATTTGGCAGTTTATATGCTCACAAACTATTAATAATTTAGAAGGCGACAACAAACAACTAAGTGCAATTAATCCATAAATCTATTACATATTAACAAGAACATATTAGTTAAACAAATAAATTATATGTCCAATTATACTTGAAAAAAATTATTTTTTCTGATTTCAATGAGAACAGATATTAAACACAAGAAATGGAGCAAATTATTAAGACACTGAAATTAAATAAAACTTCAGGTTTACATAGCATTAAAAAAGACATAACTTTGTGATCTGATATTGTCCCACGGTGTTCTTTATAAATAGTTTAAATATATATTTCTTTCACAAAACTGAGTATATAACAGAATTTGTTTTAGACCACAAAGTATTAGTTGTTAATTCCAGGAAAATAAAGGAACACATAAACACTTATTGCAGAAAAAGGCTTTTGATCATAGAGAATACATGGATGTGATGGATGGTGCCTACAAACTCTCAATAGAATAAAAGAGTTGGAAGAGATCTTGGAGGTCTTCTAGTCCAACCCCTTGCTCAAGCATACCATTCCAGACAAGTGGCTGTCCAGACTCTAGTATGATAGACTACAGTGAAGAGGCAGTTTCCCAGGAAGGAGGGAGTACCATTCCTAGGAATGGGAAATGACCAGAAACAACATAGTCTGGAGGTTGGAGACAGAGGAAGAGATGTAGGACAACCATTCCTTAAAATCTTCCAGGGTATGTTCATTAGAGTGAGAGTAGTAAAGGTTTAGTCTGGCAAGATTCTACTTATTGGATATAAGCAAATAAAGAACTGAACTTTGACTGTCCTATTCTATGTCATTCTTGATTTGGGCCTAACACATATACATTTTTACAAATTCTTGTAGATTAAAAAACATTTCAGATTTTTTCTTAACCCATACAGATCATATAAAACAAGTTATGTTTACATTATATCCAATGTTACTTAAATGGAAAAGCAAGCATGTGGAAAGAGAGCTGATCTTGCACAGAACCACTGATTTTTCTCTGCAGTGCAAAGCCATTAAGTGTGCTTTCATAAACCCATTTCAGGCATTTAGCTTTGTGCCTATACAGTATCTGAAGCTTCGTTGCACATGCTTGAAACCTCTTTCACAGAGAATCAATATTGGCCATATAAAATGCCCTTGCATCCACTTCATGTTCCAGAGATTTAGTAGAAGATATAGAAAATTCATTGAAAAATATGTGCCAAGTTCCCCAAAAGCAGAAACACAGAAAATTACACTATGGATCTGCTATTTTGTCCAAAGAGCTGTGTTCAACATGTATTGTTTTAACTTCCTTGGGCATATAAAATTGCTATTGATTCCTTTGCCATCTCAGGTGTTCCCATACTTTTCTCTAGTTTTTTCTAATCAGCATTATCCATTATCATCACAAGATTTTAAGATGTTCCAAGAGAAGCAATAAAATATTGAGATAAAGGTAAAAATTAAAGGAGGTGTTACCTGGCCATTGATATATGGTGGTCTCAGAAGCTGTAGGTGTGGGATGGTCAGTCTAGTATGTATAACAATGGCTCGGTTAGGAAACTCTATTGTTGCAACGAAGACATCAATTCAAAAACTGGGAAATTTCATGTGAAGTTTTGCATTCTCCCATTGCTTCTAGGCAACAGAACCAACAATGAGAAAGGTTAGGAACTGTAAAACATCAGCATTTTGAAAATCCAATATTGGGAGCCACATTCAGTCTTCCTTGGTGCAGAAATGAAACTTCAGATTTGGTAAGAGTTAGTTCTCTCCCCTTCCCCCAAATCTTGTTCTAAGGCATCAGGATCTTCCTTATCTTATTTCATTTTGGCTCTTTTATGGAAAAGAGAAAGTTTCCATGGCATGTCTGAAGAAATGTTGGAAAGCTTTATAGCCAGTTCCTTATTAGTGCATTAAGCACTTGGAACTCCTCCTGTCCCACTGGTAATAATTTTTTTGGGCAATAGGGAAAGGATAAAGAGGCAAACAAACAAAAAGTATAAAGAAAGATGGCACAGTTGGCAAAGGAGGATTGCCTAGGAGAATGAGAGAATGAGAGACAGAGAGACAGAGAAAAAAGGGGCAGAGTGGTTATCCTGAATGTCTTAGCTATTCTATGCATGGAAAGTGGACTACTGAGCCTGGAGTTATGCAACCTCATTGTGTGATGGATTAACATGTAAATAGATTCTTCTCCACAATGAAAACGTATCTTTTCAATGGCCAGGGAAAGGGGGGGAGTTTTTACAGAGGCAATGGCAGAAAAACTCAGAGCTGTGTTACATGCTTCGAAAGGAACATTTCTTTCTCTAATATTCTGAGTTCTACTGAAATAATTGTTTAGTTAGTAGTGGAAGGGGTACCTTCTGGGGCAGAGGGTTTGTTCTAGCTGCTGTAATAGTATTCCCTTTCTTAAACTTCTTCTGAACTTCAGACTAAATTGTTTTGAATATCCTTGGTTCTCTATTAAATATAGGTTTTCCACTTTCATTAATGCAGTGATTTACTTTTTTGCTGTAGCTATATGCCTTTATCAAAGGCTTATTTTCTGGTTTTCTCCTTTATCTTCCTTTCGATATGCATATCTGAAAATTAGTGGTTGCTTTATAATACATAATTTGTTACCATTGACAACATACATAAAAAAGGGGCAGAACTTTGCATATTTTGACTGCCGCCTTGTCCTTTTTTACCAAGCTTTACAGACATCTTTGGGAAACCTGCAGCTTCGGTTCTTCATGTGTGTTGCAATAAGTACTCAAACTTGGCAGTCCCCAACCCCAGACAATACCCCAGCCTCCTGCTTCCTCTCTACAAAGAAACTGTGTATCAGGCCATGCAGCATGAAACACAATCAGGTGGACAGTGAACAGAAGTATTTCTAGGACCCAGGAATTTCATACGAAAGAGTGCTATGATCTTAAGAGTCTTCAGGATGCAGGGCAGTTAATCAAGATATCTTAATATATTGTACAGAGCAGCATGTTATCCTGAGCATATCGGTGAGAGAGGATACTGCAATTCTTACTTTACAAATCAAGGAAATGCACATGAGCATGCTTCCAGACTAGTGACTCCTAGTCAGCTAACAACTTTTTCAGTTAGTCCAATATTTTTCCCTTTTCTTGAAAAGAAGAAGTAAATGCATAGACATTGTGCAAATGGAAAATGTCACTGTCTGTTCCTCTTATAACATTCTGTTCAGAATGCAAGTTAACAACAGGCGCTAAAAGGATAACCCAGAGGTTATCCAGGGAGCCCACAGCTGAATGGAATATGAACTTCAGTCTCTTTATATTCTGTTTCCACCACCAGTATTATACTAGGGTTTGGGATGATGATGATGATGATGATGATGATGATGTTATCCCTTCAGTCGTGTCCAACTCTTGGTGATTCTATGGGCTGGGTCTCTCCACATCTTCCAATCTTGCAGTACTTCTTTGAGTTTTTCTATGCTCTTCTAGCTGGTGTCAGTTTTGATGGTGTTCAGCCACCATGTTCTTTGACAGCCTGGTTTCCTTTTGCTGCTAACTCTTCCAAGTAATTACTATACATTTTAATAAAACATTTATCTGGAAACACTCACCAGCATCAAATTCCTGGGTGTGCAGTTAACAAGTAGGCTGGCTTGGTCGCTCAACAGCGAGACACTGGTGAAGTGGGCACAGCAGGTCTGCATTTTCTGTGTCATATGAGAAAAGCACATCTACCTTCCCCTATCCTTACCACTTTCTACAGAGGGACAATCGAGAGCATCCTGTCATACAGCATCACTGCTTCAAACAGGAAGGCGGTGTAGAGAGTGGTGAGGATGGCTGAAAAGATTATTGACAGTTCCCTCCCTTCCATCCATTGCTTGAGCAGGGTCCGCAAGATTGTCTGGGACACTACATATCCTCTTCATGACCTGTTTTCCTTGTTACCTTCTGGGAGGAGGCTCTGTGGTATCCGAAGCAGAACATCCAGATTCAGTCACAGTCTTGTTCCATACAATATTAACCTTGTGAACTCTAAAGCTTCCTCCTTCCATTATGTATTCAAGATGGACAGTGATTAATATTTATATGTTACTTATACGTAAGGGTGTAGGTCTATACATATGTTGTATATAGTATGTTTAAATGTGTGTTATGTATGTGTACTTTGAGAGCAAGCAACTAAATTTCATTTTTAATGTGTGCCATTGTGCCCACAGTAAAAAATGACAATAAAGGTTATCTATCTACATGTCAGAATAATACAGAATACAGGCTTCAACGATCTGTGAAATTCCAAAGCATTTGATCTTCAACATGACCAATAGGGGTGGCTTTACATGCCCACTTACCAGGCTTTCTTCTTCAATTTTTTTTTAAATTAAAAATAAATGGTTTTAATTTGAAAAACAGGCATGTCTTCCAGAATTTTCTTTGCTTCCCAAAATGCCTGTGGCTGCCATCTGGCTAGAAAAAAAGATAAAAGTGGGTAAGTGAGAGATCCTCAAGAAGGACAGCTAAACTGAGTACTAAATAGCATGCTAGCAACTGATGCATTGTAACTAAATAGGTGCCTTAGAACAGCATTTCTCAGCCTTGGCAGTTTTAAGATGTATGAACTTCAACTCCCAGAATTTGGGGAGTTGAAGTCTACACATCTTTAAATTGTTAAGGTTGAGAAACACTGCTCTGTTGCAACCAATTTATGATGGTGCAAGCTCTCTTAGACCATCTCCTCCAGCAACAATTCTGCAGTATATCTCCAACCCAAATTATTGGGAACCAAGAAACAAACAATGATTTACAAATACAGGTACTCTTTAAATTAAGCAACAGCATATTTCTGAGCACATGCCAAGTGCTGTTCAAGAATCTGTTTTTAGCACCAGAAGTGATTCAAGAGTACATTTCACTCCCAAGCTCTCTTAATCAGAGCAGTGCAAAAGAAGAAGAAGAGGAAAAAAAGAGAGAGAGAGAGACTTTGGGTTGTGGCTGCTTTTGTACACCAGAACCCAGAACCCAATGGATTTGCACATATCCCAGAGATTTATCAATAGATCTTAAGCTGTCTTTTCTCCACAATTCTGCAGAATTCAGCTTTACAGGTAAATATGAATAGTTTCAGTAAGAAAGCAAGAAATAAAACTGCAAAATAGTTAAATTTCTCTGTTTTATGCTCCTTTGGTCCTAAGTTTAAAAATGTTTGACTTCCAGTTTCTTTAAAAGTAGTCATGCAATGATCATTATTAACTATTTGTTAGGAGCTGACTTCTTCCTCTCATCCATCTAAGTGTGTAGTGAAACTATTAGATACAAATTGTTTTTTTCTTCAGTGGGCCTCCCACTGCTCTTTTCCCATCCCATGCTTTCCCATCCAACTCTGCCCAGAATTGATGGGCAAACAAAATAAATTTTATAAATAATAATAACTAATTATAATCCTTGCATCACTGGTTCTGAGGTACATGAAGCCTAGCATATTGAAAGTAATCCAGGATCTCATAAAGTCCCACCATGTTTATAGGCTCTACTTGAAAAATGCATAGAACTGGAGTAACTTGGAAGATAGGGGAACTTGACAGACCACTTCAAAGATACACTAGCTATTTAAAACTATTTAAAGAATTGAGTTCCAGATCTCTAGAGTAATGGCAAAAGGCTCATGGCACAATCCATGAAACAAGATATGGGAAGCAGACATGGGAATCATCCAGTTGTTAAAGCTTATACAACCACAGAATTTGAATATGCTTGAAGGGCTTTGTTGGGGTATGCTGTCCTCTCCCCTTGGCATGGGACATGGAGGTCTGACTGACTCCCATTACAAAGGCTGAATTCTGGAATTGCTGCTAGAGCTATATTTTCTCTTGGATTAGTTCTATTACTTTTTTGCAATTTGGACTGTACGTTTTTACCAATAGCTGTTCTACAAATTCCCAGGACATTGTTCAGTTTTAGTGTAAATTTATATTTGAATGATGGTATTCTTCTTGGCATTGTGAGCTACTGAGGGCATGAACTGGAAAAGCAGCAAAACTGAGCAAACAAAATGCATTATTTAAGGAACTTTTGACATTTTAGATGGAGACTCATTTGTTTAAACAGAGCTTTCACACTCGGCATCAATGGAAGCTGGAGTAGAAGACCATTGATCATGACTAGAATAATCTTGCTAGATAATCCTGGAAATGATGCAGTAACTTCCCTCCCATCCAAAATAGAAACTTCAATGTGTATTTAAAGTGCAGTCACCATTACAGTATTCACATCTACTCATGCTAGTGGCAGAAGATTATAAGAGCCCTGCCCCTGTGGTTATGAATGTAAGACATCTGCTTTGGAAAGTGAAGTGGAAATTCTACTCCATCTTTCTTGAATGGGTGTGAAAAACTGAAATACTATCTTCTGTTATTGTGAACAAGTTTCTAAGAAAGAAAGAAAAACATTTTCTTCTCTTTCTTAAGGGGAATGGATTGGGTTAGTTTTAGAAGAAAGACTATCTGAAATTTTGACTTTGCTGTTGAAATGTTTTGGAAAAGGCAGGAAAACACAGGTTTGTGATGAATGGATAACAATAGCAATTAATCAGAACTTCTTGAATGTTGTGATTGCTATATATTATTGTGGTAATTTAGGTCAAAAGAATAGTAAATTCAATACTGAAAACTATTTGATTTATCTATTACAAAGAATAGCAACAAATCTGCGTTCCAAAGAACAGTCACCTAATAAGAAACTACAACTAATTTCTTGCTATGTGCTGACAGTGCCTGTAATTGGTACCAACCCAAAATTTATAATTGCATTATGAACTGCAAATTCTTTGCACTGCACTGATATTTTTAAAGACAGAAATGTAAACTTTTAAAGTAAATCTTTATCAATTGCTGTGTTTCCCACCAAGTGCATTGTGCCATTCTCAATATATCACTCTAGCCCATTTAATGTATCTTCCCATGCAAAGTCTGTTATGGATTGCCCTGTTTGACTGTAGCCATATATACAGTCAATTGCCCTGATTGACTGTAACCATATATTTCATAACCACTTAAACCCTAAAATACTCTGGCACTTAAGTAAGCCTAGACACCACCTGATTCAATGAGATTCCAGAATTTCTCTTCAGGTATTAGCCATCCATCTTCTGCTGGATGACTAAATATCAGTAATTTAGTTTGAGCACCTGAAAATCACCAGTCTTTTTACCAGGATCTTTCCTTGTGAATCAACCACTCATGTAGCTTAGCCTTGATGGGAAATTGTACATTTATTTTGAACTTAACTGAGCAGCTGCCAAGTGAGATTTCTCATAAGAACAGAGTATATTGTGTTGCAACAAAAATATGAGAGACTATTTCACCTTCAAGATGAGTGTCTAAAATGTCTAAAGAGGGTCTGAGCTATGCTGTGATCCAGGAATTAGCCAGGCATTGCTTTCCAGCTACTCACCAAGTTTTCTCTTGTATCTAGCTGGATAACTAAGAGAAAGTCGCTGCAGTTGCAAGCATAAAAAAGTATGAAGCAAGTATGAGAAGAGGACATGAGGGAAGGATGGCTCTGAAATCACCCTTTGACTACCAGTTGTTCTGCACTTTTTGACCCATTGTCAAAAAGACTATTTTGTGAGGGAGGCCTGGGCTATGAAAGTACCTATTCCCTGACTGAGGGCTTTCTGGGAATCTTCAGCTGGTATTTTTCCTCAGCAGCAAATGCATTTGAAATTAAAATTAGCTAAAATTAGCATCAATCTCCACCAAAACTCTGCCTTTGATTTAATCAGGACAGGCAGCTATATAAAGTGTAAAGTATGGGGTGGATCTAGTGGGTCTACTGATCAGATATAATGACCCCATGGGTGATGCAGCTGCCGGACATTTGAAGAGAACAAGCTTTCTGAGCCAAAAAGGTTCTTGGAGTAGGGAAGGAGCTTATATGAAATACTGAAATATTCATAGGGTACTAAAACAAGTGGAGTGGCTGGCTGGCTGGCTGGCTAGCTTCTTTCTTATACAGTAGGTATGTCAATATGACTGGAGACAGTCTTAATCCAATATTCAGACAGCACTCTCTGCTGTCACTTTAGGTTCAAGGTTCTTTATGAAATTCTGCGTCTGTCCTTTCCCCTCTCCCTCCATTAGCCAAAGCAGGTACCAAGAGTCTATTGGGACTAGGGCTGAAGGAGAAAGAGGCAGAGAGGAGAAGAGATGAAGAAGTTGGAGTGAATTGTATTCATGCTGGTGATGGTTGGAGTCCTGATAGTGGAGGAGATTCTTTTTTTTTTTACTTTAATCAAGTAGGCCAACTAATGAATTCTGTTCTCAAATATTATGTCCATGATTTGGAAAGATTCTTTCCATTCTGCATTTTTATTCCTTGAAACATGGGATGTTTTTGCATTTTGTATTTTGCTGCAAATCTTTTCCTTAATGGAAGTAAATCACTCCTCTCAAAATCTGTATCTGTGGAGAAATGAAATAAGAATTTAGATTGGTTTATGTGTCTTTCTATAGTTTCATTTTATACATATAGTCTTTTCATGTTATTGTATAACTCTATCATTATATTTTGTGTATGCACATTTGTGTGGAATTTTACTGCCGCTTTGCTGGCAGTGATTTCAGTGCTTATAAAATGTATGCCTTTAGCTATGTCATTGATTGAAGGAGATATGGTGTCTGGTTTGGTACAGCAACTAAACAGGACAGGTATGGATTCCAACGGAGCCTGCAAAAAAAATAATTGTAACCAGCCTGCCTTTCATTGAAGACCTGTATATTGTGTGTGTCAGAAAGAGGGCTACGAAAATATCTACAGACCCCTCACATCCTGGACATAAATTGTTTCAACTCCTCCCCTCAAGATGTCGCTATAGGGCAGACATGTCAAACTCGTGACATCACGTGACATCGCGCGACGTATCAGAGCTTTTTTCCCATTGCCGGCAATGGGGTGGGCGCGGTTTCGTCGTGATGCATCCGGCCCATGGGCCGGCAGTTTGACAGCCCTGCTATAGGGTATTGCATGCCAAAGCAGCTAGACACAAAAACAGTTTTTTCCCTCATACCATCACTCTGCTAAACACCTAATCCTCACAGTATCTACAGATACAGAGTCACCATTTCATCCCCAGAGGTTGAGGAGTGTCAAGATTGTTAAAAAGGTATTATGCAATGCTTCTCATCTCTTTATGGGATAGAAGTATATTTGGGGTCTGATTGCTGGCTGTAGCATGAATTAAAACTGTATTCAGGAAGGAAATGGATAAAACAGCCTTATTGCTTTAAGAACAGAAATGGTCTAGAAATTAAAACAATAACTTTCTCATCATAACTGTAGTTTAAGAATAGAGTTTTTCTCAGCAAACACAGGATACTATGGAAATTACAATGCTAGCTTGATAATGCATTAATGATCTGGATGTAAATAGGAATAGAGGATTGTTTTGGATGTATTTTATTTCCTTAGATTTTAATGGGACTAATATGTGGCCTTGATAACAATTGAAAATACTCCATGTATTAAAAAGAAAAAGAAAAAAGAAACCCACCCATCTTTGGTACTAACAAACCACTCAATATTGCTTGAATGGTATCCAGCTACCTGAATTACAGTATGGGTAACTGTCAAGACCCACTTCAACTAATTGGAACTCCTCCATCAAGAATTCAGTTGCGACTCCCCCAGTAGAGCAGTTTACTTCTCCAGGTTGAGTACTATGCAGATCTCGCCTTCTGTCAGGACCCACTTCAACTAATCACCCAAGAAAGCAGAACTCTTGAAACAGGCATTGTCTCAAAAGGAACTTTTATTAGGGACTAGTGATAGCAGGGAATGTAAGGCGAGATCTGAAGAAAAGCCCGCGTGAATATAATTAAAGCAAGCAATATGTCCCCTCCCATCAAAGTCATAATGTCCGTTTGAACTCCAGCCAATCCACAGGTGGCTTGATGGCCGGCTGACTGGTACGGTAAGCGCACATCTCAAGGTCTTCTCCAGCTTTCGTTTCCTTGCAACTGTCTCCTAGATAAGGAGACGCATTCCATACTCAGAGGGAGGAGGCCAGACAAAGAAAGAGGAAAGCGAAAGTTACCAACATATTCCCCCATGCACCCCTTCCCCAACAGAATGGCAGGCCCCAAAAGAATAGAAGACAAAAGAGAATAGGTGAAATTTAGGTTTATCACGAGTGAAAACATTGTAGCAATCTAGGGGCTCTAACATGCTTCTTATACACCCATTCATTCTGGGAGGCAGGGAAGTTTTTCCACAAAACTAGATATCGAGTCACTCCATGATGGGTTTTAGAGTTCAAAATGTCTTTAATTTCAAAATGTTGTTCATCCTCAACCATAATGGGTGTAGGTAACAGCGGAGCAAGGGGCCTGAGAGTGGAGGTGACTTCTTGTTTCAGCAAGCTGCAATGGAACACTGGGTGAATTTTTTGTAGATTCTTTGGCAGGTCTAATTCGACTGTCACCGGGTTAATGATATGTGTAATTGGGAAGGGTCCAACATATTTAGGTCCTAACTTTTTTGAGGGTTGTAACGATTTTAAATATTTAGTGGAAAGAAATACACTCTCGCCGACTTTGAAAGGTTTTTGTTCCATCCTCTTTTTATCTGCTTGGAGTTTGTATGTCTCTCTGGCCTCATC
The DNA here is from genome assembly GCA_023970755.1 of Azemiops feae. Lineage (NCBI taxonomy): Eukaryota > Metazoa > Chordata > Lepidosauria > Squamata > Viperidae > Azemiops > Azemiops feae. The sequence continues at coordinate 1,626,243 of JALGBA010000616.1, forward strand.
GAGTGCTTTACGAACAACCGGCCAGGTATTTTGCAATTGCTTAATCCAATCTTTGAGCGATAGGATTTCGGGCTCTTTAATGGGGAGTTCTGGAATGGCCACAAATGTTTGGCCATTGGCAACCCAGTACTGGAATGTATTGCATTGTTATAGGCAACCTCAGCAAAAAGGAGTAAATCCGACCAATTGTCTTGTTGATAATTAATAAAGCACCTAAGATATTGTTCTAGAACCTAGTTCAGACGTTCCGTCCCACCATTTGTCTGGGGATGATGGGAAGATGATAACCCTTGACTAGAACCCAAAAGATCAAGAAAAGCTCTCCAGAACTTTGAAGTGAATTGGACCCCTCGATCTGAAATAATCCGATGTGGGACACCATGGAAACGGTAGATATGTTGCAGAAACAGCTTGGCTAAAGTTTTAGCAGTAGAGATTTTTGGGCAAGGTATAAAATGCACTTGTCTAGAAAACAGGTCAGTAACCACCCAGATGACTGTATTCCCAGCACTTTCAGGCAGTTCAACAATAAAATCCATGGAAATCTCTCTCTATGGTGCTGATGGGCTGGCTACCGGTTGTAGTAACCTGGGGATTTCCCTTGGTGTTGTTTTGCGGCTGCACATATGGGACAACTGGCTACATAGCTTGCAATGTCCTTTTTTAATGCAGGCCACCAAACTTGCCTTTTAATTAGGTGCAAGGTTTTCACAAATCCAAAATGCCCAGCAGTCTTTGAATCATGACCAGCCACCATCACTTTAAGTCTCAAGCTAGCTGGGACATATATTTTCTCCCCAATCCATGCTAATCTGTCTTTGAGTACACATAGATTGTTATGATTATGAAACCATTCATCAGTATTTAAAGCCTGTTTGAATTCCAGCAGTAAGGTTTTGTTTTCTGGTTCTTTTGCTCTAGCTTGAGCCCTGGTAGTGACCAGGGCAGCTAGTTGATGAGGCTGCAGGAATGGTTTAGTTATCTCAGGCTTCTTACTGTTGTATTGAGGTAATCTCGATAGGGCATCAGCTAAAAAATGCTTCCCCACTGGCAGGTAATGGATCGTGAAATTAAATCTGTGAAAATGCTGTGACCACCTTGCTTGTTTTGGGGAAAGCTTCCTGGGTGTTTTCATAGCATCTAGGTTTTTATGATCAGTCCATACCTGGAATGATATTTTATGTCCCTCAAGAAAATGTCTCCAAGTAAGTAAAGCCCACCGTACTGCATAGGCTTCTTTTTCCCACAATGCCCATCTTTGTTCAATGTCTGACAATTTCTTAGAGGTATATGCACAAGGTTGTGACCTCCCTTCCTTATTCCTTTGTAAGAGAACAGCCCCCACAGCAACATCACTGGCATCAGCTTGGATGAGGAATTGTTGGTCTGGGTCTGGATGCTTCAGGACCGGTTCCATGTAGAACAATTTTTTGACATTCACCTGTCCATTTTAATGGCTGGCTAGGTTTTGTTTTATCCCCCCCTTTGGTCTTTAACAGATTGGTGATAGGTAGGGCAATCTGAGCAAACGATGGATGAATTGTCTATAGAAATTGGCAAACCCCAGAAAACTTTGGAGTTATTTCCTGGTTCTTGGGGTAGCCCAATCCAGCACTGCCTTCACCTTTCCTGGATCCATCTCTATCCCCTCATGGGATATGCGATACCCCAGGTAATCAATACGCTCTTTGTGGAATTCACACTTAGATAACTTGGTGAACAGTTTTGCAGAGAGTAATTTTTTCAAAACAGTTCTGACCAATTTAATGTGTTTATCTTTCATTTCAGTGTAGATGAGGATATCATCCAGGTAGACCAGAACCCCTTTATACAGGTGTTCCCTCAACACATCATTTATCAATTGCATAAAGACGGCAGGTGCCCCCAGTCCAAATGGGAGTACTTTGAATTGGAAACATCCTAATGGGCAGTTAAAAGCCATTTTCCATTCATCTCCCTTTCTAATCCTTATGTGGTAGTAAGCTTCCCTCAGGTCCAGTTTTAAGAAGATTTTCCCTTTTGACAGGTGTTCTAACATGTCCTTCATTAAAGATAGGGGGTACATGTTCTCCACACACACAGGGCTGAGACTTCTATAGTCTATGCAGAGACAAAGAGATCCATCTTTCTTTTCCCTAAACAGGACTGGGGCAGCTACTCGAGGTTTAGCTGGTTCAATAAAACCCCTTTGTACATTTTTCCTTATAAACTTTTCCAGTTCACTCAGTTCTCTAGGAGCCATTGAGTACATTTTTGGTTTTGGTAGCTTCGCTCCTGGGATGATTTCAATAGCACAGTCTGTGGGGAGGTGAGGAGGGAGTTCATCTGCCTTCTGCTCACTGAACGCCTCAGCTAAATCTCGGTATTCCATTGGAAGGCTTTGCAGCTCTGACTCATTTGGGCGGAGGCAAATTCACAATGTAATCCACATCTCCCGCCAGTTTCTTTAGCTATGGGAAGGGCTTCCTCATCTGCAAATTTGAGTTGCCCCTCCCTCCAATTAACCACAGGATTCCATTTCTTTAGCCACACCAGCCCCAGGACTAACGGCCACTCCATTTCAGGAGCCACAATGAAAGCCAAAGTCTCTATGTGGTTCCCTAGGTTGATGCATAAGGGTCTGGTGGCAAATGTAGCAGGCACTCCTCCTGCAACGGATCCATCCAGCTGGCAAAACGTAATGGGAGTCTTTAATCTCCTGAGGGGTATTCCCATCTTCCCCACCAGTTCTGGACTCACCATGCATCGGGTACACCCTGAGTCCAAAAGGGCAGCTAGTTTTACTGTCTTTCCAGTGCCAGGAATGGACAGTTCTAGGGGCACTGTTATGGGGTCAATTGGCCCACTCATCAGTGGGTCATCCTCGTCGTCATCCTCCATCTCTCCAGGGTCACTGGCTTGTAGGGCCGGAGCTCGACCTACTGGACTGTTGTGCCAAGGGAGCTCCATGGCCTTCGTGGACTTCATGGCAGTTTCTCTGGCTTGAGGGGAGGGCTTCCCAGCTGGCAGGCGATCCCCTCTCTTAGCAGGCATCTTGCTGCGGCAATCAGTGGTGCGATGCCCCTCCTTTCCACACTTGAAACATGCTGTGCTGCAAGGTGGGGTGGGGGAGCAGCTCTTGCGGAGTCTCCTCACTTCCCTGGCTGCAGCTTAAAACTTTGTCTCACCAGGCGGTGTAGGTGTTTGCGTTGGTTGATTTCCATCTCCTCAGCTAGCAGGTACCAGTCGTAAAGTCGCCCCGGGGCTCCCCGAGCCACACAAGCATTATACAGCTCCTCATTAAGCCCGTCCTGGAAACAGCTCACCAGGATCTCCTCTGGCCAACGAAGGCAGCTGCCAGTGCTCTGAATTCTTCAGTGTATTCAGCGATGGGTCTTCTCCCTTGCTTCACAGTCTTTATGCGCTCCTGGGCTTTCTTGTCTGCCAGCCGGTCCTCAAAATCCCTTTGGAGTGCAGCCATAAAACAGTTGAAATTTCTCAGCTCGGGGCATTGCTGTTGTAAAGAGTGACCATCCAATTGGCCACCGCCCCTTCCAGCACCAAGGTGACCACACATACCTTCTCCACTTCCATGGGCAGGGTTCTCCCATAGATTTGCATGTAGGTGAACACCTGTGCCAGGAAATACCCCAGCCTTTTGGGGTCTTCATCGAACTTTGCCCCGATTGGGATCGGCTTCACTTCTGCTGGCTGGGGGGGTCTGGCTCTGGCGGCTTGTAGTGGGCGCCCTTGGGGTTGTGCTGCACCTTGGGCTCCGGCAGCTGCTGCCTCTCGAGTCTCCGACTCTCCCTCTTCAGATTCCTCCTCCTCCGACTCTTGGCCCCCTTTCATTTGCATTTTAAAATCATCGAGGGTTTTCTTCACATACTCCATTATAGCTTCCATAGATCCTGGTTTGGGTTCTTCTTTCTCTGCATCTTTGTCCAGGCTCTGGATTCTTCTTCTTGGCTTTTTTCTTCCCCCCCCCCCCCCGGATTAAGGTGACTTTCGGGGCTTTCTCCTCCCAGCCTTCCTTCTTTCCAACTCCGAGTGACCATCTGGCTTGATCTTCTTCACCAGATGGTCCAGCCGCTTCCAGGTCCCTGGAGAGGCTTTTGCTGTCTTCAAAGCTGAGGAGGTATTCGGCCCATTGCGCTGATTGGAACTCCTCCATCAAGAATTCAGTCGCAACTCCCCTGGTAGAGCAGTTTACTTCTCCGGGTTGAGTACTATGCAGATCTCGCCTTCTGTCAGGACCCACTTCAACTAATCACCCAAGAAAGCAGAACTCTTGAAACAGGCATTGTCTCAAAAGCAACTTTTATTAGGGACTAGTGATAGCAGGGAACGTAAGGCGAGATCTGAAAAAAAAGCCCACGTGAATGATATAATTAAAGCAAGCAATATGCCCCCTCCCACCAAAGTCATAATGTCTGTTTGAACTCCAGCCAATCCACAGGTGGCTTGATGGCTGGTATGGTAAGCGCGCATCTCAAGGTCTTCTCCAGCTTTCGTTTCCTTGCAACTGTCTCCTAGATAAGGAGACGCATTCCATACTCAGAGGGAGGAGGCCAGACAAAGAAAGAGGAAAGCGAAAGTTACCAACATATTCCCCCATGCACCCCCTTCCCCAACAGAATGGCAGGCCCCAAAAGAATAGAAGACAAAAGAGAATAGGTGAGGGGTTTTGGGGTCTGACAGTAGATTATATGACCAACATCAGGAAGGAAAGTTGGTCCACCCTCTTTTGCAGTCTTCTGTAAAAAATTTCCCAAGTTGCATGCCTAGGAGACTGAGTATCCTGGAAAAGTTGCCACCTCTCCAACAAATTGAGATCCAGTTTTCTATGCACAATTTTCACTTCAGACTCTGCCATATAGACTGATTAGATTATCTGGTAAAAAGTGAGGGTTACTATTAAATTGGTGAACAGAAGAGAGCAGAGGAAGAGAAGGACTGCTTTGGAAGAATGTGAAGCTGAACTGTAGTGTTGCACCATCCTTCTCCAAGGATAAATGCTTCCTGAAAGAAAGCATAATTTATTCTTGGTTCTACCTGATCATATGGCTCTTACATCACTGTACTTGAACTTCAAGCCTAAAGGAATCTTCCAGCTTAGAGAATGAACTGAGAAGACAATGTGGCAACATACAGCACAAGTTTCTCAAAAGTTGGAGTGGTCTCTAAGGGGAAGACAACGGAACCTATAGGTCCCTATGCTGAAAGAGAGCAAGACCAGGTTAAAACATTGCTCTTAACCATGCTGTAGCTTGTTTGGTTTTGACTTAGTATGTTGTGTGTTGTAGTGTATGTAGATTAGCAAACTATGCCCACCGAGCTACAATATCCATAAATCTTCTTATATATCATCTTCCATATGTAGTGTTTTTTGAATCAATTCTTCCCTCCTATTCTTTGCCCTAGGCCATGTTCCCCAGGTATATTTCGCTGTTTTGTGGTGTTTTCTACCAGGTCCCAAGACTCTAAATTTGTCTCGGTATTTAGAACAAGACGGGTCCACCAAATCCAGATCAGATTATAATCTTTTTTGTTTTTTCCAGTTTCTAATTGTTTTTCTTGGCAAAAATAAAATATGAACAAAAATGTGCACCCATTTTTGTTTGCATGTCTTTTAACATACACACAAGAATAACAAAGGTTGATGGGCCTTTTAGGCCCCTAAGTCCAAGACTCTGTTCCATGCAGGAATTCAAATTAAAGCATCCTGAACAGATGGATGTCCAGCCTCCACCTGAATGTATCAGTAAAGAGAAGTGCCTCACCTTTCTGGTTCCACTGTCAAAATGTCTTTCCTTGTTTAATCTTTCCCCATAAAGACCATCAGTAAGCCAGGTATCTCCCATCGTATACCTGTTCATTTGACCTTGGTTTCCTAATGAGAAACTGTCATGGTGTACTTATCATGTCATGGTGTACTTTATGAAATGTCTAGCTAAAGTCAAGATAATTATTTCTATAACTTTCTCATACTCTATTAAGGCTGTTACCAAAGCGTAAAATGAGACATGTTTATTTTGGCAAGATTTGCTATTGAGAAATCCATGTTGACTGCTGGTAATTTCCATATTGTTTTCAAGTAGTTACAGATGTATCTTTTTATGATCTGCTGTAGAATCTTCCCAGATACTGAAGTCAGACTGGCCAGTCTATAGTTGCTGTAGTATTAAAATTATCTTTGTTGATGCCCAAGATACATGTTTTACTACTCTCGGTCTCTCTTAAACTCAAGAATTTCAGCATTACATGGTCACTTTCCCCCACTGTTCCTGCTACATCCATTTCCTCAACTAAGCCTTCCCTATTTGTTAGCATCAAAGATAGCTGGTCCTCTGTGCCCATCTCTACCCTCTGAAGGACTGGGGGTATAGCAAAACAAGAGAGGAATTTCTTGGTCTTCAATGAAAAATGTGCCCCTCCAGTAGATGTCAGGGTAATTAAATCTCTCAACATTATGGCTTTATGCCTCTTTGAAACACCTGCAATTTGTTTTGGGAAGAATCAGTCATACTTCCTTCTTGATTGGGTGGGCAAGAGGAGATATTGCTTCTTCCACTTATTTTAATCTAGATGCACTCTATAGCACTGCTGAGCTAATTCACTTGGATTTTTGAGTAGGAATGGTTAATTTTAATGTATGGTGTGAATTCCCCCTCTTTTGCATTCCCTCCATTTCTTTTGAGCAAATTGTATCTTTTCATCACTATGTTCCAGCCAATGGAGTCATCCCACCAAAACTCTCTTCCATTCATTCAGGATGAGTGAAATACTACCTGGGTCCCATGATCTAAAACATCTTTTACATAGTTCCCAATATACTTCTATCAGATATGTGCAAGTATGTTCTGATTAATATGCGGGTTGAGAAGATGTGAAGAGGTAAGGAAAGAGGTAAATTTGTGTCTTGACGGAATGAATTCTGATTTATGAATAGATCCTACTCTTCCCCTTCCCCTTTTCTCAAGGGTATCTGTAAACTTTCTTTTCTTTAAAAATGAATTTGTGGTGCTATTCTGCCATTGGTATAAGATGGAAAGAAAGTTAAAAAAGAATAGGTGAGGCACAGAGATAGTGCAAACAGATGTAATTTTTGCTGGAAAGAAGCTAGAATGGCTTTTGCAGAAAAAATTCTATTCTTTCTTATTTTGATCTTTTTATTATTATTATTATTATTATTATTTAAAAAAATCCCTCTTTATTATGAGAAAAGAGACTAATGGCTCATGCAAAAAGAGTGATATCTAATACGTATTGTAGTTAAAAAATTTTATTCCAAATGTTTAAGTGTGTACTGACCTACAAATTTTTATCCCATTTTAGCTTTTTTTTCTTTTACAAGTGGTTCAAAGAAAAGTTGTTTTTTAAGGACAATATTATATTATGAACTACTGTCATCTTGAATAGAACTATATTGAGAAATGTATCACATAGTGATGAGAAAAAGTAATGTAGCATCAATAAGTAGTAAGATAGTAAGATGAGGATTAATATTGAGATAGTACAAGGTTTGGAACTTAAAGAAAGACTAGTTTCTATTCCTTTGCCTTCAACTACAATGAGACATATACTGTAGCTATTTTAAAAGAAGAATTTTTGCAGAAACCTTTATCCATTATATTCTGTTTTGATAAACAACTAAACTTGCCATATGCTGTAAGAATATATGTTTGATCTGAATCTTTTAAATTTTAGTTTTTTCCTTTTGCTCTCTAACAAAAAGATGAATATCTTAATGGGCAGAGATAGAATTTTACTGGCTTTCCTCTTCTGCCGGTTTAAATAATTTTGCATAAAGAATCCATTCACTATGAGTCACCAAGTTCTGCCCACTGTCCTGTCTTTAGTAGTTCCACACCACCACTCTAAAGGGAACTTCCACTTTAAGAATAAATTTATCTGATTATAAGTTTAAAACTTAAGTTAATATTATCTGATATAGAAAATTAAGGTACACTTGTAACCTCCAGTGGTATCTTAACTTACTTTGGAAAAGGAAGGCTGGAATCAAAAGCTCATAATCTAATATGATGGAAAGCCCATCTGTGAAATTTCTATCCTTAGTATTAATGTTAAGAATGCATGAAAAGACAAAAAATAAACCAACTAAACTACTAGAGAGATAACAATTCTATTTTACTCATAATTGCAGCATAGAGTATAGGAATATACCACTTGCATCCAAAAGCCTCAGATGTGGCTCACAATATTAATTTTCTGGATCACAAAATAATTTGATGAAATTATTACACAAATTATATTAACAATATATATTTTGTTCATATTTAATTTAAATCAAAACCAAGTGCCTTTGTCCTGGCTCCACCCTCATTTTTTGGAAAGTGGCTAGAATGCTGCACAATAGCCAAGCATAACTCTTGGCCCCAAAAGATTGCACATCTTTGGTACAGAGGGAATGTCTTCCAGTTAATCACTTTAAATCAGGCATCTGTGATGCTTTATGGAGAACTATGAGCTGTTTTGTGGGAGGGAGACTTGTTTTAAAAGTACTAGGAGTTTATAGGAGTCACTATGTCTGTTCAATAGGTCTTTGTAGTGCCAGAAATGCCTAAGCATTTTATGAAGCAGGAACATTCTGAAACAGTTAGGTATATATTGCCTAACTTTTGTGCACTCCCTAGAAAAATAAAATAACTTGAATCAAGTTTGGAATACAAGCTCATTTCCCCTTTCTCAAAAGCAGCTCAGATGCCCTTGGAACAATGAGTATCAGGAAGGCAATCTTTAAGTGCAGTCAGCTTTACTAATGGAATGTAGAAGGTACTGATTGCATCCACTCTGCCTGATGTTTTCTGGTCAAACATGAGTTGAAGGATTAAAAAACAGATCTTTTAATATTCTTAATAATTGCCAGCCCATACTGTAAAAACAAATCACATTAGGGATACTGTAAAAAAAAAAAATTCCAGCCACCTAGCTCATCTGTAAAGAAAACATTCTGTTAGCTTTCAATGTTTCTTGCTTCCATAATATTGGTAAGTGTTTTCTTACTAATCTCTGGGACAACAATATGATTATCCTTGGTGTCTTTCTTTTACCCAGGGGCTACATGATTGGGTAATGGTCAGCAGCAATAAATTTAAAGAACAGGAGGATAAGCTGTAACCAGAACTGTTATTTGAGAAAGTGTCTTAACTTGACTCTCCCTTGTTCTTTTGAACATAAAGGAAGGAGGGGGCCCTTGTTGGCCCCTGTTGCCTAAGTAATGGAGCCTGAATATTTCCAACAATGGCCAAGTATAACTCTTGGCCCCAAAAGATTGCACAAAAGATCATCTTCCTTACTCGCTATACAATCTAAAATAAAAATAAAAATCACAAGTTGTCAATATGTTAACAAAATGTAAAATCAAGTTAAGATTCCATCTTCATTTGCTTTTGGGAAGGCCATCATGGTAGGGACAGGTCTTTTTTCAGGAGAAAAAATGTTACATAGCAAAATAGCCTTGGAGACCTTTCTCCTTCCCCCTCCCAATTGGGGGGGGGGAGGACAGGGTCCCTTCAGCACTTCTAGCTTCACAAAAGTGAGGTATTACAAGCAGTTTTCCCCAAAATGCCCATATTGTGAGGCTCAATTTTAGCTGGAAGAGGCAATCCTGAATTACTGATTCTCCCCCTGCATCTGTTGTAATGGGATTTGGGAATGACCTTGGGACACAGTAAAAAGACTCACAGGCAGTGAAGTGGTCAGATAAGAGCAGCTTAGCCTGCAAAAGAAATGTGAGCATGGCAAACATCTCAGAAGGGACTCTCCCTAATTTCTTGAGCTGTAAAAGGGGAGAAATATTCTTTCAGACTTGCAATATTCTGTTAACTCCCTTTTATTTGAGGTGGAGTCAGGGCAATTGAATGGAGCTGAGTGTTTATTGGCCGGATGCCCTTCCTGATGCCTATGTGGAGTTTGCAGCAAATATTTTCTCTTTGTGCCCTGATAGAGAAATATCTGCCACTGCCTAGGATTGAACTCTCAGCCTTTTGAGTGGGAGGTGAGCATCTTGATTTCTAGGCCAGCATGCTGCTCTCTCTAAATATATAAATGAATACATAAATCATAATCACACTTAGATAATGAAATAAGAGATCAAGAGCCAATAAGGACAAGTGAATTAATACTATGTGAGCAAAACCTGGTTTGTTTTATGGCATAAGCTTTCATAGAAATATCTATGTGCAGAGTATACTCCCTGATAATAAATTATGATTAATAAATGCAGATTTACTACCACCTATAACATATTGCTTTAACTAAAATATATTAATAATATAACAAGATAATAAATATAGACAGAATCATTTAAGTGAAAACAGTCTTATTGGACTACCAATTTTTGTGCTCCAGTAAAAACTACTGCTATAATACCTGGAAAACTGTTGAAGCAAGGGGCCTAGGAAAGATACCCATGTAAAGTAGATCCCAGCTGGCAATATGCATATTACTAGTTCCAAATGAACTTGGTTATTATGGACCATTAGTTATTTACTGTGGTAGATTGCAGTCCAAAATGTAATCCAGTTCCTCCCTAGGTGTTCTCAGAGTATATCTTTAATGATGCAAGTACTTTGCTCTGACAAAATTTATGTCTGTAGGTGAGGAATAATAAAGGAAACTGTTTGGAAGAAACTCGGTGTGTTTCTCTTGGTTTTTAGAGTCTAACACTTTACTATATATGAGTTATCTAGGGATAGCCTTCATATGTATATGGAAAGAATAGGAGCTATCGCACTACTAGTTCATATCAAAGTTATTTAAGTGTATAACTTAAAATGGGTATTTCCAAATATATTCTATTCCTGAACCAGCCTAACTTCTAACAAAGTCAACAGCAGTAATTCTTAAAGCATCACAAGATTGTCTCATGTTCCCATTTATTCTTGGAATCACCTTGTTGCCTGGAGACATGACAATGATAATTGACCAACTAAATTCAAACATAAAACTCTTAGAAAATCAGGATATGTGGATTATGTTTAGCTATCTGGCATGCTCATAATAATTGATTTGGTGTGATCTCAGGATACAAGTCTAGAAAACCTGGCAGATTAAGAGAATGAGAAGAGCTTCTTTGAAATTCAGTCTTTTCATGGGTAAACAGGATATATTTGCATGAAATGGATGTAAAGCTCAGTATTCCCAGATTGTTGGAAAGAGATACATTGTGAGCTTAATGCTCTGCTATATGTTGTGATGCATCATTGGAAGAATATAAAGTCAAGGCTTCTGGGGAAGAAATGGTGAACTGAAGATGGCTCTGTTTTTAATAGACAACTGTGGTGGAATGAAGAGCTGGAGAGTAGACCGGCTCTTTGTAATTCCTCTCTGGACAAGGAGAAAACCTGAGATTGTCCACAAGCTATCCGTATCATTGCTCTTCATGAGGAAACAACATGACAACTGTCTCTAGTAGGTTTAGAGCTCTGGGAGACAAGAAAAAGTCATCTTTTTGCTCAAACCATGGTCAGTGCCTTCCAAAAACCTTTGGGTTCATATTTTTAATGACTTTTGGAAATTACTTGTTAACTGCTTTTCAGCTAATAGGAACTTTTGGATCAACATGTTTTACAGTACCAAGTGAGTTTCCTTCAATCCCAAAAATAGTTTTAAATACAAATTTAATGACTTAAAAATATTTTGGAATAAACAGCAAAAGGATGATTAGAATTTTGATTTTGGAAAGTTACAAATGGACTAAAGGCCCAATTAGATTTGAAATAAGATTTTAAATTAATTATAAAAATCATTGGAAGGGTCTAGGACAACTCAGGGCGGCCAGCTCAGCGTGGCCAGCTCGCCATCGCCAAGTTGTCTCTGCCAACTCACTACCACCAAGTCGTCGCAGGACAATCTAACATGGCCAATTCACCACAGGGACAACTCACCACGGCAGCTGGTAGAAGAGCTGGCTGGGCAGGTGGGTGGCCAGAGTGCAAAGCGGCACTTGGCCAGATGCTTCCCACCTGAGGGAGAGCCAGGCAAGTGAGCAGGTGGGCAGAGTGCAGAGCAGCAGCAGCAGCAGCTGGGGGCTTCCCATTTTCACACACACACCCTTCTGCTGCCACCACACTGAACTCTGGGGTGTTCAGAATTTGGGTTGTTTGGTGATGACGACGGTGTTTGAGCCATTCATGGGCAGTGGTGGTGGATGGGGTGGGCAGTGGGTAGGCAGAGGAGGCTGGATGCATCCCATTTTCACACCCTGTGCTACTGCCACTGCTGCAGGCTGTTCAGCAGCGGTGGTGTTTGAGCCATTTTGGGGGGCAGCAGTGGGTGAGGCGGGGACGGTAACAGTGAGAGGATGTGAAAATGGGACTCACCCAACATCTGCCAGCTCTCTGCTACCTGCCCCACCCTCCGCTGTTGCCCCTGAATGGCCCGAATACCACCGCTGCCAAACAGCCCAAATTCCAAATGGCGTGGAGCTCAGTGCAGCAGCAGTGGTGGCAGCAGGATAATGTGAAAATGGGAAGCCCTCGGCCCCCACTGCCCTGTGCTCTGCTACCTGCTTGCTTGCCAGCCCACCCGCCTGGGCAGCCAGCCTTCCCTCTGGCTGCCTGCGGCGAATTGTCCCTGTGGTGAATTGGCCGTGATGAGTTGTCCAGCAGTCAGTTGGCACAGGTGACTTGCCCACACCGAGCTGCCACACCAAGTTGTCCCTTTCCCCATGGGAAAATGCTTTTGTTTTGAAAAATGATAGGATGACGCTTAAGTATATATTAGCTTCTTATCTTAAAATTTATATTTTTTTAAGAAAAGGAAGACTATAGAACAAAGAAGAGAATTTTGATGAAGTTGGGTGACCTAAACAGTCACCCAAGAGCATCTTGTGGGTTCAGCATAGACTAATTTGAGGATGCAAGAATTTTCAGTAAGTAGCAAAGGAATAAAAACAAGATGAGAATTAAACACAGCAGTTGAGTGGTGAGTGGACGAATATATTTGAGCAGTAGGGTTGTACAGATCCTTTGACATGTTGAGTGAAGCACCTTTTTTTCATTTGATGAAAAACCACAATGAAGCAGCAACTTTTCCAAGGTTGTTCACAGCTACTTTAAGGCCCTTCCAGGAGAACATGAAGTGATACATGAGGATTAGCACAACACTAATGGAAAACACCTTTAGTGTAGAACTGCCACTGGATTGAGACAGACTTCTTTTTTTAAGTTTGCAAGAACCAACATAAATCTGCCAGATAAATAAGAAAAAAATTAACCAGCAGGTCATGTTATACCCCAGCATGGCAACATAAGAAGGCTGGCTTGGATGAAGGAGTCTCATTTTTATATCAGCTTATAGGAAGAAACTGGTATGGAACTAGACAGATTTTGGATAACCACAGATGATGTAATTGCATAATCTTCCTTTAAGCAGTGAATTGTGCCAGAGAAATTGCATTTATTAAGAGCAGTACATGATGTGCTATAAACTAGACAACTGGGACAAGAAAACATGTAGCAGGTTGACAACTTTTTATCAGATGAGAATATCTTTTATGTTTTATTACATTTATTAAAATACATAATATTTTAATTTCATTTAAACTAGTTGCATATTTAATAAACATATAATTGCCACAGTAACAATTCTGATCATGCTCCAGATTTTTTAACCCACTGTTTTAGTTTTCCATTGATTTAGATGATCAGGCCTTTAATTATTATGCAGCACTTGGAATATAAGATTAAACTTTAAAAGAAGTACAGAATTATTTTCAAACATAAATGGAATTTTGTACTATGTGGGACACCATGATAGGTGCCATTAGAAGACATACCATAAGCATATCAAGAAGGAAGAATTAAAAGCAAAAAGGGATGAGATAATAATAATAATAATAATAACAACAACAACAACAACAACAATAATAATAATAATAATAAAGTTGGAAGGGACCTTGGAGGTCATCTAGCCCAACCCCCTGCTCAGGCAGGAAACCCTATACCATTTCGGACAAATGGCTGTCCAGTCTCTTCTTAAAAACTTCCAGTGTTGGAACATTCACCGCTTCTGGAGGCAGGTTGTTCCACTGGTTAATTGTTCTAACTGTCAGGAAGTTTCTCCTTAGTTCTAGGTTGCTTCTCGCCTTGATTAGTTTCCATCCATTGCTTCTTGTCCTGCCTTCCGGTGCTTTGGAGAATAGCTTGACTCCCTCTTCTTTGTGGCAGCCCCTGAGATATTGGAACACTGCTATCATGTCCCCCCTCGTCCTTCTTTTCATTAAACTAGACATACCCAATTCCAGCAACCGTTCCTTATATGTTTTAGCCTCCAGACCTCTAATCATCTTTGTTGCTCTTCTCTGTACTCTTTCTAGAGTCTCAACATCTTTTTTACATCATGGTGACCAAAACTGGATGCAGTATTCCAAGTGTGGCCTTACCAAGGCATTGTAAAGTGGTATTAATACTTCACGTGATCTTGATTCTATCCCTCTTTTAATGCAGCCTAACATTGTGTTGGCTTTTTTGGCAGCTGCAGCACACTGCTGGCTCATATCTAAGTGATTGTCCGCTAGGACTCTGAGATCCCTCTCACAGTTGCTACTATTGAGCAAGGTACCACCTATACTATACCTGTACATTAGGTTTCTCTTGCCTAAATGTAGAACTTTACTTTTTTCACCGTTGAATTTCATTTTGCTAGATAGTGCCCAGTGTTCCAGTTTGTTCAGATCCTCCTGTATCTTAAGCCTATCTTCTGGAGTGTTGGCTTTTCCTGCCAGCTTGGTGTCATCTGCAAATTTGATGAGTTCCCCATCTATCCCCTCGTCCAAATCGTTGATGAAGATGTTGAAGAGCACTGGGCCTAAAACAGAGCCCTGGGGCACCCCACTACACACTTCCCTCCATGTAGATGTGGTTCCATTGAGGACCACACGCTGAGTACGCCCGGTCAGCCACCTATGAATCCATCTGGTGGTGATGCTGTCTAACCCACATTTTTCTATCTTGTCAAGTAGTAGGTTGTGATCTACTTTATCAAATGCCTTACTGAAGTCCAAGTAAATTATATCCACAGCATTCCTCTGGTCCACTAATTTTGTCACTTGGTCAAAGAATGCAATAAGATTTGTCTGGCATGATCTGTTTTTGACAAACCCATGTTGGCTTTTAGTAATGACTTTGTTTGTCTCTATGTGTTCGCTGATTTGTTGTTTGATTATCTTTTCCAGAATCTTCCCAGGTATTGAGGTCAGGCTGATAGGTCTGTAATTTCCTGGATCCATTTTTTTCCCTTTTTTGAAGAGGGGAACTACATCAGCTCTTTTCCAGTCCTGTGGTAGTTTCCCAGTGCTCCAGGATCTTTGAAAAATATAGTTCAGTGGTTCTGAGATCACGTCTGCCAGTTCCGTGAGAACCTTGGGGTGTAATCCATCTGGTCCTGGTGATTTGAACTCGTCTAGGCTGGATAGGTGCTCACTTACCATTTTCTTGCCTATCTTAACTTGTGTTTCTAATCTATTTTTTATGGTGCTGTTTTTGATAGGTTGGACTGTTTTTTCCCTTTGTGTAAAGACAGATGCAAAAAAGGAGTTAAATAGTTCTGCTTTCTCCCTGTTGCTTGTCACCTTCTTGCCACTTTCACCCACTAATGGACCAATCATTTCCTTCATTTTTTTCTTGTTTTTTACATGTTGAAAGAAGCTTGTTTTTGTTATTTTTGACTTTGGTCGCAAACCTTAGTTCATTTTAAGCCTTAACTTTCCTCACTTCATCTTTGCAGGCTTGGGCTATTTGCTGATATTCTGCTTTAATTACGTGCCCCTCTTTCCACTTTTTATACTTGTCCTTTTTATCTTTCAATTTATCAGATAGTTCTTTGTGCAGCCATGCTGGTTTCTTTTGAGAGCTGTTGTTTTTCTTCTTTGTTGGTATTGTGCTAGACTGGGCTTTTATTATCTCATTTTTCAATATTTCCCAAGCTTCTTGAGTTGTTTTCCCCTTGAGGATTCTCATCCATGGAATCGTTCCCAAGCTCTCTCTAAGTTTATTGAAATTAGCTCTCTTAAAATCCAAGACTCTAGTTTGACTGTGTTCTATTGCTTGTGCTTCCATAATGTTGAATTCCAATATTGCAGGATCACTCCCCCCCCCCCAAAGTTCCTGTTGCTTCAACACCTTCTATCATTTCATCCCTGTT
The DNA here is from genome assembly GCA_023970755.1 of Azemiops feae. NCBI lineage: Eukaryota > Metazoa > Chordata > Lepidosauria > Squamata > Viperidae > Azemiops > Azemiops feae. Next base: position 1,642,392 of record JALGBA010000616.1, read on the forward strand.
AGTGAGAATTAGGTCCAATATGGCTAATCCCTTAGTTCCCTTCTCTACTTTTTGGGAGACAAAGTTGTCTGCTAAGTTTGTCAGGAATCTGTTTGATCTTCCACTTGGTGCAGAGTTTGTCTCCCAGTTGATGTCAGCGTAATTAAAGTCCCCCATTACTATTGTGATGTGCTTCCTACATACCTTAGTTAGCTGACTAGCAAAAAGTTCATCTATTTCCTCTGTTTGGTTGGGTGGCCTATAGTATACACCTATGGCAATGTCATTCCCCCCCCTTTTATATTGACCCAAATGCATTCAAGACAGTTTTCATCATTGTTGTGCTCTATTTCTGTAGAGATGTAGTTATTTCTTATATAGAGAGCAACTCCACCTCCTCTTTTATTTGGTCTGTTTCTTTTAAATAATTTAAATCCCTCTAGCTGTGTGTTCCATTTGTGGGTTTCATCCACTATGTTTCCGTAATGGCAACAATATCGTATCTGCCCTCATTTACCTGAATTTCTAGCTCACCGTTCATACTCTGCGCATTGGTGTATAGACATTTGAGTCCTTTATGACTGACCCTGTGTTTATGTCAATGCAATAATATCCCATATTAACAGCGTTAATATATAATCTGTGTGGTGCCTGAGTTCCCCTATTTTCTTACCACCTGTTTGGTTAGTGCACTTTGTGTGGCACTCACTATTAAAAGCTTGATTTTGCTTGACAGCAAGGTTGATATTCTTGTCCACACACACATCTATGTTACATGCACTGCTAGCCCTGTAATGTTTTGATTGCCGGGGACAGGGATGTTCTGTATCAATTAACTCACTGTCCCCATTGTTTAGTTTAAATATTCCTCCAGAAAATCTGTGAGTTTATTGCCAAGTAACTCAGTCCCTTTCTTTGATGGATGCAAACCATCTCTTTTGTACATTGTTTCATTGGACCAGCTACCGACATCGTGATTAATATAACCAAAGCCTCCTCCTTTACACCACTCCTTTAGCCACATATTGAATTCTGCTATATGCTGGCCTTTTCCATTTTGCTCCTTATACACTGGTAGAACCTCTGAAAAAGTAAGGCTACAGCCTATTCTGCTAAGTTCCTGCCCCAGGCTCTGGAAATCATTCTGCAAATGCAAAATGCAAAAGCTGGAAATGCTGACATTTTTATCATTTTCATTTATTGGTAACATAGTTTGGAAATCGTTCTTCAAAATTAACTCCTAAGGTCAGAAAAAGAATAAAAATTTTATTAACAGCATAACCGACAAAAAATAGGTCCCATTAACCAAGCAAAAGATATATAGAATGTAATTATAGAAAATTTATTTCTCCGGTTATACATCTACTAGTTCTGAGGATAATGGGATCATAAACTTACAAAAGTAATGAATGAATATAAAAATTATCTTAATGAAGTTATAAGTGGAGATAAAATATGCAACATTATAATATTTTCAAATAATATTAAATCCTGGATATTCAGATGGACTAGAAATATATATATTTCAAATATACAGCTGCATCAAATAAAGAAGTCTGCTCTTTTCTATGCTATATGATTTCAATTTGGAAGGGTTAGGAAACAATATAATATTGATAGCAAACAATATTTTTGTTTATTGTATATTGTCTCCCTGGAGCAAAAATCAAAGATGTAACTGACTGCCTTACTAAAATAATCAACCCCATGGATTACTACCCCATTCTTCTCCTACACGTGGGGACCAGTGACACAACAATGAATCTGAAAACAATAACAAGAGATAGCTAGGGAAAAAAGTTAAAGAATTAGGAGTACAAGTGGTGTTTTCATCTATACTTCCAACAAAAGGCCAACAAAAGAGGAAGTAGAGTTGCATTATAGATAAAAGATCACTATATCTCTACAGAAATACAAAAACCAAGGATGAAAACCTCCTAGAATCCATATGGGTCAATATAAAAGGAAAAAAGAATGACATTGCCATAGACATATACTACAGGCCACCCAACCAAGCAGAAGAAATAGATGAACTCTTTGCTAATCAATTAACAAAAGCATGTGGGAATCACACTATAGTAGTAATGGGAGACTTTAACTACCCTGATACAACTGGGAGAGAAACTCTGCAGCAAGTGGCAGATCAAACAGATTCCTAACCAACTTAGATGGCAATCTGGCATCCAAAAGGTAGAAGAGGGAACTAGAGGGAAAGTTATACTGGACATAATTCTTACTAATCAAGAAGTGATAGTGGGAGTTGAATTTTGAGCGAGAGTGGCCACGTTATATTGGAATTCAATAAAATGCAAACACAAACAATAGAATATAATCCAACCAGTGTCTTAAACTTTAAAAGAGCTGATTTTAACAAACCCAGAGAGAGCCTAAGAAAAATTCCATGGATGAAAATACTAAAGGGGAAAACAACTCAAGAAGTATGGGAAACATTGAAAAATATGGTCAAAAAAGCTCAGTCCAACACAATACCACTGAAAAGGAAAAAGAATTCCAAGAAGAAACCAGCATGGTTACACAAAGATCTCTCTGAAAAACTGAAATACCGAAAGAATAAGTTCAAAAAAATGGAAAGAGGAACACATAACTAAGCAGAATATCAACAGATAGCCCGAATCTGCAAAGACAAAGTCAGGAAAGCAGAGGCTCAGAATGAACAAAGACTTGCAACAAAAGTCAAAGATAATTTTAAAAAAGTTTATTTCAACATATAAATAAAAAGAAAAAAGTCAAGGAGCAGTCCACTAAAGAGAGATGATGGAAAGGAAGTAACAAGCAGTAGAGAGAAAGCAGAGCTGCTTAACTCATTCTTTGCATCAATCTTCATGCAAAAAGAAAATATAGCCCAACCTACCAAAAATCTAACTGTAAAAGACAGACTTGAAATAAAAATTAAAATAAGCAAGAAAATGGTAAAAGAACACTTGTCTGACCTTGATGAATACAAATCACCAGGACCTGACAGATTACATCCCAGAGTTCTGAAGGAGTTGGCAGATGTTATCTCAGAACCATTGTACCATATCTTTAAAAAAATCCTGGAGCACCAGGGAACTACCAGAAGATTGAAAAGAACTGATGTGGTTCTCATCTTCAAAAAAGAAAAAAAAAACAGACCCAGGAAACTACAGACCAATCAGCCTAACATCAGCCCAACCTGGAAAGATATTGGAAGAAATAATCAAAAAAGAGGTCTGTAAATATCTAGAAACAAAGTTATAAGTAAAAGCTAGCATGGGTTTGTTAAAAACAGATCATGTCAAACCAATCTTATTTCATTCTTTGACAACGTGACTAAATTAGTAGACCAGTGAAATGCTGTGGACATAGTATACATGGGCTTCAGCAAAGCATTCGACAAAGTAGACCACAACCTACTTCTTGGTAAACTAGAAAAATGTGGGATAGAAAGCATCACCACCAGACAGATTTGTAACTGGCTGACAAACTGTACTCAGTGAGTAGTCCTTAATGATACTACATCTACATGGAGGGAAGTGAGCAGTGGGGTCTCACAAGGTTCTGTCTTAGGCCCAGTACTCTTCAATATCTTCATAAATGAGTTAGATGAGGGAATAGAAGGGGAACTCATTAAATTTGCAGATGACACTAAGCTGGCAGGAATAGCCAAAACCCCAGAAGACAAACTCAGGATCCAAAAAGTTCTTGACAGACTTGAACAATGGGACCTATCCAACAAAATGAAATTGAATGTGGAGAAAAGCAAGGTTTTACACCTGGACAGGAAAAACCAAAGGTACAAGTACAGATTGGGCGAAACCTGGCTCAAAAACAGTAACTGTGAGAGAGACCTTGGAGTCCTAGTGGACGATCACTTAAATATGAGCCAGCAGTGTGCGGCAGCAGCCAAAAAAGCTAATACAATCCTTTGTTGCATACAGAAGCTTAGAATCAAAAACACGTGAAGTATTAGTACCGTTTTATAAATCTAAGTAAGACCACAGTTGGAATACTGCATCCAGTTTTGGTCACCACATTACACAAAAAGATGTTGAGACCTTGGAAAAAGTGCAAAGAAGAGCAACTAAGACGATTAAAGGCCTAGAGACTAAAACATATGAAGAACGGTTACAGGAATTGGGTATGGCCAGTCTAGAGAAAAGAGGGACTAGGAGGGACATGATAGCAGTATTCCAGTATTTGAGGGGTTGCCACAAAGAAGAGGTGGACAACTTGTTTTCCACAGCATCAGAAGGCAAGACAAGAAACAATGAATGGAAACTAATCAAGGAGAGAAGCAACTTAGAACTAAAGAGAAAGTTCCTAACAGTGAGGACAATTAACTAGTGGAATAGCTTACCTTCAGACGTTGTGGGTGCTTCATCACTGGAGATTTATAAGAAAAGACTGGACAGCCACCTATCTGAAAATGTATAGGATCTCCCGCTTGGGCAGGGGATTGGATTACTAGAAGACCTCTAAGGTCCTTTCCAGCTCTATTCGGATTGAATAAGCCTCAATAAAAAAAAAACCTGACAATCTTTTGTTGACACACTCACTTTTATTGAAAATGCTAATAGAAATATAACCCAATTTGAAGTCTGAATTGCATTAATTTTAGTTAGTAATAGATTTAGAAGTTACAATTGATGGGACTCCTTGCTGCATTAATCACTTGCTGAATGTAAAGATAATTTCAGGAAGTTTCATACCTGTCTATTTGAATTTCTATAAGTAAGAATAATTACTAAGCTCAGCACTAAATAAAAACAATGTAATTATAATATCTTTTAAGCAAAATTAAAACCGAATTAAAGTCAGGGTAACAACTTTCAATTTTATTCATTGATGGAATATTTCCAAATGAGTATTCTTCCTTTGTTTTTATTTTGTTTCACCCTATCCTATTGCATTGCTTATTTTTTTGGTTTGTGTTTTGCACCAAATTTGATCTTCTTTATGTACAGCTATAAATATCTACAATATAAAGAAAAGCATGGTGGAGTTTATCCATATAACATTTGAAATGTTATTGTGATTTCCTTCAAATTAAGACAACCGGACCAGGGGTTGGGGACCCCTGAACTAGTGGACACAATCTTTAGATTCTGAGCTCTTCCATCTTCTTTTATTCCTTTTTTAAACACCAAAGCTGATATATTCAGTAAAAAGAACAGAAAATTGAGGATGTTGCAGAACTTGAAACTAAATTATTGATGGAAACCTGATGTTAATAAATATATTTTGTAAAAGGATATCCACAAGTTTCAGCTACAGTAAAACTGAGATAAGCTGTTTAATTCCTTCACAAGACATTACATCTCACCATTTATAACTATTAACGTTATTTGAAGAATCATGTGGATCATCTTTCTTTAAAATCAGAAGACTCACTTCAGTATTATATATAACACAAAGGCATAACAAATTTCTTGAAAGTCTTGAAAACAGTGCTATCCTTCTGAACTTATTGCAAGGGATTAGGGTGGGTGGCACCATAATTCTGCCAATTCTTCTTCCTTTGCAACCAATTTGGGCAATGTTGATTGGGAATAAGATGTTCTGTACTTGGTCCCTACATTGTGGGGTGCCAAAAGGTTCCGGTATTTTCTCTGCTCCTTTTTAACATCAACTCGAAGCTATTGGGTCAGGTCTTTGTAGTCATGGGGTGAGGTATCACCAATATGCTGATGATACCCAACAATGTATTTCTACCCCTGGTAAAAACTGTGCAGGTCTTCAAGAAGGGTCTGAAAAATGGCTTTGCATCTGTAACATGGGTATGGAGCCTGAAGAGTCCATACATTGTGCTATTCTAAGAGCGCACTCTAATTTTTAACCCTCAGGATATAAATAAGATTTCCAAATAACATTAGCAAACAGATTTGCTGTCCTGAAACTGCTGGATGGTGTAGACATGGAAGAAAAGCAATTCTCTGAAGCTATTTATGTATTTGCCAAAAGTGTGTCCTGACAATACAACACCAAACATAAGTATGGATTTTAGATGAGTGTTTAGACTTTGGACACCAAAAAAATGAGCCAAACATACTGACGATGTGTGATACAAACAATTCAATTGCCTGCCTGAAGTTTGCCATTAAGGCAGAGTGTGAGGCATGCTGGAAAGCTGTGGCCCTAGAACTGGAAAAGATTGTACAAAAACATGAGTAGAACTTCAGCTTCAAATGTGGAGAGAATTTTCCCAACAATTATGCCACCATGAAGAGCCACAGGGACCACCAGCAGGTCCATCGCATTGGTGCACCAGAAAATTAAGCTTTGGATGCTAAGCCTAGAAGACATGAAGTGTAAGGGACTTGGAAATGGTGGAGATCATGTCAACAATCAACTGCAGTCACTGCATTCACTCATTTGGCAGAAAGATATTATAATCCCTATTTTGTAAAATAGCAACAGCTACAATGCAAAGCTACTGAGGCATAAGCCCTTAACCTATCATTCGAAATATTTTTATGGGAATCATCCAAGTATGTTTCCAAAACATCAAGAACAGACAACAGCAAGCTGGTTTCTGCCCAAACTGAAGATGCTAAAATCAGATCTTCACCATCAGACAACGCATGGAAGACCAATGAACAATCACTGAATTCCATCAACTTTCAACAGTGTATATGTAAGGAACCACTTCAATCCACATCTTAAGAAAGCAGAACTCTTGGAAACAATCTCTTCCAACAGGAACTTTTATTAAGAGAAATTGATAATAGGTATGATAGACAGAATCTGGGGAATTCCCTTATACATCGATGTTTTAAAGTGTCCCTAAGCAAACTCCTCTCCACATTCCTTCTGGCCGATTCAGGCCGGCAATTCTCTAGGTGTTAAACCCAGGAAAGATAACATCAATCCGGCTCCACAATCATTCACCAGCTCTTCAGAGTTTATTTTGACGACGGAGAAATAAACCAGATTCCAGAGGTCTGTGTCTTTTCACCCCCACCCCTTTTTCTAATTGCCCGGTAAGGAAAAGAAGTTCAGAGGGACATAGGATAAGAGTCAAATGGTTCCATTGTAATGGTTAGTAGAGGTGAATAAACAAAAGGTTACTTTGTAGTGAATGGAGGAAGTGAAAGTAATAAAACCCCTCTGCATATCCCCCCTCCCCCTTGGAAGTATGGCAGGATCCAGGAAACAATAATAATTGGGTTTAGATTAGAGGAGATAGATAGAAAGGAAATATAACTGGATTCTGACATCCTGCCCCCCTTAAAAATAAGAGAGATCCACCTGTAGAAAAAACAAAACAAGTATAAAAGTTAGTCTGGCTTGTTAGGATACTCTGTATGAAACTTTTTTAACAGTTTCGGGGCTCTGATATGACGTTTATGAACTCACTCATTTTGTGAGGAGGGGAGGTGTTTCCATGCTACTAGGTATTGAGTTGTCCCATGATATTTCCTAGAGTCCAGGATTTCCTTTATTTTGAAGTGTTGTTCTCCTTCCACCATGATTGGAGGTGGTGGTGGTGGGATTTTGGCCGTAAGGGTGACTGTTGTTCTCTTTTCAGTAAGCTGCAGTGAAAGATTGGGTGTATTTGCCTGAGAGTTTTGGGTAATTCTAATTCTACTGTTACTGGGTTTATGATTCTTTTAATTGGAAAAGGTCCTATATATTTTGGTCCAAGTTTTTTACAAGATTGTAGGGATTTTAAGTATTTTGTAGAAAAATATACCATTTCTCCTACAATGAATGGTGTGGGTTCAACCCTTTTTTTATCTGCTTGTATTTTGTATGCTTGCCTAGCTTCGTCTAAGGCTTTTCTAACTACTGGCCAGGTGTTTTGTAATTGTTCTATCCACTCTTTCAGTGATGGGATTGCTGGTTCATTTGGGATTAATTCTGGCATGGGATTGAAACTTTGACCGTTGGCTATTTGAAAAGGAGTGTAACCTGTGCTGGAGTGGACTGCGTTATTGTAAGCAACTTCTGCGAAAGGGAGTAGGTCCGTCCAATTCGACTGCTGGAAATTAAGAAAGCATGCCAAGAAGTTTTTTTCCCCCGGCAAGTGCTTGAGCATAAAGTTGAATTGGTGAAAATGTTGGGACCAGCGGGCTTGCTTGGGGTTGAGCTTCCTGGGTGGTTTTAAGGCTTCCAGGTTTTTGTGGTCTGTCCACACCTGAAAAGGAATTTTATTTCCTTCAAGGAACTGGCACCACGTAAGTAATGACCAACGTATCCCGTATGCCTCTTTCTCCTACACGGGCCAGTGCTGTTTCGTTTCGGTGAGTTTCTTTGATGTATACGCGCAGAGTTGCAATACCCCTTCATTATTTTCTTGTAATAGTACAGCCCCCACTGCCACATCACTGGCATCCGCCTGTATTACGAAGGGTTTGTCCATGTCTGGATGCCTCAGTACCGGTTCGACAGAAAAAAGTCTCTTTAATCTCTCAAACGCCGCTTGGCATTCCATTGTCCATTTTAATGGTTGGCTAGGTTTCACTGAGGATTCTCCCTTCGTTTTTAGTAAGTTTGTGAGGGGCAGGGCTATTTGGGCAAATGAGGGAATGAATTGGCGGTAAAAGTTTGCGAAACCCAGGAAACTTTGCAGCTGCTTCCTTGTGCGAGGTGCTGCCCATTCTAATACTGCTCTGACTTTCTCTGGGTCCATTTCAATGCCCTGTGGGGATATGCGATAGCCCAGGTAGTCTATTCTTTCCTGGTGGAATTTGCACTTCGATAATTTGGCATATAGGTGGGCAGCTCGCAGTTTTTTTAAAACCGCTCTGACTAGGTTGACGTGTTCCTCTTTAGATTCGGTGAAGATAAGGATGTCGTCTAAATAAACTAGGACCCCCTTAAATAGGTGCTTCCTTAGTACCTCATTGATTAATTGCATAAATACTGCAGGGGGGCCCTTGTAATCCAAATGGCAAAACTTTGAATTGGTAGCACCCCATTGGGCAATTAAATGCGGTTTTCCATTCATCCCCTTCCTTAATTCTAATGTGGTAATATGCTTCTCTTAGATCTAGTTTAGTGAAAATTCTTCCTTTCGAGAGGTGGGATAACATGTCCTTCATGAGGGGTAGGGGGTATAGGTTGCTTTCACTGATTGCATTCAATAGGCGAAAATCTACGCATAAGCGTAAAGTTCCATCCTTTTTTCTCTAAAGAGGACTGGGGCGGCCACCTTAGGCTTGGCAGGTTCGATGAACCCCCTTTGTAGGTTTTTATTTATGAACCTTTCCATTTCCTCCTTCTCCTTAGGGCTCATGGAGTATAGTCTGGGCTTCGGGAGTTTTGCCCTGGGCTTAAATTCTATGGCGCAGTCCATGGGTCAGTGAGGGGGGAGCTCATCCACCCTCTCCTCACTGAAAACTTCAGCAAGGTCTCGGTATTCTTCTGGGATCTTGGGTAGCCCCTTTTCTTCTCCCATTGACACTTTTTCCGTTCTTAACTTTGGTAGGACTCCTTGGGGTTTTAAGTCCATAGGGTCCTCTTTCGGGAAATTGATTTCTGCTGTCCTCCAATTTACCCAGGGGTTCCATTTCTTTAACCATTCCAGCACTAGGATCACTGGGCATTCCATGCCTGGGGTCACTACAAACGTCTTCCTCATGATTTCCCAGGGATAGGTGGACTGGTAACATGGCTAGGGTAGCTGGCACCCCCCCCTGCTATGGACCCATCTAACTGGCCAAATGAGATTGGTTGTTCCAGCCTCCTCACCGGAATGCCCAAATTTCCCACTAGTGCCGGGCTAATGAGGCAGCGGGTGCAGCCAGAGTCTATTAAGGCTTTCACTTTGACAGCTTCGGACATGGAGGGGGCTAATATAATCACTGTCTTGAGGATGGGTGGGATGGATCCACTTACCAGGGGTTCGTCCTCCGAACTGTCGCCTGAGGTATCCACCTGCCAAGCAGTGTAGGCTGGAGTTCCCTCCCCACATTGGGCAGAGGTTGGGGACTCCACAGCCTCTATCGCTCTCATGGCGGGTTCCTTTGGTTTGGCTGGGTACTTCCCGGACTTCCTGGCTGGTGATCGGTCTGGGTTGTGTTGAGGGGCTTTCAAGCGGCATTCTACGGCCTGATGCCCCTCTCTTGCGCACTTGAAACAGCCCATTGGCTTCTTGGCCATAGCCGGTGGTTTCGCTGGCTCGCGTGTTGGCTCAGGCGGTGAGCAGCCCCATGGTTTTCCTCGGCGGTGCCTCTTAGGTAGGTCAATCTCTGATTCCTCTGCCAGGATGTACCATTCGTCGAGTTGGTGTGGGTCCCCCCGGGGCAGACAAGCATCATATAGGTCATAATTTAGGCCGTCTTTGAAATGGCTAAGGAGGATGTCTTCCGGCCAGTTCAGCTTGCTGGCAATGGTACGGAATTCTTGTGTATATTCGGCTACTGGGCGTCTGCCCTGCCTCACCGTTTTGATTCTTTCACAGGCTTTGCGATCAGCCAGGGGGTCCTCGAATCGCCTTCTCAGAGAGGACATGAAACGGTTGAAGTCGTTGAGCTCTGGGGCATTGGAATCATGTAAGTTCACCACCCAATCTGCGGCCGGTCCGTCCAGAGCAGATTGCACGATCTGGGTACAGGCTTTTTTGCTGGGGATGTGCCGCCCGTATTCTTCCATGTAGCTCAGGACTTGGGTTAGGAAAAACCCCAAGTGTGTCTGCTCCCCCTTGAATTTCGCGTCCAGTGGTGGGAATCTTTGGATGGATCGGTGTCTTCGCCGTCGTGGTATTGTCTTCTATCCTGGTCGCCATCTGCGGGTCGGTAGGGGGTGGGGGCTGCTGAAGTGGTTGCTGCTGGTTCAGCAGACGTCCCTGGGACTACAGGTTCCGATTCCCCCTCAGTGTCTCTCCAGCTATAGCTCCAGATGCTGGTGCGGTCGTGGGGCTCAGATTTCTCCTCTCCTAGAGAGCCGAGGGTTCTTTTCATCAGGTCAATGGCTTTCTCTAGGACCCAGTTCGAGTGTTGTGCACAACTTCCTTCCTTTTCTCTAACATGCAGGAATTTCTCCATCTCCTGCTTCCATTCTGGTCAGTGACTGCCCCGTCTCAGGGTCACCTTTCTCAATCTTTTCCCAGTCGCCTTTTTTCCCGACTCCCATTGACCACCGAGGTTTGTGGTTATGTGTCTCCACCACCTCCTCTCCAGAGGAGTCTGACGTTTCGGATCCCAACAGCCGGCAGGTTCTCAGTCAGGGGGAAGGCTCCCTCTCTGTGGGGTTTTCTCCCTTCCCTGCCTCGTTGTCTGACATTGTATTTTTTGCAAAGTCCTCCGACAAGGTTCTTCCTTCCAGGTTGACTATTACTGCAGATCCTGTCTAATGTAAGGAACCACTTCAATCCACATCTTAAGAAAGAAGAACTCTTGGAAACAATCTCTTCCAACAGGAACTTTTATTAAGAGAAATTGATAATAGGTATGATAGACAGGATCTGGGGAATTCCCTTATACATCGATGTTTTAAAGTGTCCCTAAGCAAACTCCTCCCCACATTCCTTCCGGCCGATTCAGGCTGGTAATTCTTTAGGTGTTAAACCCAGGAAAGATAACATCAATCCGGCTCCACGATCATTCACCAGCTCTTCAGAGTTTATTTTTATGATGGAGAAATAAACCAGATTCCGGAGGTCTGTGTCTTTTCACCCCCACCCCTTTTCTAGTTGCCCAGTAAGGAAAAGAAGTTCAGAGGGACATAGGATAAGAGTCAATTGGTTCCATTGTAATGGTTAGTAGAAGTGAATAAACAAAAGGTTACTTTGTAGTGAACGGAGGAAGTGAAAGTAATAAAACCCCACTGCATATCCCCCCTCCCCCTTGGAAGTATGGCAGGATCCAGGAAAGAATAATAATTGGGTTTAGATTAGAGGAGATAGATAGAAAGGAAATATAACTGGATTCTGACAGTATATTTGTTAGCTTTCTGGAAAACACTGAAAACTGATCAATGTGGTCACCAAATCATATGCCATTGTGCATGTGCTTACTTCCAGCAACTATGCCTCAATTCCCAGTTTGAAATCATGTTCTGCAAGGTTATGTGATCTCATCCCTACTTTCAATGTCATACAGTAGTCAATGCTATAATAAGGAAAGTTTTTGACAGAAAGCAAGGAGCATAGAATGAGGAAACCCTCTAGATAACCAATTCCAAGCTTGCTGACCACAGTGTAATATTTGTAGACAGTGGCACAGATGCAGTGGTGGGATTCAAATATGTGAACAACCGGTTCTCTGTGTGGATGCTGCTTCCAGAAGTCCATTCTGGGCCTGGGCAACAAAAAAATAGCTACCGGTTCTGCTGAACTGGTGTGAACTGGCTGAATCCCACCACTGCTCAGATGTCATAAACATCTCCTATATGGATTGTTCACTGGACAGCAGTAAAGAAGTTGAAGATGAACTGAAAAAAACCTGAGGCTGAGTTTGAATGATATAAAATAAACAACTCTTAATCTAAGAACATGGAAAACCATTACAAGAAATATCCATAGTCCAGTATCACTCACAGTAACATACTGACTCTGGGGTCAGACATACCAAAGAAGAAGGAAGCCCATTTCATCATCCAAACAAGTCTCTGATATAGTCTAGATGCAGAAAAAACTAACTTGAGGTAATTCAATAACCTTTGTAAGATTTGTACATCTTCATGTGTACATCTACCAAAGTACATTCAGGTAAACGTGCATCACTGTACTGCTTAAGTATTCATTTTTACAAGTGCTGTAAAATTTATAGTGCTGCTGAAACAATACAATATGCTTACTTAGGTTCCTGCAGACTAGCTGCCCAAATTGCAAGCATTTTGTTTTTAAGGAATTTGAGTGCAATCACTGAAGTTAAGCATTTGTAAATCACATTTATTTTAATGAAGACATTTAATCATGTCTTCATTTAACTGTCCTAATGAAATCAATCACTCAGAAATGGATTGTATATTTTTCATTTCATTTGTATACTGTGCATTCTCCCCTCCCCCAATACAGGAATGTAATTTTTCCTATTCTTCTTCTAATTATTAATCCTGGTATGATCTCACCTCCTTTTCAAATGGCTTGGAAATTAGAGCCTCTTCTCCTTTGAGTTAAGTATGCCCTCTCGTGGTCAGAAACAATATTGTTGAAATAAACATTTTCGCAATAGCATTTCTACTCCTTAAAATAATGTTAGTCCAAAAACCTCTTCATTGTTCTTAAATATTTAAATGCTGATAGATAACAACACTGTTCTAGTAGAGTTCCTTGATGTCAGCTGGCATCAAATCAAATAAAGTCAAATCTTGTATGGTTTGTAGTTTGTCCCTTAAGCAATGGTTATTGTTTCTATATTATTTGGTGTATTATTGTTTCATTGTACGGTAGTATTTTATATTACTCCCTATATTACATTTTATTTCTGTACTTCCTTTTTTTTTAAAAAAAAAAAAGTTTTATTAATTTTCCAGTTTTACAAAAATCCAAATATTAAGGAAGCAGCGTGGTGATTGGGTAGTCCATAATCCAATAACAAGATCTTTCGTAAATAGGTCGGGTTACATCATCAAAAATTTCCTCTCTGTTTCCCTTAGTTATTTTATCACATTCAAATTAATACATTGCTAATTATGACTCAATCAATTAAAACATTTATCAGTATATTTTAAGTTATACGTGTCCATGTCCTGTATTTAAATTTTACCTAATTTCGATTACAGTATTCCAATTAGCTTAATATTCATAGTATTTAGATTTCGGGTAGTCCAAAGTTCCCTTATTTCATTACAAAATAGTTGTCATATCTAAGATACACATATTGTTTACTCGAATAAATTCTTACTTTATTTCACAAATATATTCTATTTCTCATCCTAGTACCTTGTCACTTACTAATAAAATATCCTTTATTGTCTCAATCCAACTTCTAAATTATAATTCAGAACTGTTATTCTAATGGCTATTTTTTATTTCCCTTATAAGTCTAAGTCCTAAATATTAAGTCAGTTAATATCTTTTAAAATCTCCTTAGCTCGTTAAGTGAGATTTTAAGCTCTTCCATTATAAGTCACACACAAAAAAAACACAACCCATTTTTTAAGTCTAACTCTAGCTTTCTTTTTGTGCCAAGCAGGCTTCCATACCAGTGCCTTTAAATCATCAGATAGATCTCCCTTCATTCCTACACATGATATTTGAATCAGGGGAGACCATCCAGTGATCAATTTTTCAAAGGAGCTGGCCCCTTTGTAATCATTGGGTTGTTGGCTTGGTAGTTCAAATCTCCATGTTTGGCTTGGTATATTTGTCATCAGTTCAGTCTGGTCTTCTTCTTCTTCCGGTTTCATCTGGCTTAAGTAAGGAGTCATGTTCAATGTTGTAATTGTTGTTTGGTTATCTAGGTTGTCTAGGTTCTCGATGTGTTGTGCATATTGATCTTCAGCACCTTCCATCTTAATGTTGCTTTCTTCAGTTTCTGTTGCTTTTTGAGTTGCAGATTTTTTTAGTTGAGATCAAGGTTTGACTATCAAAGTTTTCAGTAGATTGTTCCTGGTATTCTTTAAAATCCACTTTGATGTTAATTTCTTTCTCTTCTGTTGCTTTTTGGATTGTAAGTTCATCAGTTGAAGTCTGGGCTGCATTTTGTAAATTTAGGGTGGCACCTTTATCTTTCAGTCTGGAGTTCATTAGCTCAGTAGCCTCAAGGATTTTTTCAAGTATAAGTTTGTATTTCAGTTGTGGGTAGTATTCCTCCATTTCTGTGGTGTTTACAGATAGTCCTTTAGTGGAGGCTATTTTTCATAAAAGTCAGTAAATGTCCACCTCCACTATAAAGAGTTGTTTTCACCACCCAGCTGTTCCAAATTCTTATCTTTTTTGATAGTGCCAAGGACAAATCTTAGTCTCACAAGTCTCACAGACAAAAAGAAATACACTTGCTATACCAGGTTTCACCACAAGATGTCCCCGATAGCATGTAAAGTCTTTTTCCAAACTCAAATGAGGCTTTTATCCAGTTTAAAAAAAAAAATTTCAACTTAACAGATAGATAAGGTAATAGGTCCCTGTAGAAACAGGAACAGGGGCCCCAAATATCCAAAAGGTGCAAGTCCAGTTATTTAGATTTTTAGATTAGTTGTTCTTTTCTTTTTTTTCAAAGCTTTGTATTCCCAACGCCGCCCAGTTAAAAGGGGGGAAGAAATTTTCAAAAGGCTTCTACAGGAAAATAATTGGGATACAGGAAAGGTAAGGTAAGGTCTCACCCAATTCCTCCGCGGTGCTTTCATTGTGCTTGGTGGTGCTTTTGGCTTTCGGCTGGTACAGCTTAGTGATCGGCCATGTTGATGGCCGATCTTTTCTTCATCGGTCCAAAGGAGCTGCCTCGGATCAAACGGAAGGGCTGCCGCCCTTCCGCGATCTATCAAGGGTCCTCCTCATGGTGGTTGCCCCTCCAGGGCGACTTTTGACCTGTTTCAGGGTCTTCCAACAAAGGGAAACCGGACAGCAGAGAGAGCGCTCTCCCCGCTGTTCACCGGTGCCGCGATCGTAAACCGGAAGCCTTTTTATTTCTGTACTTCCAATTCTTTGCATATTGCCTAGAGGAGATGACAAACAGATGAACAAACATGCAGCACCCTTGCACATTCCATGTAAACCACATCTTACAGAAGAGATAAGACTAATTCATTCCTTCAAACATAACAATAATTGGAATTGTGAGTATGAGCCTCATCTGTTTTGGATTATTTCAGAGACTTTTATTCTTTTTTGTGAAACTGGCATGTTGCAAAGAAAAAGGAGAGCTTTCGAGATCAACTTTACTTCCAGGAATGCCTTTAAGCAAGAGGTGTCCCCCATAGCCTTTCAATGAGCCCAAAAATCATAGCATCAAATCAGTACTTTCTTTGGAAGTGCCAATCATTCATTAAAAAAAAGGAGTAAGATAAGCTGGGGTGACAGGCATTCAAAAAAATCAGAATTGTGGCAGGCAAAACCTCCTATGTTAAAAGACACAGTTAAGCTGTTATTTAATTGGCCGCACATCCCACAGCAATCATTTCTTAAACAGAAAAGACCATTGTGGTAATCATTCATGAAAGTATACAGTATGCAACATATTCATACATGCCCCAAACTATTCCCCAAACAGGACAAGGAGAGACACAGAGACAACCTATTGTTGCCAGAGTGAATCAACAAATGCCTTCCATTCTTCACTTAGAAACCCTTGGATCCCTTACTATCCCTTGTAAGTTTTTATGAAGACAAAAATAAGGTGACCTTTAGCTCCTGTGCATTTCATGCTGTCTTACTTTGTGCTGTGATGCATATGCTGGACTTTTAGTACCTTCTTGGAAATTTCTTGTTGACATTATGGGGACAAAATTATTTCTCCCACTGTAGCAATTCCTATACTAAAAATTCAGAATTTGAACAGAAAAAACACCTTCCTTCATCTGAAGAGGATGATTGGTCAAAAATGGAGAAATATATTTTAAAAATGCTGCCTATCGAACTGTGTTAGTAGGAAAAGGAGTCAAGAGACTAGTCCTTATTTCTAACCTGCTTCTAACCTTCCCCTTAAAAATCCAATCCTATCAGTGTAAATGTTTAAGGTTTAATGATGCTTTTGAATGCCAGGTCAGCATGTGGTAAGGTCTTCCTTATACATGACTTAATTGTAGATGAGGTGATCTGGTGTGAATAACCAAGATCTGAGTGAAAGTTTTCCTTTTGGAGATTGTGGATGAGGTGATCTGGTGTGGATATAACTGGTTGCGGTGGGATGTGCGGCCATGACTTCAGAACATGGGTAGGTAGGATGGCAGCAATCATTTGGGTGCCCTTGGGGGCTTTCAGAGGCTTTCGCAGGATGTGGGATTATCTGACTGAAGCTGGGGTTCTAAAGAGCAGTTGGGTTTATTGCTGTTGTACCTCTATACCAGGGATGTTAAACTGCCGGCCCGCGGGCCAGATGTGTCATGGCAAAACCGCATCCACCCCATTGCTAGCAATGGAAAAAAAGTCGTGATATGTCGTGACACATCACGTGATGTTGAGAGTTTGACATCCCTGCTCTATACGATATGGCATCATTTCCCCTTCAGTTGCTAAACTTCATTGCTGGGTTAGTGGTAGAATCCTTGAGGCTGGTAGAATCCTCTGGAGTGCTGTTGAGTCTGGACAGTCAGAAATTCATATCCACCATGGAACTGTTACAAGTAGCTGAGAGCCTACTACATACTAGCAATCACAATCTAAATCTGGTTTTGATCCTGGGGTAGTTACAATAGGATCTAGGTGCTGAGTACATTACTATCTGTTGCATAAAATAATCTACTCCCTTAAGAAGAACCAAAGCATTTGGAGACTGCAATAAAACCACTTTATAAACATCAAGAAAATATAGAGATCACTGGGCCCCAAGCCAAAGAATTTAAGATCCCCAAGCATTCAAAGATGTCATGAATAATTAATTTATGACCCAGGGATGAAATGGCAACAATTTGACAACATGATGTCTGATGGAAAGAGCAGGTCCACACGTGAAGATCCAATTAAACTGATTTATTGATACAGTCTAGGCATGGGAATCTTCTCAACTAACAATTAGCACCTGCTTGGAGTTAGATGAGAGAGAACAGAATTCAAGGAGGATTGGATTTACGGCTTGAGCAGACTACCCTGGCACTATATATGAGGGAATGTATACAGAATGTATACTGTTGTTGAGGGACAGTTCCATAAGTGTTCCTTTTATATGTCAGCAAATTTTAACATTTCCTGCTTGAATGTGCCTTCCCCCGTTTCCCATTAGGAAGTTGGAACCAATCAGCATGCAGGTGCACACCTTTGCACAACCCACAGTTGGAATGTGGGAGGGGTTTGCGTCAGCCCGTATTGCTTCATGGTTTAGGAGCTCAAGGTACTGGAGAAAGTCTTTATTCCTCTTTTCCTCCATCCATTAACTGTATGAGATAAAGGGATGAGAAAGTATGGTGAAGTTGCCAAAGAATGTCCATGTTGGACTTAAACTGGGACTCTCCTTGTTCATCATCTTGACTGCCGCATTACAGGTGATATGAACTCTCTTCCAACTATAGTGGTTTACTTAAATTTTTCCTTGTGGCACTATTCTGAAATTTCTTAGACTTAGCTTGGGATCTCCATGGACAGAAAATGTTCTTCCGAAGCTGCCTAGAGCTTAATTGCCTTTTTCAGACACAATGAGAAGAATAAAGTAGACTTCTGGCTTGGCATTGTGGTGCTGTGGATGCAGGAAGACAGGCTCCGTCTTTCGTGTCTGAATTCGTTCTGCTGGGGGACCCTGGAAAGGGTCAAAAGTCGCCCTGTAGACACGACGAGCAAGGAGGGGATCCCCATTTGATCGCGGGAGGGCGGCAGCCCTTCCGTTTGATCCTTGGAAGCCCTCCAAACTGGCAGAGGAATGACCAGCCATACCAATATGGGCAGTCACTAAGCTGCTGACAACCAAAGTCAAAAATACCACCAAGCAACTTTCAAGCAACACGGATGAAACTGGGTGAGACCTGACCCTCTCTTTAAGATTCTAAGTTTTCTTTCCTGTAAAAGCTGCCAAAACATTTTTCCCCCTGTGAGGAGAGAGGGAAGGGAATTTTTACCCCACCCTCTAAGAAAAGCGGCGATTAACTACCCAGGGGAAACAGAGCAACTATAAGAATAATTTTAATCTATTTGGATGTATATTCTTTTGAAACTTGGGGACTAAAAGTATTTTTTTTCTTATTGGAGACTTTTGCTTTTTGTTTTAAAAAAATAAGACTTGAAAAACTACCATATAAATTTTGGACTTAAAGAGCTTAAAACGGCGTCGGTAACATCTTGTGGCGAATTATGGTATTACAATTTGTTATTGCCTAAAAGAGACTTGGCTTGAAGACCAGACTTCAGATAAAATTTGTTTGACCTTGACAGTTACCACCTTTGAAAAACCCAGCTGGGCAGCTTATCTGACCTGCTTGAACTATGAATATAAACTTTTACTGACTTTCAGAGCTATACTTGGGGAATTGATTTCCTATTTCCCTACATGAGAAACATATGTTATTACATGAGATGATGGAACACCTTAGATTATAAACTTTTACTTGATAAACAATTTCTACTATAAAGATCACCTATATAATGTGAAATAGATGTCCCATATGCAGCTACAAAAGACAAAAAAATATTTTTAATGTTTGATTCTAAAGTCTTCAACTTAACATACTATCAAGAGAATATGGATGAAGATCAGGAAAAAATCCTTTCCATGTTGAAATCAATATACAAAACCATCCTTTCAGCTTGTGACAAAATAAGAAGCAACACAAAGGAACAAGGTGCTAGCTTAAATATACAAACCCAGATCTTGACTACAAACAAAAAACTAACAATGCAGAAAACAAAAGAAAAATTGGAACAACTAAACACTAAGACAGAGAACCCAATTGACCAACAGATCCAGCCAACTGAAAAATCAGAAAAGGGAGTGACAACATTGAAAATGGAAAAGACTTTTTACAAATTAAGAAATCAGAATAAATTTGAGAAAAAGGAAAAAGAACAGACTGAAGGGAAGATAAACCTATCAGGACAATTGTGGGAAATTGGAGTAATAGGGAGGCGATTTAATGAATACCAATGGGCTTGTTCTTCCCAAAAAAACTTCAACCAAATTGTCTTTCTTATTCCAAATAATATATATAAAAATAGAGGGAGAACTATTTGATGATTCAAAGGCATTGACATGGAAGGTTAGCTGGCAAAGGAAGAAAGCCAGAGTAAGGCTGAAGAAAATAATGGCTTTGATTTATTAGAGGGGATATTATATTACTAATTAGATGGTTGAATATGGTGGAAAATAGATAATTTTTAGAAAATAGAGTAACATTATAACTGAATAGGTAAGATGTGTAACTAGAATATTAGACTTTGCTATGAAAAGGGAAAAAGGGAGAAGTTGAGATAAGGGAAACTTTGGTCACCTAAATATAAAATATTTGGAAATTATAAATAATAATGTTAATTTGAATATTGATAGGAAATTAAAGCCTGGGGGGGAAAAGCAATAACAGGACATTGATTGTAAAGAAGGATTGAGTGCAAACGCAATTAAGATACGTATAAGCTAAAAATTATTGATAATTGTAACAAAGATGTTTTTATTTAGTTGATAAGAACTGTACTAGCCCAATATGAGATAGCAGATATTAACGGAAAAAGACAGGAAATATTTGATGTTGTAATATGAGATTTATACTAAAGACTTATGTATGCTATTGAACTATTGATCAACCCAGTCATCATGTTGCTTTTTAAATATTCAATTGTAAAACGAGAAAATCAATAAAATATTATAAAAAAGAGAGAGAAGGATAAAGTGGGGGCTTTGAAGTCCAAAGATGGGAAGAAAAAATGATGGCAGTCCATTCTCTGATCTTCTCTCTCTTCACTGAAGAATGTTCTCCTAATGTCCAGCTGAAAACCTTCCATCTTTTGATTCTGCCTTCTGAAGCACCAGAGAAAAAGTCAATTCTGTCTCAGGTTCTTCTGGAGACAGTTATTCCCTTTTCCCTTAAAATTCTCTTTATGAGACTAATCAGTCACTCTATCAACATGTCCTCATGCTAGAGTTAAAAGGCATCCCCACAGAGAAGGGAGGAAGACAGAAGGACCCTCCCTCAGTCACCTTGCTCATAGCTGAACTGTTCCAATAATCGAGAGAGTCACATAGACCTGTTCCACCCTTGACATGGGTCAGTTGCCACTTGAGAACATTAACCTGTGTTGTGTTACTGGCATAGATGTGTCCCAAGGATTTCTCCATAGGCCAAATAGGATGGTAAAGTTGGATGATAATTCACCAGAGGGATGAGACAAAGCAGACACATGCTAGAAACTGAGAAATGCTCAAAGTTTTTGGAATCATTTGTGAGTGGTCCAGCCTCAATCTGCTACCAAAAGGGGTGACTTACCCAGCAATTTCAGTAGATGGACACTTGTTGAAATAGTGTAACTTCAAAATAATCATTGTTGCTGAAAGGACCCCACCCACTGAGATGGTCTCGTGACCTGTAATAGTTGGACATTTGGTATAATGGACATAGTAGAAGCATCCCTAAAGTCCAGCCTGATAAACAACCAAGCATTTTTGAGGTGTCCTAGCTGTTCTGAAATTAGTGAGAAAGGATTTTTTTTTAATGGTATTGTAGCCCGAGCTCCAGTACCACATCATAGTGGACAGCCATTGATTGATCTGAACACTAGGAGGGAATGGAGGACGTATGTAGGAATGCTATGATCTATTGCAAACTGGAGGTCCACAAAGTTGGTTGTACCTCCAGAATCAAAAATGGCCAGGGTTTCCAAAATATGCTTCCCTGGTATCTGCCATGACACTGAGACATCTAGATGTTTTGATGGAGGACATGATGTTTGGGCTTGGTTTGCCTGAACGTGTCCCCAATTTAGAAGTCCAGCTAAACCTAAACTGTTTCCCAAAAGGGCTGGGTTGGATTTCTTGGCAGGGCCTTTTACTGCCATATGTCCCTAGTCC
Organism: Azemiops feae; assembly: GCA_023970755.1. Taxonomy (NCBI): domain Eukaryota; kingdom Metazoa; phylum Chordata; class Lepidosauria; order Squamata; family Viperidae; genus Azemiops; species Azemiops feae. The sequence continues at coordinate 1,663,880 of JALGBA010000616.1, forward strand.
CCATAGCACAAGGAAAGCCCCTCTCTCCATCTCTGTGCCTTCTCTGCCTCTGTCAATGGAGGCCCTGCACTCCCGATCTGCAAAGGCTCCTCGGGGGAGGTTTTTTCAACATTATACATGGGCTGAGGTATTGCAGGCATGACAACAGGTTTCTGACTTCAGGCTCTGACCTTTTGTTGTTATAAATGCCCATCTGTCTTGCAAGCACAGCTGAATTAGTGAATTGTGCCCAGACTCTCAGTATCTGCTAACTCTTCCAGAATTTCTGCCAACCCTTCCTGAAATTGGTTGTTCAGGGGAAGTTCATTCTGCAAAGTGTGTTTTCCAAAGATGAGCATGCAAAAGAGTAATCTAAAGTCGGTCCAAGGCTTAAGAGCAGAGTAAGAGTTGTCAGCCAGTCCAAGGGTCTAAGGTTCAAGAGTGAAATTCATACACAGGGATCACATCTGAGCTAAACCCCATTCCTTGCTAAGAGAAGAGAGGGAACTATATAGACTGTCATTCCTCAGAATGTTTCTGCAGTCAACTGCCATTATCTGAATCCTTACTCTGTTACTAGGCAACTAACCTAATTGAACCTTCCTTCTGCTCTCCTTTCTCCTTTCATGGGCCATGACAGGTCAACACCTAAGGAGCCAAAATAAACAGCCAAAGGAACAAAGGACAACCTAATCTTGCCTCCTTCTGGATATCACACGGTCTAGTTATATCACCATTTATCATAATTTGAACCTTCTGAGATGTATATATTGACTTAATTCCTTGAATAAAATTGTTGTCAAAGTCCATAATTTTCAGAATCTTAAACAAAAAAGACCAATTCCAATCATCAAAAGCTTTCTCTACAAAACATCCCTTGTTTTTCTTTATGTTGTAAATATCCTATGACATTCAATACAGTTCTTATTGTCTTTGTGTCAACGCTGCTAATATTGGATATTATTGCTTTGACAAAATATGCAGAACTGTCTGGTATTTTTAGAGTTAATTTAGATGATGCTGGGAGGGGAGGAGAAAGATAAGGAATGCGCGGGCTACAGAACGGAAGTGAACCTTTGCCCTTCGGGCTGATTGGAAAACGTGATTTATGACTGCAAAATAGGGGAGGGGAATAGGCTGGAATGTTCTTGGCATCCATCCATGCTGTGCCGACACTCTGTTACACGAAATAAAGACTATTTAGGATAAACAATGCCTGGAAGTTCTTTGAAGTGTTTCATTAGTCGGAACCATGACATCATGCCAAGATCTGAAAACTTTTCAAAGCATCTGGAGTCCTGAACTCCCACCGCTGTCTCTAGGTTTGAGAGAAGCTGGCAAAGATTTAGGAGAAGATTTCAAAAATAGAGAAAGGGAAACTGCCTGAAGCAGACAGCCTGGCATCAGCTGCTACCCCGGGGGGGGAGAGCGACAGCCAAGATGCCGGGAGAGGAAGAGCTTTGGCAGAATTCCCAGCTGGAGAAAAACCCCAAGCAGCTAAGAGAGCTTATCTGGTCGTCAGGCAGAGACTCCAGAGGCTTCGAAACAGCCTTGCCACCCTCAAAGGCTTCAAAAGCAGATGAGGTGGAGCTACAACAAAGGGTTTCTTGCATATTGCATCCCCCAAACTGGTGGAGAGCTGCCAGATCATCTGCCACTGAGAATCTGGGTGAGTGGAAAACCCTGTCTGCAGACCAGACAGCCCTCCAGCCCCAGGAGTCCCCTGCCAGCCCCTCCAGCCCCACAGAGAGAGAGAACCCCAGCCTGGGGTCCCTGCAGCAATGGGAGGTTTGGGAACCCCCTCAGGTGAATGGTCAGCAACCTCTGAGCTTGCCACAGCTAATAGAGGCCTTGCAACAGCTTGGGGTGGTGCAGAAGCCAGGAGATCAGCAGCTGGTGGGAGAACGACAAACAGCAAGGAGATTGGCCACAGCCCCCGAACGTGCAACCCCTGGTCATAAATCAACAGCCACAGTGGGGGCCCCAACAGCCTATAATTGCACCACCTTTTAGAGCAACCTTCGATGGGGACCCAGAGAAGCTGATTTTTTTCCTCAACCAAGTGCGCTCTCATTTGAACCGCTGGGCCTATCTCTACCCGGATGCAGGCGCCATGGTCGATGTGATTGCGTCCAGCCTAGAGGGAGAAGCATCAGAATGGCTGATGAGCAAGCCCCGGAATTGGAGGACCCCCACCTCTTCCTCCTAGGGCTGAGAGAAAGATTTGAGGACCCATCCATTGCCCTCAAAGCAGAAGGACAAATCCACAAGATAAAACAAGCCGGCAGGCCTGCCCTGGAGTACGTGCAAGAGTTTCGAAAGATAACAGGTCGAATAGAGGGGTGGCCTGAGCAATCCCTAATCCATAACTTCATTGAGGGATTAGACGATCACCTCTCTCAGGCCTGCTTCTATCGAGCGGTACCTGATCAGCTGCAAGAATGGTACCAGGCAGCGGTGAAGCTAGACGTTCAGCTCGCCCGCTATAAGAAGCCTCCCCCACCTGAATCCGAGCAGCAGCCAGAGCAACCTGAACAGCAATCACCCCCACGAAAACCTCCAACTACTGCGATGGCTGAGAGACCCAGGCCATCTGCAGGCCCGTCAATTAAGTGTTTCTGGTGTGGACAGGAGGGACATCGAGCAGCAAACTGTCCAGTCCCCTACCCCTGACTACAAAGCAGACCAGAACCAGCGGCAAGAAGGAAATCTGCCCAGTGGCTAACGAGAGAAAAATCCAACTGGGTCACGCAAGAACCTGTTGCCCAGATTACACCCCCCACACAGGAGGACGCCGGGACTCCAGATGGACCCGCCCCTGCTCTACCTTTCTTTGACAGTGACGATGAAGGAGAGAATGACCCAATGGTGAGTCAACAAATCCCGCCTTTTTCACTGCCCGCCAAATTTATAATCCCTAAGTCGGGGGCACAAATGGACTTAAACGTGCTAATCGATTCTGGATGCTCCCGATGCATCATTAGCTTGCCATTTGCCATGAAATTGGGAATACGAGCAAAACTGCTCTCCAAGCCCGTGAGGTTTGAGCAAGCCGATGGCTCCCTGATGGGAGGGACCCTAGTCACACAATTAACTGAACGCCTAGAAATAGGTGAGCACTGAGAGTTTATTCGCTTCCTGGTGGCTCCAAAAATGACTGAGGCTGTGATCCTAGGGCTAGCCTGGTTGGACAAATGGAAACCGTTTATCTGGTGGGAGAAAGGAATGAGAACTGTGGGCCTAAACCCCCCACTGATTCAACCGACATTGTGGGACACTTTAGGCCACCTAATGAGCGAGCGCACATGGCTTCCTCACCGTCACCAGGCGAACTACTCATCCCCAGCGAACACCGGGACCTAGCGGGGGCATTTAGTGAAAAAGAATGCGATGCCCTGCCCCCTCACAGACCCAATGACTGTTCCATCAAACTGCTGCCAGGAGCCAGACTCCCACAACCGAGAATGTACGCTATGTCCCCCTCGAAATGGAGGAGATGCAGCGATACTTGAACAAAAACCTAGTGAGGGGGTTCATTGAACGGGCCAAATCTACCGTGGGAGCCCCTGTGTTATTTAAAGAAAAAAAGATGGGTCTGTTTGTCTTTGCGTCAATTATAAAGGTCTAGACACGGTGAGTTTGGAAAATAAATACCCCCTCCCCCTCCTGAAAGACTTACTAACCCACCTGGCTAAGGGGAGCATCTTCACTAAATTAGACCTGAGAGAGGCATACTGCCGGGTGAGAATAAAGGAGGGAGACGAGTGGAAAACTGCCTGCCCTATGGGGAGCTATCAGTTCAAAGTCATGCCATTTGGACTACGGGGCCCCCAGCCATATTCATGCAGTTGATTAATGAGGTCCTACATGATCACTTGTACAAAGGGGTTCTGGTGTATCTTGATGATATCCTGATATACAGCACGAATATGACTGATCACATAAAGCTGGTGAGAGAAGTGTTAAAGAAATTATTGAATGCCAAGCTTTATGCCAAATTGTCAAAATGTGAATTTCACCAGACCCGATTAGATTATCTTGGCTACAGAATTTCCAACGAGGGTGTTGAAATGGATCCAGCCAAAGTGAGAACTATAATTGAGTGGCATCCCCCAAAGACTCGCAAACAGCTTCAGAGCATTTTAGGTTTTGCCAACTTCTATCATCAATTCATCCCCTCCTTTGCCGAGATTGCCCTACCCCTTACAGAACTACTCAAAACAGGCAAAGGAGGAGGAAAACTGCGACTGGGCCAGCCACTTACATGGATTATGAGCTATCAAACAGCTTTTGAGAATTTAAAAAGACTATTTGCTGCTGAACTGGTCCTAAAGCACCCCTGCCCAGGGGAACCCTTTATAATCCAAGCTGATGCCAGCGACATGGCAGTCGGAGCTTTATTACTGCAAAAGAACAAAAGTGGAGTTCTACAACCCTGCGCCTACACCTCTAAAAAATTTACTGAAAGCGAGAGGAGATGAGCAATCTGGGAGAAGGAGGCCTTCGCAATTAGGTGGGGCTGTTAAACTGGCGACACTATCTAGAAGGGAGCAAGGTGCCATTTGAAGTATGCACAGATCATAAAAACCTAGAGGCACTGAAAACTCCCCATAAACTGTCCCCAAAGCAAGTACGGTGGGCACAGTACTTTAATCGTTTCAACTTCACTCTAAAGTACATACCGGGAAGAAAAAACTTCCTAGCTGATGCGCTATCGAAATTGCCCCAGTACAAAAGCAAACACGAAGAGGTTAATGAGGCAATTATCTCCAATCCACAAACTGCCGCTCAACTCACGCCTCGCAGGGTCCCTAATCCTGATGACCCTGGGGTAAAGAAAATAAAACAAGAGCTCCTCACTGATCAATGGTTCAAAGATAATCAAACCTCCCTAACATGCAGGGATGGTTTGGCTTACAAGGGGGGAAAACTGTATTTGCCTGAAGCCCTCTGTCTTAATGCTCTCAAACACAGCCATGATGTAAAACAGGCTGGACACTTTGGATATCTGAAAACTCTACATCTCATCTTCCGGCAATTTTGGTGGCCGGGGCTGAAACGGGATGTGGAAAACTATGTAAAGAGTTGTACCGTATGTGCCACAATGAAAAGAATCACAGGGAAAACCCCTGGGTTACTGCAGCCAGTGGCAGACCCTTCTCAACCCTGGGAAGAAATAGCTATGGACCTTATAGTAGACCTACCTGAAAGTAGAGGAAATACTGTCATCTGGACTGTGATAGACCTGTTCTCGAAGCAGGCTCATTTCATCGCCTGCAAAGGACTCCCATCTGCCCAACGACTGACTAAATTGTTCCTGAAACATATCTACCGGCTGCATAGCACCCCTAAGCGAATAATTTTGGACAGGGGGGTGCAGTTCACAGCAAAGCTTTGGAGAAGTTTTCTTAAATTAATTGGATCATCTCAAGGCTTATCATCTGCTTTTCATCCGGCCACCAATGGGGCTGCAGAATCCGCTAACAAAATGGTGGAGCAATATCTCAGATGCTACGTTTCGTACCAACAGACAAACTGGACTGACCTCCTCCCTTTCGCAGAGGTGGCATACAATAATTCTGTTCACAGCAGTACCGGCTACATGCCTTTCAGAGTAGCAACAGGGAAAGAGTTCAGCCCAATACCTGAATACCCTCAGATGCCCTCCACCTCCCAGACACTTGATCAATGGGTGAGGGGATGGGAAGAAGTTTGGAGAAACACAAAAGCTGCATTAAAAAACTCTTCCGAGACCTATAAAAAGCAGGCTGATAAAAAGAGGGCTCCCCAAAGAACATTCCAAGTTGGGGAAAAGGTTTATCTATCAACTAAATATTTACGCCTCAAATTGCCCAGCAAGAAATTGGGACCAAAATTCTTGGGGCCTTTCCCCATCGTAAGGATCATCAACCCCATCACAGTAGAATTGAAACTCCCTAGCTTTTAGGGAGGATTCACCCTGTCTTCCATTGCAGCTTGTTAAAACCTTGTCAGGGCTCCACTTTAAGACCTCCCCCTAAGAAGGCACCCGGGCCCCTCGTGGTAGCAGGTCAGACTCACTATGAAGTGAAACGTATTCTTGACTCTAGAATTTTTAAAGGAAAATTGCAGTACCTAGTACAATGGAAGGGGTACTCGCTGTCCGAAGCTACTTGGGTGAAATCTAGCGATGTGAAGGCTGACCAACTCATCAAAAAGTTTCATGAGAAAAACCCCAACAAACCAAGAGATAATCCCTGACATATGCTTTTGTTTACATACAGGACCTATCCTTTTTGTAAGGGGGGGGCAGATGTCAACGCTGCTAATATTGGATATTATTGCTTTGACAAAATATGCAGAACTGACTGGTATTTTTAGAGTTAATTTAGATGATGCTGGGAGGGGAGGAGAAAGATAAGGAATGCATGGGCTACAGAATGGAAGTGAACCTTTGCCCTTCAGGCTGATTGGAAAATGTGATTTATGACTGCAAAATAGGGGAGGGGAATAGGCTGGAATGTTATGTGCAAGGAAGGGAAATTCAGATTTTGGCATCCATCCATGCTGTGCCAACACTCTGTTACACAAAATAAAGACTATTTAGGATAAACAATGCCTGGAAGTTCTTTAAAGTGTTTCATTAGTCGGAACCATGATACTTTGTTTAAGAAAACAACAGAGTTGGAAGAGACATTGGAGGTGTTTTAGTCCAACTCCCCCCCCCCGCTCAAGCAAGAGACCCTGTATCATCCTGGATAACTGGCTATCCAATCTCTTCTTAAAAACCTCCAGTGAGGGAGCAGCCACAATGTCTGGATGCAAGCTGTTCCTCTGATTAATTGATCTGGGATTTCAGAAATAGGCTGAATTTGAATCCCCCAGCAAGTTAAAAATCACTGAAACCATTTCAGTGGGACTTTCAGCCAAAAAGCAGATGAAACCACCACATATAGAGGGAACGAGGGAATTTTAGGGTAAAGGTTTGCACTTCACCTTTGGTATTGGAACTGTGATATGCCTATTTTGGTGGCATGAGGGCACCCCTTGTCCCCCTTCATATTCAAAGGTGCACAGTTCATGTGGGGCATATGAGGGTGCACCCCTAGCATCTATCCACAGCTAGATAAAAGATTATGACATAATAGAACACGTCATGAAACATTGATTGTGATGACTTTGGACTTGCTGCATATATATATATATATATATATATATATATATATATATATATATATATATATATATATATATATATATATATATATATCCAGGATTTCAATCCTTGTGGTGAGGTGGTGAGGAGCTGAGGAGCTGAGGTGCTGAAGTGCTAGGGTGCTAAGGTGCTGAAGTGCAGAGGAGCTGAGGTGCTAAGGTGCTGAGGCACTGAACTGCTGAGGAGCTGAGGTGCTGAAGTGCTGGAGTGCCGAAGTGCCGAAGTGCTAAGATGCTGAAGTGCTGAGGTGTTGAAGTGCTGAGGAGCTGAGGTGCTGAAGTGCTGAGAAGCTGAGGTGTTGAACAGCTGAAGTGTAGAGGAGCTGTAGTGCTGAGGTGCTGAGGAGCTGAGGTGTTGAACAGCTAAAGTGCTGAGGAGCTGAGGTGCTGAAGTGCAGAGGAGCTGAGGTGCTAAGGTGCTGAGGCACTGAACTGCTGAGGAGCTGAGGTGCTGAAGTGCCGAAGTGCTAAGATGCTGAAGTGCTGAGGTGCTGAGGTGTTGAAGTGCTGAGGAGCTGAGGTGCTGAAGTGCTGAGGAGCTGAGGTGTTGAACAGCTGAAGTGCAGAGGAGCTGTAGTGCTGAAGTGGTGAGGACCTGAGGTGCTGAAGTGTGGAGGACCTGAGGTGCTGAAGTGCTGAGAAGCTGAGGTGTTGAACAGCTGAAGTGCTCAGGTGCCAAAGTGCTAAGGTGCTGAAGTGCTAAGGTGCTGAAGTGCTGAGGTACTGAATTGCTGAGGTGCTGAGGTACTGAAGTGCTGAGGTACTGAAGTGCTGAGGAGCTAAGGTGCTGAAGTGCTGAGGAACCGAAGTGCTGAGGTGCTGAGGAGCTGAAGTGTGGAAGAATTGAGGTACTGAAGTGCTGAGGTGCTGAAGTGCTAAGGTGCTGAATTGCTGAGGTGCTGAAGTGCAGAGGAGCTGAAGTGCTGAGGTGCTGAAGTGCTGTAGAGCTGAGGTGTTGAACAGCTGAAGTGCTGAGGAGCTGAAGTGCTGAGGAGCTGAGGTGTTGAACAGCTGAAGTGCTCAGGTGCCGAAGTGCTAAGGTGCTGAAGTGTTGAGGTACTGAAGAGCTGAGGTGCTGAGGTACTGAAGTGCTGAGGAGCTGAGGTGCTGAAGTACAGAGGAGCAGAGGTGCTGAAGTGCTGAAGTGCTGACGAGCTGAGGTACTGAAGTGCAGAGCTGAGGTGCTGAAGTGATTAGGTGCTGAGGTGTTGAACAGGTGAAGTGCTGAGGTGCTGAAGTGCTGAGGTGTTGAACAGCTGAAGTGCTCAGGTGCCTAAGTGCTCAGGTGCTGAAGTGCTAAGGTACTGAAGTGCTGAGGTGCCAAGGTAGTAAAGTGCTGAGCAGCTGAAGTGCTGAGGAGCTGAAGTGCTGAGGAGCTGATGTGCTGAAGTACAGAGGAGTGGAGGTGCTGAAGTGCTGAGTTGCTGAAGTGCTGGGGTGCTGAGGTGCTGAGGAGCTGAGGTGTTGAACAGCTGAAGTGCTGAGTTGCTGAGGTGCTGAGCAGATGAAGTGCTGAGGTGCTGAAGTGCTGAGGAGCTGTGGTGCTAAGGTGTGGAGGAGCTGAGGTGCTGAGCAGATGAAGTGCTGTGGTGCTAAAGTGTGGAGCTGAGGTGCTGAGCAGCTGAGGTGCTGAGCAGCTGAAATGCTGTTTTACTAAGTGCTGAGGAACTGAGGTGCTGAGGTGCTGAAGTGCTGAGGTTCCTGGTAAGGACACACCTCTGGAAGGATGACCCAGTGGTAACAGGTCATCTACTAGACATTTCAAATTACGTTTAACAATGTAAGAGATCCACGTCCATCCTTATTTGGTCAGAATGTCTTCTCCTACACCATTGGTACTTTGCCTTTTGGGGGTAAGGAGGGAGGGCAGCAGGAAATTACACTTCTAGAGAAAGCACTGAGATTCATCATCCACCTTGTATTTTCTAAAAATGCTCCTGTAGGCCATAGAACCATTCAGGAAATAAAGGGGGCAGTTATTGGCCCACCAAGTCTTTATGAAATTTTGCTTTCAGTATTTAGTTTTTACATTGAAATCGGGTGGCAGACACCTTGGTGGATGTCTGTAAAATTCTGTTGCCAATCCCCATCTTAAAGGCAGATAAATTATAGAATGAATATAGAATACTAAGAAGACCTTAGCTATTCATTGACCTCTGTTCTGATCAAGCTTTGGAGAAAAAAAGCTGCAAATAGCAATAGTTGAGTTTGTTTTTCATATGAAGCTCTCATCACTATTGCAAATTTTATTGATACAATTGTGATCTCATGCAATCTCACAAAATGGTACTACCTAAACTGTGAGAAAGCAACTTGTTGGGCTATCTTTGCAGATTGGCATTTGGGAACAAAGTAAGAACTTTTACCACACACTAAATCCAAAACTTTACCTCTATAAATTGTTTTGAATTGTTTGTGTCTGTGTAAAAGAGAAAAATGTTCTTTGAATCAAAAGACTCTTCATGGGGAATATTCACGGCCAGTTATATAGATCATTCTAGATAGTTCAGCAGATCCATTGTTGTATCTCCTAGAGCAGAGGTCACCAACCTTTCTTGGTTGGTGGACCGGAAGAAAAGGGGGGGAAACATTTTTGCGCCCTGAGGTATGGCATTGGCCCATTTTTTGTACAGCACGGCAGTGTGGTGTCCCATTTTTGCACCCCATGGTGTGGCGGCAGTCTGTTTTTGTGCCCCATGGTGCAGCAGTGGCCCGTTTTTGCGCCCTGCAGCATGGCAGTGGCCCATTTTTGCGACCTGCGGTGTGGCAGCAGCCCATTTTTGTACCCCGAGGCACAGCAGCAGTTCTTGCACCCTGAGGCGCAGCAGCGGCCCATTTTTGTACCACGTGGTGCGGCGTCCTGTTTTCGCGTCCCATGGCCGCAGTGCTAGCACGAGTGTGTGTGTGTGTGTGCACTGGCCAGCCTGTCCTGCGGCCCGATGGCCAGCAGTCCATGGCCCACTACCGGGCTGCGGCCCACAGATTGGATAGTAGGATTTACATTTTTAAAACAATATTAGTGTTGATATTTCTTGTTTTAACATGTTAATGTTTTATTTGGTTTAGCCACCTAGTGTTGCCTCTAGGTAAGATGGGCCACATATATGTTAAATAAATAGGAAGGCTGAATTCTGTGGGGCTTAGATATGCTTTTGTTGCAATGGAAAATGTAGGTTGAAGGTTCTAGAAACAATTTAATAGGTGGAAATCACATAGGGAAACAAGAATGTCTCCCACATGCTGAATTGGCTCACCCATCTGCTCTCATGAAAAAAATCATTAATTCCCCCTGTAACTTACAGGAAATTGAAAAGTAGCTTGGGGTTAGTGGGATCTTATCAATTGGAATACAAACACCATATATTTAGTTGAAACAAAAAAGGAAAGTGAAAATTCCTGGAGAGGGATGGGCAACCAGCTGCTATCCAGGAAGATTGGACTGGTTATTATTAGGGGAGGCAATGGGAGTTGCCCTTTGAAGCACTTAAGAGCCTGACTACCTAAGACACGGGTCGGCAACCCGCGGCTCCGGAGCCGCATGCGGCTCTTTCAGCCGTCTCCTGCGGCTCCCTGTCCTCCGCTGCCATGTGCAGTCTGAAAAAAAAAATGGGATAAAAAAAGTTCAACCAATGAATTCAAACCTCTCACACAAAAAAAAATTCACAAAGTTTGAATTGATTGGTTGAACTTTTTGGTTTGTGGGACTACCCACAAACTACCCCCTCTTTCTTTCTTCAGACCGCACGTGGCAGCAGCGGTGGAAGAGTCGGGAGGACGGCTGGAAAGGTGTCCCTTTGCCGTCCTCCGGAGGCAAAACCTGGGTAAGGAGCCGCGGGTGGGGGTGGCGAGTCTCGGGGTGCCTCTTCCCTGCCCGCCGGGTCTCCCCTCGCCCTTCTCCACTGCTGCCTCTGCTAGCCACTGCCGGCAGCGCTATGCGGGGCGGGAGAAGTGGCGGCGACCGGGCAGCCGCGGCCCTTTGCTGTCCTCCCGCCACCGCTGCCGGCGGTGCTAAGCGGGGTGGGAGAAGTGGCGGCGACTGGGCAGCCACGGCCCTTTGCTGTCCTCCCGCTGCTGCCGCCGCTGCCGGAGGCGCTAAGCGGGGCGGAAGAAGTGGCGGCGACCGGGCAGCCGCAGCCCTTTGCTGTCCAAGCGGGCCGGGAGAAGTGGCGGCGACCGGGCAGCCGCGGCCCTTTGCTGTCCTCCCGCCGCCGCCACTGCCGACCCCTGACCTAAGAGAACGCCTTTCAGCAGATGTTGAACTCTGCAGGAGAAGCCCAAAAGTTGTGCTGCTCTTTGAGACTGATCTATTAGGCCAGGGGTCGGCAACCTGAAACACTGAAAGAGCCACTTGGACCCGTTTCCCTCACAAAAAAAAAACCTGGGAGCCGCATGCACACACGGAACAGGGGGCTTGATTAGAGTGGAGCCTAAGGTGAGACATGCACTGGCCCTGCCCCCGTCCAGCTCCTGGCTTCTCCTCCCCTCGGAAAAGACTGCTCCCCCCCCGCACTCTACCTCTCTGGGACTTTCTTCTTAGGGAGGAGGAGGCCGACAGGGAGAAGGAGCTGCTGTGGCAAATCTTCCAAGGCCGGCAGCAGAGGGCCGCTCGGGCTCGCCTATCTCAGCCTGCTGTAGGAGGCCATAGTTGAGGCTTCTGGCTCGCTCTGGGAGAGGTGCTTGGAAGAGAATGAGAAGCGGAAAGTGGGAGAAAGGACGTCTTCCAGCTCTCTGGGGTTCTTTCGCTGGGAGGATGAGGAAGCAGTGGGGAAAGACAGCTCCGGAGGGAGGCAGCCCCGCAGCCAGAAGCCAGCGGTCCGAGCGGAGTGGCACAGAAGACCTACCGGTCAGCGTGGGAGGCTCCAGCGTTGCCTCCCACACTCACCGGTAGGTCTTCCATGCCGCTCCACTCGGACCGCCGGCTTCTGGTTGCTGGGCTGCCTCCCTCCGGAGCTGTCTTTCCCCGCTGCTTCCTCGCCCTCCCGGCAAAAGAACCCCAGAGAACCCTTGCCTGTGACTGTGATAGGCAACGGCCCCAACTCTGCTCCTGGGCCGCGAAGGGGCACGGCTGCCCAGTCGCAGCCACTTCTCCCACCCCGCTTAGCACCTCCGGCAGCGGCGGCGGGAGGACAGCAAAGGGCCGTGGCTGCGCGGTCGCCGCCACTTCTCCCGCCCCGCTTGGACAGCAAAGGGCCGCGGCTGCCCGGTCGCCGCCACTTCTCCCGCCCCGCTTAGCGCCTCCGGCAGCGGCGGCGGCGGCAGGAGGACAGCAAAGGGCCGTGGCTGCCCAGTCGCCGCCACTTCTCCCGCCCCGCTTAGCACCGCCGGCAGCGGTGGTGGCGGCAGGAGGACAGCAAAGGGCCGCGGCTGCCCAGTCGCCGCCACTTCTCCCGCCCCGCTTGGACAGCAAAGGGCCGCGGCTGCCCGGTCACCGCCACTTCTCCCGCCCCGCTTAGCGACTCCGGCAGCGGCAGCAGCAGCGGGAGGACAGCAAAGGGCCGCGGCTGCCCGGTCGCCGCCACTTCTCCCGCCCCGCTTAGCGCCGCCGGCAGTGGCGGCGGCGGCGGCGGGAGGACGGTGAAGGGGCGCGGGTGCCCGGTCACCGCCGCCTCTCCCGTCCCGCTTAGCACCACTGGCAGCAGCAGCGGCGGAGGGAGGACGGTGAAGAGGCGCCGCACAGCAGGTGGGAAAAGGGCCGGGCAAGTCGCCGCGGGGGAATCTCAAAAGAGGCCGAGACGGCCGAAAGGCGCGGGCCAAGAGGGGAAGTTTCCGAGACCCCCGGTGACCCCCCTCAGGGCTAGCAGAGGCGGCAGCGGAGAAGGGCGAGGGGAGATCCGGCGGGCAGGGAAGAGGCACCCCGAGACTCGCCACCCCCACCCGCGGCTCCTTACCCAGGTTTTGCCTCCGGAGGACGGCAAAGGGACACCTTTCCAGCCGTCCTCCCGACTCTTCCACCGCTGCTGCCACGTGCGGTCTGAAGAAAGAAAGAGGGGGTAGTTTGTGGGTAGTCCCACAAACCAAAAAGTTCAACCAATCAATTCAAACTTTGTGAATTTTTTTTTTTGTGAGAGGTTTGAATTCATTGGTTGAACTTTTTTTATCCCACTTTTTTTTTTCAGACTGCACATGGCAGCGGAGGACAGGGAGCCGCAGGAGACGGCTGAAAGAGCCGCATGCGGCTCCGGAGCCGCGGGTTGCCGACCCGTGTATTAGGCAGATGGAAGATGGCTTTTTCCTGCATCATTCCCAGAGTTTAAAAGGCTCTCTTGAAGCAGTTGCCTTTTGCTACAGCTCTGTGTTTATAAAATACATACAGTAAAAACACTTATTTTTTAGTATGGTCTTTAGGGGCCAATGATTTTATAGTTTGGATTTTAACTTACCAATCACATTTTTCATTATTGTGACTATTCCTTTAAATCCTTTAGGACAGAAACATTATTTATTTCCTTATCTTTTTATGTTACTTTAAATGTTCAACAATTGTCCTAAAGGATCATTCAAATTAGAGCAGAGGTCCCCAACCTTTTGAGCACCAGGAACCAGTTCCATGGAAAGAGGTTTTTCTGTGGACCGGAGGAGGCCTGTACTGCCTGCATCCCACAGATGTGGCTTGGCTTGTTTGTGTGGCCTGGTTTCTGGCATGCTGCAGCCTGGTGCCGGTCCACGAACCGGGGGTTGGGGACCCCTGGATTAGAGGAACTGGAGGATAAATGCAATTAAAAATATATGTGCTGTTCTAAACATTGTTTCTCAAGACCTACATTCCAGTTTTTGAAATAAAAATATTTATGCTATTCTGCTTTCTCACCTATTAGTTTATCTTCTAGCTGCCATCACTGATTTTGCGATGGAAGGCAATTTGCTGAGAAAATTAAGAGAAAACATGAAACGTCTCCAAAAAGAGGTAAGAGAAAATATTTGTTCATAGACTGTCACAGTAAATGCTATTGTCACACAAGTATGATGGAACATATATAGAAATTTGAGAGCAGCAGATTATCTATCTATCTATCTATCTATCTATCTATCTATCTATCTATCTATCTATCTATCTATCTATCTATCTATCTATCTATCTATCTATCTATCTATCTATCTATCTATCTATCTATCTATCTATCTATCTATCTATCTATCTATCTATCTATCTATCTATCTATCTATCTATCTATCTATCTATCTAGTTGTTGTTGTTGTTAGTTGCGAAGTCATGTCCGATCCATTGCGACCCCATGGACAACATTCCTCCAGGCCTTCCTGTCCTCTACCATCTTCTGGAGTCCATTTAAGCTCACACCTACTGATTCAGTGACTCCATCCAGCCACCTCATTCTCTGTCGTCCCATTCTTCTTTTGCCCTCAATCTTTCTCAGCATTAGGCTCTTCTCCAGTGAGTCCTTCCTTCTCATTAGGTGGCCAAAGTACTTGAGTTTCAACTTCAGGATCTGGCCTTCTAAGGAGCAGTCAGGGTTGATCTCCTCTAGGACTGACCGGTTTGATCACCTTGCAGTCCAAGGGACTCACAGGAGTCTTCTCCAGCACCATAGTTCAAAGGCCTCAATTCTTTTGCGCTCAGCCTTTCTTATGGTCCAACTTTCACAGCCATACATTGCAACTGGGAAAACCATGGCCTTGACTATACGTACTTTTGTTGGCAGGGTGATGTCTCTGCTTTTTAGTATGCTGTCTACATTTGCCATAGCTTTCCTCCCCAGGAGCAAGCATCTTTCAATTTCTTGGCTGCAGTCCCCATCTGTGGTGATCTTGGAGCCCAGGAAGATAAAATCTGTCACTACCTCCATTTCTTCCCCATCTATTTGCCAGGAATTGAGAGGGCCAGATGCCATGATCTTGGTTTTCTTAATGTTGAGTTTCAAGCCAACTTTTGCACTCTCCTTTTTCACTCGCATCAAGAGGCTCTTTAGTTCCTCTTCACTTTCTGCCATTAGAGTGGTATCATCTGCATATCTTAGGTTGTTGATATTTCTCCCGGCAATCTTAATTCCAACTTTTGATTCATCTAGCCCTGCCTTTCTCATGATATGCTCTGCATATAAGTTAAATAGGCAGGGCGACAGAATACAGCCTTGCCGGACTCCTTTCCCAATTTTGAACCAATCAGTGGTTCCGTGTCCAGTTCTCACTGTTGCTTCTTGACTTGCATATAGGTTTCTGAAGAGACAAATAAGATGGTCTGGTACTCCCATCTCTTTAAGAACTTGCCACAATTTGTTGTGATCCACACAATCAAAGGCTTTAGCATAGTCAATGAAGCTGAAGTAGATTTTTTCTGGAACTCCCTAGCTTTCTCCATGATCCAGCGTATGTTGGCAATTTGATCTCTAGTTCCTCTGCCTCTTCGAAATCCTGCCTGTACTTCTGGAAGTTCTCGATCCACATACTGCTGGAGTCTAGCTTGTAGTATTTTAAGCATAACTTTACTTGCATGTGAAATGAGTGCAATGGTGCGATAGTGTGAACATTCTTTGGCATTGCCTTTCTTTGGAATTGGAATGTAAACTGACCTTTTCCAATCCTGTGGCCACTGTTGAGTTTTCCAAATTTGCTGGCAAATTGAGTGTAGCACTTTTACTGCATCATATTTTAAGATTTTGAATAGCTCCGCTGGAATACTGTCACCTCCACTAGCTTTGTTGTTGCTCAGATTTCCTAAGGCCCATTTCACTTCACATTCTAGGGTGCCTGGCTCGAGGTCAGTGACCACCCCATCGTGGTTATCAGGGACGCTAAGCTCGTTCTTGTATAGTTCTTCTGTGTAATTTTGCCACCTCTTCTTAATCTCTTCTGCCTCTGTTAGGTCCCTGCCATTTTGGTCCTTTATCATGCTCATCTTTGCATGAAACGTTCCCTTCATATCTCCAATTTTCTTGAAGAGAACTCTGGTTCTCCCTATTCTATAGTTCTCTTCTATTTCTTTGCACTGTTCATTTAAGAAGGCATTCTTATCTCTCCTGGCTATTCTCTGGAATTCTGCATTCAATTGGGTGTATCTTTCTCTTTCTCCCTTGTCTTTCACTTCCCTTCTTTCCTCAGCTATTTGCAAAGCTTCCTCAGACAGCCATTTTGCTTTCTTGCATTTCTTTTTCTTTGGGATGGTTTTAGTTGCTACCTCTTGTACAATATTGCAAACCTCCGTCCATAGTTCTTCAGGCACTCTATCAGATCTAATTCCTTAAATCTATTTGTCACCTCTACTGTATATTCATCAGGGATATGATTTAGTTCATACCTGAGTGGTCTAGTGCAGGGCTTTTCAACCCTTTCACTGATTGTACCACTTTTAGGATATGGCAATATTCAAGTACCACCTAGCAAGGTGTCAAAAACTTGATGACAAAAAAAAAAAAAACCTGTTCAAAGTTGCAATTGCACTGAAATGACTTATGACCATTTTCACAGTTATGACCATTACAGCATGCCCAGGGTCATGTGATTTATATTTGGATGCTTGGCAACTGATTCATATTTATGATGGTCACAGTGTCCCAGGTTCATGTGATCCCCTTTTGCAACCTTTTGACAAGCAAAGTCAATGGCAGGGCTGCTGGTGGCCAAGTGCTAAGGCGGGACTTCCCTCCCTCCCTCTTTCTCTCTCTTTTTTTTTCAAACTTTATTTCCCTTTTTCACATTACATAAAAACAAAACAAAATACATTTATTTGTTGTTGTTGTTTTCCTTAACAGTACTGTGTCATCTATTTTTACATTTATTTACATTTGTTACGTAGTTTCTTACCCTTTTATGTCCTTCTCTTTTATTCTCTGATCTAACCAAACATAACATTGGTTCCATATCTCATAGTAATCTGTTGTCTCCTTGTCCTTAATTTCTAATGTAAGCATACACATTTCAGCGCATTCTAATATTTTTTGAATAATCTTATCGTTTGGTGGTAGATTCTCTTGTTTCCAATATTGGGCATATACAATGCGTGCCGCTGTTATTATATGTACAATGATGTACCGAGTTCATCTTTTCACCTTTGGATTCAATATGCCTAATAAAAATAGCTCTGGTTTCAAATCTACTCGTTCTTTAGTTATCTCCTGTATCCACTCTTGTATCTGTTTCCAATAGACCTTTGCCTGTGGACATTGCCACCATACATGAAAAAAAGTTCCCTCTTTGTCTTTGCATTTCCAGCAATTCGGGTTCATATTTTTATACATTTTTGCCAATCTCGCCGGTGCTAAATGCCATCTATGAAGCATTTTGTATTGATTCTCTTTATAGGCAGTTGACAGTGTTAATTTACAGTTTGTGTTCCATATTCTTTCCCATTCTTCCAGTTCAATGGATCAACCCACATTTCGAGCCCATGCTATCATGGAGCCTTTTACTATCTCTTCTTCCAATTCAACTTCCAGTAGGTATTTATAGAGTCTTGTTATAAATTTTTCTCCTCTGCCTAACAATATTTTGTCCAATTGCTGTGGGACTTGATTAATCCCGTATTCTGCCATATCCTTGCTGTATTTTGATTGTATCTGGTGATATGGCCACCAATCTAGAGTTATTCCCTGTTCTATTAATTTAAGTTTCGATTTAAGTTTCCCTTGGTTATCTAATAGTTCTTCATATCTTTCCATCTTTTTTTATCTAATGTATTTGGGTGGATTACTGCCTCCATTGGGGAGATCCAATTTGGTATTTTTACGTAGTGTTTCATTTTAACCTTGTCCCATATCCAAATCAATGCATCCCTTATCTGATGTCGGCAAAAATATGTATGTATCTTCTTGTGGTTCCCCCATAGAAAAGCATGCCAGCCAACTTGCAGATCATGTCCTTCGATTGTTAAAATCCTTTGGCTATCCAATTGTATCCAGTCTCTGATCCAGAGTAATCCCGTGGCTTGGTAGTATGTTTCCCATTTTGGAAGTCCAAGTCCACCTCTACTTTTACTGTCTTGTAATGTCTTAATATTGATTCGTGCTTTTTTGCCCCCCCAAATAAATTTATTTATCATTTTATCTAGTTCAGCGAAAAAATTTTTGTCTAATTTTATTGGGATTGTCCGAAATAAATATAGTAGTTTAGGTAGTATATTCATTTTTATCACTGAGATCCGTCCTAACAGTGATAGTTGTAATTTCCCCCAGATCTCTAAATCTTTTTTGATTTGTAGTGTCAATTTTTTATAGTTGTCTTCTTTTAATGAAGAACATCTATTAGTAAGCCAAATTCCTAAATATTTAATCCTTTTTACAATTTGAAGTCCCAGCATCTCCTCTAATTTCTTTTTTTGTTTTTCAATTAGATTTTTCACTAACATTTTGGTCTTTTCTCTATTGATTTTTAATCCTGCCACTGTTCCATATTTTTCTATTTCCTTCATTAACATGTCTCCCCTCTCTAGAGGGTCTTCTATAAAAAATACCATATCGTCTGCAAATGCCTGGGTCTTATATTCTTCAGTTTTAATTTGCAATCCTTTTATCTCTTTGTTGTTCCTAATTTGGGTTAATAGCACTTCTAGCGACAAAATAAAAAGTAGAGGTGACAATGGACATCCCTGTCTTACTCCTTTGCTAATTTCAAATTTCTCTGTTATGTCCCCATTAATTATTACTCTAGCCTTTTGTATGTTATATATTGTCTTTATCATTTTCTCAAATTGCTCGCCGAATTTCATCTCCTCTATCTGTTGGAACATAAACTGCCAATTAAGATTGTCAAATGCTTTCTTGGCGTCTAAGAAAATCAATGCCGCCTGCTTTTCAGGGTGTGCTTCATAATATTCTAGGACATTTAACACCATCCTCGTATTATTCCTTATTTGTCTCGTTGGTAAAAAGCCATTTTGATCTGGGTGTATTATGTCGTTTAATATTAGTTTTAATCTTTCTGCCATTATGGTGGTAAAAAATTTATAGTCTGCATTCAGCAGCGAGATTGCCCTATAGTTTTTTAGCTGATTGGGGTCCATGTCTTCTTTTAAGATGAGGGATATGTTGGCTTCTGTCCATGAATCCGGTAATTTGGCTTTCTCTAATACATCATTGTACACTTCCAATAGGGTTTTTTTGAAATCCTCATAAAAAGTCTTGTATACCTCTCCTGGTAGTCCATCTGGCCCTGGAGTTTTTTTGTTTTTTTGTTTTTGCACCGCAATTTTTAATTCCCCTGCTATGATTTCCTTATTCAATATTTCTCTCTGTTCTTCCTTCAATTCTGATAAGCCGTTTACCTTTAAATATTGTTTTATCTTTCCCACTTCTACTTCCTCTTTTTTATATAGCAGCTCAAAATAATTCTGAATGATTTCTTTCTTTTTATCTATCTTATATTGCAATTCTCCTTTTTCATCTTGTAATTCCTGGATAAATCTCTTTCCCTTCTCTTTTTTTAATTTATAAGCGAGCCACCTCCCCGGCTTGTTTGCATGTTCAAAAAAATTTTGTTTTGCTGCTTTCAAGTCCCTTGCCATTTCCTCTTGATTCATCATGTTTAATTTATGTTTGGCCAGGACCATTTCCGTCTTAATCATGTCATTTTGAGGCTCCTTTTGTAATTTTAATTCAAGTTTTTTGATCTCCTCTAGCAGTATGTTTTGTGTTTGCCTTTTTATCTTATTCTTTTTTGTGGTATATGCTATTGCTAGACCTCTCAAATATGCCTTGGCCATATCCCATATAGTTTGTAGTGATGTTTGTTGTTTAGTGTTTTCCCTAAAAAATAATTCCATTTCTTTCCTAGTCCGTATTATAAAGTCCTTTTCCTTTAGAATATGGGAATTTAATATCCACCTTCTCCTTACTTTTTTCTGACCTTTCCAAATTATCTTCAGGGGATTGTGATCAGCCCATATATTAGGCAATATTTCTATTGTATCTACCTCTTGCTCTACTTCCCCATTCATCCATGCCATATCAAGGCGCGACCAGGATTTATGTGGATTTGAGAAAAAAGTATATTCTTTTTTATTAGGATTCTGTTTCCTCCATTGGTCACATAGGTTAAATTCCTGTGCCATCTCCAAAAACGTCTTTGGTAGAGTTTTCCGTTTCTTTTTATTTTTCATGTTACTGACATAGTCCTTTTTTACATCTACTACTGCATTAAAGTCTCCTACTATACATATATTTGTTTGACCAATTTCTATACGTTTTTCATATAAGTTATTATAAAATTCTTTCTGGTTCCCATTTGGGGCATATATTATCACCAAAAGCCATGATCTCTGCTCCAATTGTAATTCTAGTATTAGTATTCTTCCATCTGCATCATGATATCTCAACTTGGCTTTAATTTCCTTCCTGATATACACCGCTATTCCTCTCTGTTTCTGTTGTGCTAATGCTGTGTAAAGTACACCTAGTTTTGGGAAGTCCAAATAGTTTCTATGTTGTTCTTTTATATGTACTTCCTGTAGACATACTATGTCTACATCTCGTTTTAATAATTTTGTTAATATCTGTTTTCTTTTAGCCGGTGAGTTTAATCCATTAATATTAATTGATATCAAGCTGATCTCCTTTTCCATTATTTAACTTGTGCGCTCTACTTATGTAGCTTCCTTGTTTGGGGGCTTGTTCCTCTTTCTTTCCTTTGTTCCCTTTCTTTCTTACCTCCTACCTCTCGTTCTCTATCCTTTATCTCTTGCTGTTGGTCTTCCTGGCTTCCGCTTTCTGATTCTTCTTTACTGCTATTTTCTTCTTCCACCCCTTCCAGCTGTTCATAAAATTCTCGTGCACTATCTAAATTATCAATTTTGATCTTTCTCTCCTGCCAAGATATCAGCATCCCCTCCGGGATTAACCATCGAAATGGTGTACTTCTTTTAGTTAGATATGTACTGAGGAATCTATAGTCCCTTCTCTTATCTCTCACCTTCCTTGGAACTTGTTTAAGTGTCTGTATTTCTATGCCCTTGTACATCAGTGGATTATCCCTTGTCATTTTATATATTATGTCTCTCACTTTCTTTCTAGTGAATTTGATGTGGACCTCCCTTGGGAGTCTATTACGTCTAGCATAATTCGTGTATATTCTATACACGTCATCTACCTCTAATAGAATCTCCTGCTTATCTCTTTGTAAAGCCTCCGCTATCAGTTCTACCATTATATCCCCTAGATCTTCTTCCTTCTGCTCCACCACGTTTTGGAACCTTAGGTAGAACGATGCCCGGTCCATTTCCAAGTGAATAATTGATTCTTCCATTTTTTTGTTTGTTACCATCAGATTTTTATCTAGGGTGTCAACTCTTGTCCCTATGCTCTCCACCCCTACTTCTACTTTCTGTATTCTTTCTTCATTTTTCTCCATACTTTCCTGAATTGTCTCTATTCTATTATCTAACTTATTCAAATCTCCTCTCATTTCTAAATGGTTTTTAGACATTGTTTCCTGCATTTTTAGCATTGTTTCTTGGATGGTCAATAGTGTTGTCTGCATGATCTGCATATTCATGATTATACTTTGTTTTTCTGTCCCTAACATTCCTTCCAGTTTTTTCTGACCTGGTGGGGATACAGGTAACAATGCTGGACTAGATATTGTCTTCTTTCCTGTCCTCAGTGTTGCCATAATACTATCTTATTCCTTAAGTATTTTCTATTCTTTATTTGTTTAACCACTCCTTTGTTAAGTTTAACTTTTTTACCTCTTTTACTCTTAACTTCCAATTAATCCATTTTTTTCTCTCCCTCCTTTCTCTTTTCTTCTAGGTCAATGCCTATTTTCACTGATCCCCCAGACTCCTCTTCCCTTTCTCCAACCCTCTTCACTTTCTCTCCTCTTTCTTACGTAACACACAGTCCTTCTGCAGCATTCGTTTCCTTCTCCGCTCTAGGCTCAATCAAAGCCTATCCATTCCTCTCCTTCGTCTCCGTCTCGTGTCCGCTCATCGTCACCTTCACTTTCCATCTCTTCTCCACTCACTCAATACAATCTTCTTATCCTGCTGAATCCACCGCCTCTGCTATCTCCATCTCTTCGTCTCACGTCCTCTCCGCTTACAAGCTTATCTCCTTTCTCTTCCAGCCTCTCTTTTCCAATACTCTCCTGCGTATTGCTCCGAATCGCTCCTTTCTCCTCCCTACTTAAATCGCCATTTTCCTCCGATCCGGCTGTCTTTCTGCAAATCTTCTCCTTGCGATTCTCACATCAGCTGAGCCGCCTCCCTCTTTCCACTTCCTCTCCTTCAATCACCACCCGTCTCTTTCGTCCTGCGCTGGGACAATACAATGTTTCCTTTTCTTTCTGTCTCTCTTGTTAGTCTTTTGGTTAAAGTAATTTACTGACTCACAGCTCACCCTGCCGAGTCGCCGCTTGTCCTGAGGTTCCCCTCATAAACTGAGCTCTCTTCCTGTACCAACTATTTGACAGGTATAATTTTTATACTTCTACTATTGTCTTAAGAATATTTTAGGGTATTTTCCAACTCACTCACTGACACAGTCCATTAATTATATTCTTGCTTCCGCATTTTCTGTGACTCGTCAAGGCTTCAGATCCGCCATCAACAGTTGGCAGCTGTTTCTCCGTTGGATTTAGGGGGTTTCCCTTCGTTGTAGCGGGTGATTGCCTTTCACCTCGCTATTCCTCGGGCTTCCCCTTTTATCACAGATAGTCCTCCAGACTCTCTGCGTCTCCAAAGGACTCCAAACTTAGAGAAATCAGTGTTGGAGGACGGAGCCTGTCCTCTTTCCTCTGCACTGCCTTGACTTCGCCACCGGAAGTCCCCCCTCCCTCCCTCTTTCTCATGCCCACCTCCTTCTGAAGGAAGAATTTGAACCCCCCCCCCCCATATTTTTTCTCTTCCATATATTCATCAAACAAGGAAAAGCCTCCAGAAACAGAAAAGACAAACTGCTGAGTGAACTAGTTTAAAAAGGCGCATTCCCCTTTAAGAATTAGCTACTGGCTAGAAAGGAAAGTAAGGAAGAAGAAAAAATGTAGTAAGTATTGGCTGCCGGCTAAGGCAGCCTCCTCAAATGGCTCCATTCATAAGTAAAGGAATCTATAGGCAAAATACATTCAGAAGAAAAATACTTCAAAATCCCTTGCAGCAAAACTTACAGCTAACAATAGCAGAGCAATAGAAGCTAACACGAGACATCAGCCATCAGCCAAATAGAAATTGCCAAACACTCCTTAAGAACACAAAGGCCACATTGCACAAATCCCAGAACTTCAAAGTCACAAAAGCACATAAGAATCCTTCCACTCTCCATCTCCCTCCCTCCCTCCTTTGTGCCTCACCTCCAGCCATTGCTGCCTTTTTTCATTCCTCTTGTACGGCGACCCCTCCCCCACTGCATTTCTTGCCTGTTTGCTGCTGCCAGCACAGGTGGCTGCCACAGCAGTTGCAAATCAGCTCATGGCCGGCCTGCTTGATTTGATCTCCTCTCCTCTCCTCTCCCCCCCACCCTCCTCCTTCGGTGCAGCTAGAGCTGACTCGGCCTCCTCCCAAGGCTGCTTCTTTTTCTCTCTCTCCCTCTCCCACCCAAACTGCCTCCTTTTATAGCCTCTGTCTCCGCCCCCCTCCTCCTCCTTTCTCATGGGGGAGGGTGAGCCAGAAGTGAGCCTGGGGCCTTTGTCTCACCCCACCCACTCTGCAGCTCCAGAGGACTCTCTCACTGTAAGTCCTTGCCTGTGCTGGCTCTTTCCCTCCCCCACTACACTTGGCTAGGCAGGGCTGCGTACCACCTGCCACTTGTTAATGTACCACAAGTGGTACGCGTACCACAGGTTGAAAAGCCCTGGTCTAGTGTTTTTCCCTACTTTCTTCAATTTAAGCCTACATTTTGGAACGAGAAACTCATGATCTGAGCCACAGTCAGCTCCTGGTCTTGTTTTTACTGACTGTATAGAGCTTCTCCATCTTTGGCTGCAGAGCACATAGTCAATCTGATTTCTGTGTTGACCGTCTGGTGATGTCCATGTGTAGAGCCGTCTCTTGGGTTGTTGGAAAAGAGTGTTTGCTATGACCATCGTATTCTCTTGACAAAATTCTATCAGCCTGTGCCCTGCTTCATTTTGTACTCCAAGGCCAAACTTGCCTGTTATTCTGGTTATCTTTTGGCTTCCTACTTTAGCATTCCAATCCCCCATGATGATAAGGACATCATTTTTTGGTGTTGATTCTGTAAGGTGCTGTAGGGCTTCATAAAACCAGTCAATTTCATCCTCTTCAGCACCAGTGGTTCGGGCATAGACTTGGACTACTGTGATATTGAATGGTTTGCCTTGGATTCGGACTGAGATCATTCTGTCATTTTGGGGATTGTATCCCAGTATTGCTTTTCCTACTATTTTATTGACTATGAAGGCTACTCCATTTCTTCTCAGGGATTGTTGCCCGCAGTAGTATACCTGATGGTCCTCTGAATTAAATTCACCCATTCCTGTCCATTTTAGTTCGCTGATTCCTAAGATGTCGATGTTCAGTCTTGTCATCTCTTCTTTGACCACGTCCAGCTTGCCTTGATTCATGGATCTTACATTCCAGGTTCCTATGGAGAAAAAATCTTTACAGCATCGGACTTTCCTTTCACCACCAGATGCATCCACAGCTGAGCGTCCTTTCGGCTTTGGCCCAGTCGCTTCACTCTTTCTGGCGCTACTAGTACTAGCCCTCTGCTTTTCCCCAGTAGCATATTGGACACCTTTCGACCTGAGGGGCTCATCTTCCAGTGTCATATCCTTTTGCCTTTTAGTACTGTCCATGGGGTTTTCATGGCAAAGATACTGGGTAGGTTGCCATTTCCTTCTCCAGTGGATCACATTTTGTCAGAACTCTCAGACCTGTCCGTCTTGGGTGGCCCTGCATGGCATAGCTCATCACTTCATTGAGTTACACAAGCCCCTTCGCCACGACAAGGCAGTAATCCATGAAGGAGATCTATCTATATCTATATATGTAGATAGATAGATAGATAGATAGATAGATAGATAGATAGATAGACAGACAGACAGACAGACAGACAGACAGACAGACAGACAGACAGACAGACAGACAGACAGACAGACAGACAGACAGACAGACAGACAGACAGACAGAGATAGAGATAGAGTGTCAGAATCCAGTTATATTTCCTTTCTATCTATCTTCTCTGATTTAAAAATCAATCCTTACCCTCCCCTGGATCCTGCCATACTCCCAAGGGGGAGGGGGGAATATGCATGTGGGTTTATGACTTTCACTTCCTCTATTCACTACAAAGTAACCTTTTGTTTATTCGCCTGCGTGTCTGCTATCCATTACAATGTACCAAATTGCCTCTTATCCTATGCCCCTCTGAACTTCTCCTCCTTACCGGGCAGCTAGGGAAGGGGGGGTGAAAAGACACAGACCTCCAGAATCTGGGTTATTTCTTCGTCATCAAAATAAGGTGTGTAGAGGTGGTGAATGATCGTGCACAACGGAGCCGGATTGATGTTATCTTTCCTGGATTTAACACCTAGAGAATTGCCAGTCTGAATCGCCCGGAAGGACTGTGGGGTGGAGTTTGCTTAGGAACACTTTAAAACATCGATTTGTAAGGGAATCCCTCAGATCCTGTCTATTATGCCTACTATCAATTTCTCTTAATAAAAGTTCCTGTTGGAAGAGATTGTTTCCAAGAGTTCTGCGTTCTTAAGATGTGGATTGAAGTGGTTCCTTACATTAGACAGGATCTGCAGTAATCATCAACATGGAAGGAAGAACCTTGCCGGGGAACTTTGCAAAAAATACAATGTCAGACGATGAGGCAGGGAAGGGAGAAAACCCCACGGAGAGGGAGCCTTCCCTCCGACCGAAAACCTGCCAGCTGTCGGGATCTGAAATGTCATACTCCTCAGGAGAAGAGGTGGTGGAGACACGTAACCACAAACCTCGGTGGTCAATGGGAGTTGGAAAGAAAGGCGAGCGGGAAAAGAGATCAAGAAAGGTGACTCTGAGATGGGGCAGCCACCGACCAGAATGGAAGCAGGAGATGGAGAAATCCCTGCATGTTAGCGAAGATGAAGGAAGTAGTGCACAGCACTCGAACTGGATCCTAGAGAAAGCTATTGACCTGATGAAAAGAACCCTCGGTTCTCTAGGGGAGGAGAATTCTGAGCCCCACGGCCGTACCAGCACCTGGAGCTACAGCTGGAGAGACATTGAGGGGGAATCGGAACCTGTAGTCCCAGGGACGTCCGCTGATCCAGTAGCAACCACTTCAGCAGCCCCCACTCCCCGCCGACCCGCAGATGGTGATCAGGATGGAAGACAATACCACCGACGGTGAAGACATCGATCCATTCAAAGACTCCTGCTGCTGGACGCGAAATTCAAGGGGGAGCCGACACGCTTGGGGTTTTTCCTAACCCAAGTCCTCAGCTACATGGAAGAATATGGGCAGCACATACCCAGCGACAAAGCCCGTATCCAGATTGTGCAATCCGCTCTGGACAGACCGGCCACAGATTGGGTGGTGAACTTGCACGATTCCGATGCCCCAGAGCTCAACGACTTCAACCGTTTCATGTCCTCTCTGAGAAGGCAATTCGAGGGCCCCCTGGCTGATCGCAAAGCCTGCAAAAGAATCAAAATGGTGAGGAGGGTAGATGCCCAGTAGCCGAATATACACAAGAATTCTGGACCATTGCCAGCAAGCTGAACTGGCCAGAAGACATCCTCCTTAGTCATTTCAAAGACGGCCTAAATTACGACCTATATGATGCTTGCCTACCCCGGGGGGACCCACACCAACTCGATCAATGGTACATCCTGGCAGAGGAAGCAGAGATCGACCTACTGAAGAGGCACCGCTGAGGAAAACCATGGGGCCTTCTGAGCTGACGCACGAGCCAGCGAAACCACCGGCTATGGCCAAGAAGCCAACGGGCTGTTTCAAATGCGGGAGAGAGGGGCATCGGGCCATAGAATGCTGCTTGAAAGCCTGTCAACACAACCCAGACCGATCACCAGCCAGGAAGTCCGGGAAGTCCCCAGCCAAACCAAAGGAACCCGCCATGAGAGCGATAGAGGCTGTGGAGTCCCCAACCTCTGCTCAACGTGGGGAGGGAACTCTAGCCTACACCGCTGGGCCGGTGGACACCTCAGGCAACAGTTCAGAGGGCGAACCCCTGGTAAGTGGATCCATCCCATCCCATCCCATCCTCAAGACAGTGACTATATTAGCCCCCTCCATGCCCAAAGCTGTCAAAGTGAAAGCCTTAATAGACTCTGGCTGCACCCGCTGTCTCATTAGCCTGACGCTAGTGGGGAATTTGGGCATTCCGGTGAGGAGGCTGGAACAACCAATCTCATTTGGCCAGTTAGATCGGTCCATAGCAGGGGGGGGGGTGCCAGCTACCCTAGCCATGTTACCAGTCCACCTATCCTTCGGAAATCATGAGGAAGACATTTGTAGTGACCCCAGGCATGGAATGCCCAGTGATCGTAGGGCTGGAATGGTTAAAGAAATGGAACCCCTGAGTAAATTGGAGGATGGCAGAAATCAATTTCCCGAAAGAGGACCCTACAGACTTAAAACCCCAAGGAGTCCTACCAAAATTAAGAATGGAAAAAGCGTCAATGGGAGAAGAAAAGGGACTACCCAAAATATCAGAGGAATACCGAGACCTTGCTGAAGTTTTCAGTTAGGAGAGGGCAGATGAGCTCCCCCCCTCACCGACCCACGGATTGTGCCATAGAATTCAAGCCCGAGGCAAAACTCCCGAAGCCCAGACTATACTCCATGAGCCCTAAGGAGAAGGAGGAAATGGAAAGGTTCATAAATAAAAACCTAGAAAGGGGGTTCATCGAACCTGCCAAGCCTAAGGTGGCTGTCCCAGTCCTCTTTAGAGAGAAGAAGGACGGCTCTTTATGCTTGTTCGTGGACTACCGCTCTTTGAAGGCAATCAGTGAAAGCAACCTATACCCCCTACCCCTCATGAAGGAGATGTTATCCCACCTCTCGAAAGGAAGAATTTTCACTAAACTAGATCTAAGAGAAGCATATTACCGCGTTAGAATTAAGGAAGGGGATGAATGGAAAACCGCATTTAATTGCCCAATGGGGTGCTACCAATTCAAAGTTTTGCCATTTGGATTACAAGGGCCCCCCTGCAGTATTTATGCAATTAATCAATGAGGTACTAAGGAAGCACCTATTTAAGGGGGTCCTGGTTTATTTAGACGACATCCTTATCTTCACCGAATCTAAACAGGAACACGTCAACCTAGTCAGAGTGGTTTTAAAGAAACTGCGAGCTGCCCACCTATATGCCAAATTATCGAAGTGCGAATTCCACCAGGAAAGAATAGACTACCTGGGCTATCGCATATCCCCACAGGGCATTGAAATGGACCCAGAGAAAGTCAGAGCAGTATTAGAATGGGCAGCACCTCGCAGAAGGAAGCAGCTGCAAAGTTTCCTGGGTTTCGCAAACTTTTACCGCCAATTCATTCCCTCATTTGCCCAGATAGCCCTGCCCCTCACGAACTTACTAAAAATGAAGGGAGAATCCTCAGTGAAACCTAGCCAACCATTAAAATGGACAATGGAATGCCAAGCGGCGTTTGAGAGATTAAAGAGACTGAGGCATCCAGACATGGATAAGCCTTTCATCATACAGGCGGATGCAAGTGATGTGGCAGTGGGGGCTGTACTATTACAAGAAAATGATGAAGGGGTATTGCAACCATGCATGTATACATCCATAATAATAATAATAATAACAACTTTATTATGGTCATAGACCAGCAATAGACGTCACTTTTTACAATATATTAAAAAAAATAGTACTGACATTAATAGTAAATAATAACATCCCAGTTAAGAAAATACATGTTCTCAAAATGTTAGGGTCACTCCATAGTTTACGTGAGTGGAAAGCCGATAAGTGTGTGAGTAAATATAATGTTCCAAAAATTATTAGAGATATCTCCAAAAAATTGGCACAAGTTGACGGCTATAAATCTGTAATCAATTTTTTTCTTGTGGACATTGCAGCAACACAGTATTTTGCCACTGCATGCGTGATAGAAGGGTTTGAGTCCTGGAGGAGAAAGCCTACATAAAAATTGTCTGCCCTCCCTGGCAATCTCTCTAATAAGGGGAGAATATATGCTGACCTATAAACTCGGTATAACTCACAGTACAATAAAACATGTGAGATATCTTTGACTTCTCCTTTACCACATATACACACCCGTTCTGCTATTGGTGTTCTCTTATACCTGCCCTGGAGGAGTGCTGAGGGGAGAATGTTAAATCTAGCTCTGAAGAAAGCTATTCTTTGTTTTGGGAAGGTCAGATCATTCAGATATCTTGCCGATTCCCACACACCCTGTTTGATTCTATCCCTACTGTGGCGAGGCAACCTATTTAGTTCTTCTTGGAACTCCATGTCCTTTATTCTATTGAATACTACTTGCTTTGCTTGGTCAAAGCCTAGGGACATTAAGAATACCGGAGAGAGCCCATAAGAGCCCAGTTTATGATCTATTGCCTGCTTCCAGGGGGAGGGGAAGTTGTCAGTCAGCACTAACGGGGACAGTCCCTCTGGAAAGAAATCATTTTAAGCCAGTGAATGATCATCATCTTCCAGGCTCTTGCCTGAATTTGGGGCATGCCTGTCTCAATTCTTAATTGGGCATTTGGGGGTTCCTTTGGGTGCAGCTAAGATGGCTTGCAGGAATTTGGTTTGTGTGGTTTCAAGCAAGTTTTTCTTTGCAAGGATTTCTGTTTGTGCCCCATATAGAATTTGCGCCAATGTTTTGGCCTCGAAAAGTTTTAAGGCAGCAGGTACTAATTGACCTCCGCCTGTGTAAAAGTAATGTTTAATTGCATTTAAGGACCTATTGGCTGCTTGCAATGTATGATCCAGGTGTGCTTTCCATGTCCCTTGCGAGTGGAAAACCACCCCAAGGTATCTAAATGTTCTAACCTGTTCCAAACCTTCTATTTTCCAGGAGTATTGGCTGGGTCTTTTAGCAAAAACTAAAATTTTTGATTTATCAAAGGTAAGGACCAACTTGTTCTGTCTGCAGTAGCCGAGTGTTGTCCTAATTGCTCTCTTCAGTCCTACAGGAGTTTGTGAAATAATGACCGCATCATCGGCATATAGAAGAATCGGGATTTTGCGATGTGCTAGGTTGGGCGGATGCAGATCAGGGTTCTGTAAGAGATCGATCAGGAGGTTGATATAGAAGTTAAAAATGGAGGGGGACAGGATGCAACCCTGCCGTACCCCTTTTTGTACCCTTACTGAGCCGGTTAAAGTCCCTTGAGGATTACACCTCACTTTCAAGGTGGAATTGGCATACAATTTTTGTATGAGGAAAAGGAGGCGTTTATCGATAGTAGTGCCTTTTAATTTTTCCCATAGGGTGTTCCTAGATATTGAGTCGAAGGCCTGCTTAAAATCAAGGAAGGCCACAAAAAGAGAGGATTTTTTTTTATATGTGTATTTTTTTATATATGTATTTTTTATATGTGAAGTACCAAGATATGATCCACCATTGATCTTCCTTCTCTAAAACTGGCTTGTTCATCTTTAATTATCTCCCCCGAAATTGGCCAATCCTGAAGTTTATAGTTTAGGTGTTTGGCATACATTTTACTAATAACACTGAGAAGACTAATGGGTCTATAATTGCCTGGGTCATTTCTACTACCTTTTTTATAGATTGGTATGATAATTGCTAATCCCCAATCTCTTGGCATATGGCCTGTTCTATCTATAAATGTAAACAGAGATGCTAAAAGTGGAGCCCACCAACTGGGATTATTTTTTATTATTTCTGGCAGGACATTGTCAGCACCAGGTGCCTTATTAGCCTGGAGGGCTCCAATCAATCAGGATATCTTGCCTGGTGTAACAGGGGGCCAATAAGGGGTTTGGTCCAAATTAATTTGGCTCTCATTAGTTACATAGTCGGGGTCTGCATATAGCTTTCTAAAATATTCCTCCCAGGCGTGGATCGGTACCTGATTAGTTGGAGGTAGGGGGGATTTCCCCAATCCTCTGGTGATGTGCCAAAAAAGGGATGTATTTTTTATCCTGACTGATGCAATTAGTCTATTCTAAGACTCCTTCAGAGCTGCCCTTTTCTTTTCTTTTAGAAGAGTCTTATATTGTGCCTTCAACTGCTTTAAGCAGTGAGTGTAATCCTCAGAAGGGGCATTTTTACTTTTTCTGTATTCCTTGTTATATGTTTTTTTTAGTTGCACGCAATCCTTGTCAAACCATTTTTTATTCTTTAAAACTGGCTTTTGGGGGTGAGTAGTATTCTGTTAGTGAGAACCGATTTCAAATTTAAAATTAAAGTTTCAAACCCCTCTAAGTATGATCCTTCAAACTTATTCCTTAATAGAGATGTATGTAGTTCTATGGTTTCTGGGGCTAACATCCATTTAGTAACTTCCTTTGCATTTTTCTCTGTCCATTTAACTTTTATCTGGGTATTTTGGTTCTCTAACCTGGGTAGATAGGTTGAGCCAGCCCATAGCAGTTTCTGGTGTAATGTAAAAGTAAGGATTAGTGGATCATGATCACTTTCCAGTCGCGAGTCTACCTCCATCTTCTGCAGGAACTTCAGGAGGTCATATGATATTATCCAATAATCAACTGTGGATGTTCTTCCTGCTTCCCAATACGTATAATCTGCTGGGTAGTCATCCCATGTGGAACCATTAAGGATACAAAGGTCCAAGCGTACAGTCATCTGTCTTACACATAGACCTGCCCGATTTGCCTTGGTGTCTTTAAATTGTCTGGCAAGCAGGGGTTCTCCTGGTATATTCTCATCACGATGGATCTTAAATTGATTAAATAATGCTTGATCATTTGGGCCCATCCTAGCGTTTAAATTCCCCCCAATAATTATTGCTGCTGTGGGATATTTGTCTAACAGCCCAGGATAAAATCTTCTATACCCTCCCAGATCTTGTTGATCAGATTATTCTTGTTGAGTGGGGGAATATAGATATTAAAAAGCAAGATCTCCACCTGTTTAAATAAAAGTAGGGTAGTCACAACCCATGGCTGAAGCGGTGGCAATGGTACACATTTAAAATGCAAAGATGTATTCACTAATGTCACAATGCCCCCTTTAGCTCTCCCACCCACCTTACTTGGAACTGCTGGGATAGAGTTACCCCAGTAACCATCTAACTGTATCTCTGTAGAGGCCCTGGTTTCCTGTAAAAAGAGAATGTCAAATTGTGATATATAGTCAAAGAAATGTTGGTCTTTTGATGGCACAGACCAACCTGCTATATTCCAGGTTATAATGGAGAGGGGATCATCTTTTGCAGCTCATCAGGAGATTTGATTTATACAAAGGGAAGTTGTAGGGTTGTTGCCATGGCTTGAGGTGTCATCACGCACGAAATTGGCCTTCTCTAAAAGGAGGGGAGCCCCATCAAAATTCTGTGTATGCTCCTGGGAAATTTGTTCGAGGTAAGAAGATTTAGTACCAGCTAACAAGGCTTGCCGTTCCGGAGCTTCTTCTCTAGGTGTAGAGCAGGGGGTTATTAGGTCATGCTCCATTCGGCTTTGAGATGATGGCACTGACGTGAGTCCTCTCTCAATTTCTTGATGTGGTGCAGAAGGTAACATCAGGAAGTCACATAAGGATGCTAGCATCTCCTTCTCTATTGGGGCCTCTACTGGGCCCTGTGTATCTTGGCTTCTGCTTTCCATGAACTCATATTCTTGCAAACTCTTGCCCCCTGGGGGAGAAGTAAGAGGCTCAATTATAGGGGAAACCAAATCAATAAGCAGTTCAGCCGTATCGATTGTGACCAATAAGGATTTCTTTAGGTTTTCTAACTTGAATAGTATATTATCTTGTTCACTCCTTGGGAGAGTGCCAAAAGCATTAATAAGATCAGTTTCTGTGCTATTAAGTACATCTTCTCCGAACGGGGCTGGCTTACTCCCACTTTCTCCCTCTCCCATTCCCATTCCCATGGTTGAGAATGCGGAAGAGACAGCAACCTTGGGAGCTCGCATGTTAACAATTAAGGGTTTAACCCTTTCCTCGCGGAAAACTCTGATGGGAGAGATTTGAAAGGAGGCTAGATGTGCCTTCATCTTAAATAGCATCAGCGGTATTATGGTGGGCTGTTTAAAGGAGAGAAATATCCGCTTCCAATTTGGGGCCTCAGGGAGCCACTCCGAGTATGTAGATCAATCTGCCCTAGTGACAGTGAAGAAGCTGGCTTAGGGAATTTAGTATAGCAGTCTTGGAATTCCAGTGACCATGATTAAGCCTGTTCATGTGGATTCTCAGCACAACCTGATGTGTTTGTAGTGAGCGATGTGATTGGTGTGATTGGTGTAATTGTAGGTGGGATGCTTTATTGTCTTCCCATGAAACTTCTCTATTAATACCTCCTCCTCTTGTTGCCTTAGTTGGAGAAGGACTGTTTTTCTGAGTGGGCTGCCACTTTTTAGCAGGCTCTTTATCTGTTTCCCAGGGTCTGTGCTCATTTTCCTCTTTTTTTTCTTCCTTCTCCTGAATATTGGGTTTACCCAAGTCTGGTGTAAGGACTTCAGTGAGGGTGCCTGTAGCCCAATGTTGTGTTTGGAGCAGAACAGCTATATCTTTTTTCAGCATCTCTACATCATGTTGAATGGTTATTAGTTGTTCAAATATTGAAACTACCATTTGCGCTGTGAGAAGACATTGCTTTGCCATAAACTCTGTTGTATTCTCCCATGGTAAGCTCTCCCCACTCTGAGTTAGATTGTTGTTGTTAACCTTTTTAGTCTTTATCTTAGTCTCCATGCCGCCTGTAGCTGGACTCATTGTTTGTGAAAATAGCTGGCTGTCATTTTGCTCCCCTCCCTCCAGATCGGGAAAGTCCAGATCTGCTGTTTTGTCAGATCTCTTTGCAGGTCTCATTCTAATCTCTCCGGCTTGTTGGAAATGAAGGGGGGCGGATAGTTTTACTTACAAGTCTCTTGCCAGCAAAGTGCTCCTCAATTTTTGGTTGTTTTGCATTCTTCACTGGTGGGAGAGATCCCGGGCTGGTGCCATGGTGCTTCTTTCTTTTACCCATGCCTCCGTCCTCCTCTGGTGGCTTCTGTTTCCCATATATACTGGCCTCTCCGGTATATATCCTTTGTAAAAAATAGTCTTTGACTATTATAAAAAGTCAAACCAGGGTTAAAACAGGTTTAAAAATAGGTTAAAAAGGGTTAAAAATAGGTTAAAATAGGTTAAAAATAGGTAGGTTAAAAATGCAGTATTAAAAGGGGTTAAAAAGTTAAAATAAAAATAAAAGAAAATAAAAGAAAGCTTTTGCTTTTGGAGGAGCTCTTTACAGCCTTTGCTGCCTCTCCACCATCTTCCCAGCTTTCTCAAGGGCCGAGACGGAGACGGAACAGTGCTGGCCCGTGTGGGAGAAAGAGGCATATGGGATATGTTGGTCATTACTTACATGGCGCCAGTTCCTTGAAGGGAATAAAATCTCTTTTCAGGTGTGGACAGACCACAAAAACCTGGAAGCCTTAAAAACACCCAGGAAGCTCAACCCCAAGCAAGCCCGCTGGTCCCAGCATTTTCACCAATTCCACTTTAAGCTCAAGCACTTGCCGGGGGGGAAGAACTTCTTGGCAGATGCACTGTCTCATATGCCCCAATATAACAGCACGCGGGCCACCGATTCTAAACCACTTATGGTGGAACCACAACTGGCAGCACCAGTAACTACCAGAGCCCAAGCTAAATTAAAACCGCAGCTGGGTAGCCAAACCGGAATTGAATTCTGGAAAACTTTGGAAACAGATAAATGGTTCCAGAAAAATAGACACATGTGCACAATCAAGGATGGACTGCCTTGGGTGGGGGAGAAGTTATATATACCAACCACCCAGAGAGTCACATTCATGCAACTTTGCCACGACACAAAATCAGCAGGGCATTTTGGATTTGTAAAAACATTACACTTAATTAAAAGGCAATTTTGGTGGCCATCCATGAAAAAGGACATAGAAAGTTATGTGGCCAGTTGCCCAACGTGCGCAACTGCTAAGAGGCTGCAAGAGAAATCACCCAGACTGTTACAACCAGTGGCAAATCCCTCAGCCCCCTGGAGAGAAATAGCCATGGATTTTATAGTGGAATTACCAGAAAGCAATGGAAACACTGTCATCTGGATGGTTACGGACTTGTTTTCCAAACAGGTGCACTTTATTCCTTGCCAAAAGATTCCCACCACAAAAGCCTTAGCGAAACTTTTCATGCAGCACATTTACAGATTCCATGGGGCACCCCAACGCATCATATCTGATAGGGGAATGCAATTTACATCAGCATTTTGGAAGGAATTTTTATCCCTCTTAGGAACCACTCAGGGACTGACATCTAGTCATCATCCTCAAGGGAACGGTCAATCAGAACGCTCAAACTCAGTACTTGAGCAATATTTAAGATGCTTTATTAATTTCCAGCAGGCGAATTGGATGGACCTATTCCCTTTTGCAGAAGTTGCTTACAATAATGCAGTCCACTCCAGCACAGGCTACACTCCTTTTCACATAGCAACCGGTCAAAGTTTCAACCCTATGCCAGAACTAATCCCAAACGAACCAGAAATCCCATCACTGAAAGAATGGATAGAACAATTACAAAACACCTGGCCAATAGTTAGAAAAGCCTTAGACGAAACTAGGCAAGCATACAAAACACAAGCGGGGAAAAAAAGAGTTGAACCCACACCATTCATTGTAGGAGAAATGGTATATTTGTCTACAAAATCCCTAAAATCCCTACAACCTTGTAAAAAACTTGGACCAAAATATATAGGACCTTTTCCAATTAAAAGAATCATAAACCCAGTAACAGTAGAATTAGAATTACCCAAAAATCTCAGGCAAATACAGCCAATTTTTCACTGCAGTTTGCTGAAAAAAGAACAACAGTCAACCTGACAGCCAAAATTCCCACCACCACCACCTCCGATCATGGTGGAAGGAGAACAACACTTCGAAATAAAGGAAATCCTAGACTCTAGGAGGTATCATGGGACAACTCAATACTTAGTAGCATGGAAACACCTCCCCTCCTCACAAAACGAATGGGTCCATAAATGTCATGTCAGAGCCCCGAAACTGTTAAAGAAGTTTCATACAGAGTATCCCAACAAGCCAGACTAATTTTTATACCTGTTTTGTTTTCTCTACAGGTGGCTCTCTTATTTTTAAGGGGGGGGCGGGATGTCAGAATCCAGTTATATTTCCTTTCTATCTATCTTCTCTGATCTAAAAATCAATCCTTACCCTCCCCTGGATCCTGCCATACTCCCAAGGGGGAGGGGGGAATATGCATGTGGGTTTATGACTTTCACTTCCTCTATTCACTACAAAGTAACCTTTTGTTTATTCACCTGTGTGTCTGCTATCCATTACAATGTACCAAATTGCCTCTTATCCTATGCCTGTCTGAACTTCTCCTCCTTACCGGGCAGCTAGGGAAGGGGGGGTGAAAAGACACAGACCTCCAGAATCTGGGTTATTTCTTCGTCATCAAAATAAGGTGTGTAGAGGTGGTGAATGATCGTGCACAACGGAGCTGGATTGATGTTATCTTTCCTGGATTTAACACCTAGAGAATTGCCAGTCTGAATCGCCCGGAAGGACTGTGGGGTGGAGTTTGCTTAGGGACACTTTAAAACATCGATTTGTAAGGGAATCCCTCAGATCCTGTCTATTATGCCTACTATCAATTTCTCTTAATAAAAGTTCCTGTTGGGAGAGATTGTTTCCAAGAGTTCTGCTTTCTTAAGATGTGGATTGACGTGGTTCCTTACATAGAGATAGAGATAGAGATAGAGAGAATATTTATTGTGGTTTGTGTTTGTCCTCAGGTTTTTATTTTGTACTTTATTTTTGAAATACATTGTTAGCTTATGTTAGTTATCCAAGAAAGCCAGTTTGATATCATGGTTAGGGCATCAGGCTACAAACCCCAGAGACTCACAGTTCTTGCCCCACTTTAGGCACAAAGCCAGGTGGGTGACCCTGGGCCAGTCACTGTCTCTTAGCCCTAGGAAGGAGGCAACACCAAACCACTTCTGAAAAACCTTGCTAAGGAAACTGCAGGGACTCGTGCAGCCAGTCCCTGAGAATCAAACGCAAACAAATGAAAGGAAAGCAAAGAGTCTCTGTTGCATTTTGGGCAGCCATATAAGTTGGATGAATGAATCAGTGAACTTGCAGAGCTAGCTTAAGTCACTGAAAATACTGATTTAACATATTTAATAAGCCAAGTTGCTAATGGAGATTTTACATGACTTTAGCAGGAATACTGTTTGTTTTCTCTAAACTTGTCACTTAAAATGAAAGGGCTGTTTGAGGATAATAGTAGAAGGACTCTCTATCTGCCCCATTCCTATCCCAAAGGTCTTTTTCAAAAGGTAACTGGAGTTTCTTTCTCCCCCCCCCCCCGGGAGTTGTTTAGATTCTCATCCAAGAAGCTTCTTCGGTTCTGACTGAAGAAGCTTCTTGGATGAAAAGTGAAATGTCTTCCAGAAAAGAAAAAAAAAGTAAGTCCAGTTGCCTCTTGAAAAAACACCTTGGGGACAACCATGACCTGGATGACTGCGAATCTCCACAGACATGTCCCATACCTACTAATCCCAGACTGTACCCCCTTTAATTCATTCTTTATTTCAGGAACTTCAAGTATTTAAAGAGAACATTTGAAAACCAAAGTGGTAGACCAGCTTTAGATATTCCCTTTAAGATTCTTGACCCAATCTTGCAGAGAAAGAAAATTAACATTAAATTGACTGAGATGACTAAAATGCCACAAAACAATTAGCAGGCTGTTCACTTCAGGCTCTAAAAGGTATAAAAAGGGAAAATACAAATTATGCCAGCAGAGATTGCAGCTACACTTTATATTAAATGCTGGTATCAGTACAGACAGAGGAATATCAAAAGCTTCTTTTATTCAGTAGTGTGAATTTCCAGACAAGGGTGCAAAGTTTAGATGCCAGTTGGCATCTAAAATTTAAAGATGAAGAAACTATGTTTAACATCAATCCAAGTCATAAAAAGCTGTTGTTAGAAAAATTAGTGTCTTTAATCACTATGAATTTGTCTTTTGTCATTGCAGGAAGAAAGATCTAGACTTCCTCTTCTGTCATCTACCACAGAAGAACAGAGACATGCTGAGGTATATAATGTATAGTTATAGTCAGTATACAAGGAGTATACAGTATACTCCTTGTGGTTAGATTATCTTTATTTCCTTGAGAAATAAACTCAAGTCTATCCTTAAGCTGCAAAAATGGAAAGTACATCATTTTTAAAAAAATGCATGGCCCCTTCCCCAATATTTTTGTTACTAGACATTGCTAAGATGATTCAAGGAGTGGGTGGGTTTCAGGACCCCTTTTTATCCCCCAAAGTTCTTGCTTTGTTGAGGGTCTTCCTTGTGCTCAGCCCAACTTCCTTTGTCTGTTCAGGTGACCTTCTTTTCTTTTGTTTCCTTAACAACTCATTTCCTTCTTACCTCCCTCCATGAAGGGAAGTTTGGGATAAGATTCCTGACTTTTTGCCCTTTCTGCTTTCATCCCTGCTTCATCTTTAGTTATGGCAGATTCAGCCTGATGTCACAGGAGCCGTATCAAAATAACCCCTCAGATTTATAGCTATACATTTCACATTTCAAGCTCACCTTAGAATAAGGTGCTCCCCCAGAATTGATGCTCCCCCAGCATCAATTAATTCTAACTCTAAAAGTAACACACAAGTTAAAGAAGCAAAGCTGCTTCTCCACATGTTGTCAAAACAAGAACATCCAATGTTAGCAATGTTGACATCCGGCCCCCCTTACAAAAAGGACAATTCCTGTAGCGAAAACAAAAGTATATGTTAGGGACTGTCTCTCGGTTTGTTAGGGTGTTTCTTATAGAATCTTTTGATGAGTCTGTTGGCTTTCACATCGCTAGATTTCACCCAAGTGGCTTCAGATAGCGAGTATCCCTTCCATTGTACTAGGTACTGCAATTTCCCTTTAAAAATTCTAGAATTGAGAATACGCTTTACTTGATAGTGAGTTTGACCCGTTACTTTGAGGGGTCCGGGTGCCTTCTTAGGGGGAGGTCTTAAAGTGGATTCTCACAAAGGTTTCAACAAGCTGCAATGGAAGACAGGGTGAATTCTTCCTAAAAGCCTAGGGAGTTTTAATTCTACTGTGACCGGGTTGATGATCCTTACGATGGGGAAAGGCCCCAAGAATTTCAGTCCTAATTTCTTACTGGGTAATTTAAGTCATAAATATTTAGTCGACAGATAGACCTTTTCCCCAACTTGGAATGTTCTTTGAGGGGCTCTCTTTCTGTCTGCCTGCTTTTTATAAGTCTCGGAAGTCTTTTTTAAAGCAGCTTTTGTGGCTTTCCAAACCTCTTCCCACCCCCTCACCCATTGATCAAGTGTCTGAGAAGCGGAGGGTGCTTGAGGGTATTCAGGTATTGGGCTGAACTCTTTTCCTGTAGCTACTCTGAAAGGCATGAAGCCAGTGCTGCTTTGAACAGAGTTGTTGTAAGCCACCTCTGCAAAAGGGAGGAGGTTGGGCCAGTTGGTTTGTTGGTAGGAAATATAACATCTGAGATATTGCTCCACCATCTTGTTAGAGGCTTCTGGATGGAAAGCAGACGATAGACCTTGAGATGATCCAATTAATTTCAGAAAGCTCCTCCAAAATTTCGCCATGAACTGCACCCCCCTGTCTGAAATTATCCGCTTAGGGACGCCATGCAGTCGGTAGATATGTTTCAGGAACAATTTAGTCAGTCGTTGGGCAGATGGGAGTCCTTTGCAGGCGATGAAATGAGCCTGCTTCGAAAACAGGTCTATCACAGTCCAGATGACAGTATTTCCTCTACTTTCAGGTAGGTCTACTATAAAGTCCATAGCTATTTCTTCCCATGGTTGAGAAGGGTCTGCCACTGGCTGCAGCAACCCGGGGGTTTTCCCTGGAATTCTTTTCATGGTGGCGCATACAGTGCAACTCTTGACATAGTTTTCCACATCCCATTTTAGCCCCGGCCACCAAAATTGCCGGCGAATGAGATGTAGTGTTTTTAGATATCCAAAATGTCCAGCCTGTTTTACGTCATGGCTGTGTTTTACAGCCTTGAGACGGAGGGCTTCAGGCAAATACAGCTTACCCCTCTTGTAAGCTAAACCATCCATACATGTCAGGGAGGTTTGATTGTCTTTGAACCATTGATCGGTGAGGAGCTCTTGTTTTATCTTCTTTGCCCCAGGGTCATCAGGATTAGGAGCCCTGCGAGGCATGAGTTGGGCAGCAGTTGTGGACTGGAGATAATTGCCTCATTAATCTCTTTACGTTCACTTTTGTACTGGGGCAATCTCGATAGCGCATCAGGTAGGACGTTTTTTCCTCCCGGTATGTATTTTAGAATGAAGTTGAAACGGTTAAAGTACTGTGCCCACCGCACTTGCTTTGGGGACAGTTTGTGGGGCGTTTTCAGTGTTTCTAGATTTTTGTGATCTGTCCATACTTCAAAAGGCACCTTGCTCCCCTCTAGATAGTGTCGCCAGTTTAACAGGCCCCACCTAATTGCGAAGGCCTCCTTCTCCCAGATTGCCCATCTCCTCTCACTTTCAGTGAATATTTTGGAGGTGTAGGCGCAGGGTTGCAGGACCCCACTTTTGTTCTTTTGCAGTAATACAGTTCCGACTGTCACATCGCTGGTGTCAGCTTGAATTACGAAGGACTCCTCTGGGCAGGGGTGCTTTAGGACTGGTTCAGCAGCAAATAGTCTTTTTAAATTCTCAAAAGCTGTTTGACATCCCATCGTCCATGCTCGTGGTTGGCCCGGTCGTGGCTTCCCTCCTCCTTTGCCTGTTTTGAGTAGTTCTGTAAGGGGTAGGGCAATCTCGGCAAAGGAGGGGATGAATTGACGATAGAAGTTGGCAAAATCTAAAAAGCTCTGAAGCTGTTTGCGAGTCTTTGGGGGCTGCCATTCAATTATAGTTTTCACTTTGGCTGGGTCCATTTTTACGCCCTCATTGGAAATTCTGTAGCCAAGATAATCTAATCGGGTCTGGTGAAATTCACATTTTGACAATTTGGCATAAAGCTTGGCATTCAATAGTTTCTTTAACACGTCCCTCACCAGCTTTATATAATCAGTTATATTCGTGCTGTATATCAGGATATCATCAAGATACACCAGAACCCCTTTGTATAAGTGATCATGTAGGACCTCATTAATCAACTGCATGAATATGGCTGGGGTCCCCTGTAGTCCAAATGGCATGACTTTGAACTGATAGCTCCCCATAGGGCAGTTGAAGGCAGTTTTCCACTTGTCTCCCTCCTTTATTCTCACCCGGTAATATGCCTCTCTCAGGTCTAATTTAGTGAAGACACTCCCCTTAGCCAGATGGGTTAATAAGTCCTTTAGGAGGGGGGGTATTTGTTCTCCACACTCACTGCATTGAGACTTTTATAGTCCATGCAGAGACGAAGAGACCCATCTTTTTTTTCTTTGAACAACACAGGGGCTCCCACAGTAGACTTGGCTTGTTCAATGAACCCCCTCGCTAGGTTTTTATTCACGTATCATTGCATCTCCTCCATTTCCAGGGGGGACATAGCATACATTCTCGGTCGTGGGAGTTTGGCTCCCGGCAGCAGTTCGATTGAACAATCATTGGGTCTGTGAGGGGGCAGGGTATCGCATTCTTTCTCACTGAATGCCTCCGCCAGGTCCCGGTACTCGCTGGGGATGATTGGCTCGCCTGGTGGCGGTGAGGCAGCCATGTGCACTTGCTCATTTGGTGGCCTAAAGTGTCTTGCAATTTCCATTGAATCAGTGGGAGGTTTAGGCCCTATAGGTAGTCTCACAGTTCTCATTCCTTTCTCCCACCAGATAAACAGCTTCCATTTGTCCAACCAGGCTAATCCTAGGATCACAGCCTCAGTCATTTTTGGGGCCACCAGGAAGCGAATAAACTCCCAGTGCTCACCTATTTCTAGGCGTAGGGGCTCAGTTAATTGCGTGACTAAAGTCCCTCCCATCAGGGAGCCATCGGCTTGCTCAAACCTCACGGGTTTGGAGAGCTGTTTTGCCCGTATGCCCATTTTCATGGCAAATGGCAGGCTAATGATGCATCCGGAGCATCCAGAATCGATTAGCACTTTTAAGTCTATTTGTGCCCCCAACTTAGGGATTATAGGTTTGACAGGCAATGAAAAAGGTGGGACATGTCGACTCACCATCGGGTCATTCTCTCCTTCGTCGTCGCTGTCAAAGGAGGGTAGAGCGGGGGCGGCTCCCCCCTGAGTCCCGGCATCCTCCTGTGTGGGGGATGTGACCTGGGCAACAGGTTCCTGCGTGATCCGGTTGTATTTTTCTCTCGTTATCTGCTGGGCAGGCTTCTTTCTCGCTGCTGGTCCCGGTCTGTTCTGCTGTTCGGGATAGGGGACTGGACAGTTTGCTGATCGATGTCCCTTCTGTCCATATCGGAAGCAGTTGATTGATGGGCCTGCAGGTGGCCTGGGTCTTTCAGCAGTCGCAGTAGTTGGAAGTTTTCGTGGGGGTGGTTTCCGTTCGGGTTGTTCTGGCTTCAGTTCGAATTCAGGTGGGGGAGGCTTCTTATAGCGGGCGAGCTGAACGTCTAGCCTTACCGTTGTCTGGTACCATTCCTGCAGCTGATCAGGTACTGCTCAATAGATGCAGGCCTGAGAGAGGTGATTGTCTAATCCCTCAATGAAGTGATGGAGTAGGGATTGCTCAGGCCACCCCTCTATCCGACCTGCTATCTTGTGAAACTCTCATACGTACTCCAAGGCAGGCCTGCTGGCTTGTTTTATTTTATGGATTTGTTCTTCTGCTTTGAGGGCAATGGATGGGTCCTCAAATCTTTCTCTCAGCCCTAGGAGGAAGAGGTGGGGGTCCTCCAATTCGGGGGCTTGCTCATTATATAAATTGTTCAGCCATTCGGATGCTTCTCCCTCTAGGCTGGACACAATCACATCGACCATAGCGCCTGGGTCCAGGTAGAGAAAGGCTCAGAGGTTCAAATGAGAGCGCACTTGGTTGAGGAAGAAAATCAGATTTTCTGGGTCCCCATCAAAGGTTGCTCTGAAGGGTGGAGTCATCATTGGCTGATGGGGCCCCCACCCGGCCTGCTGCCATATTCTCTGCTGTTGGCCAGCGTGGGGTTGTGACGCCCTCTGCTGCTGCAGGTCCCTCAATGGTTGCTGGATGAGTGGCAGTCGTCTTCCCACCAGCTGCTGATC
Organism: Azemiops feae; assembly: GCA_023970755.1. Taxonomy (NCBI): domain Eukaryota; kingdom Metazoa; phylum Chordata; class Lepidosauria; order Squamata; family Viperidae; genus Azemiops; species Azemiops feae. The sequence goes on from JALGBA010000616.1 coordinate 1,707,297, forward strand.
TCCTGGCTTCTGCACCACGCCAAGCTGTTGCAGGGCCTCCATCAGCTGCGGCATGCTCAGAGGTTGATTTCTGCTTCTCCACTCCAGCCCTCCAAATCTCTCCACTGGCTGGCTACAAACTGCAGACAGGCATTCCCAGTCACCCGAATCCTCAGTGGCAGACGTCCCGGTGGCTCTCCCCCAGTCTGCTTTTGGAGCCTTTGAGGGTGATAAGACAGTCTCGAGGCTTCCGGGGTCTCCGCTGGGCTGGGCCCGGGCTGGTGGCCAGATCAGCTCTCCTAGCTGCTTGGGTTCCGCCTCCATCTGGGAGTCCTGCAAAAACTCATCCACCCACAGCATGCTGTCTGTTGCTTCCCCCTCTGGGTTATCAGCAGCTGCCGGGTCACCGTCTTCAAGCAGGTTCTCTTTTCCCATGATGAAATTTTCTCCTGAATCTTTGCCAGCTTCTCTCAAGCCTAGAGACAGCAGCTGGAGTTCAGGACTCCAGATAGTTTGAAACGAAAGTAGATCTTGGCATGATGTCATGGTTCCGATTAGGGGAATACTTCAAAGAACTTCGAGGCATTGTTTACCTTAAAGTGTCTTTAGTAGCAAAGCACCCTTCAGCATGAACATGGTGGGATGCCAAGATCTGAATTCCCCTCCCCTGAGCACATAATATTCAATCACAATTCCCTCCTCCAATTGCAGTCATAAATCACGTTCTCCAATCAGTTTGAAAGGCAAAGTTTCCCTTCCGTTCAACAACCAGCCAAATTCTTATCTTCTCTTATTTCAAAACAGCCTTGAGAGACGTTCTTCTTCCTCCCCCAGCATCAATTAATTCTAACTCTAAAAGTAACACACAAGTTAAAGAAGCAAAGCTGCTTCTCCACATGTTGTCAAAGCAAGAACATCCAATGTTAGCAGCATTGACACTCCTTGTATCTCCTTAAATTTTCTTAATGAAGGAAAATTTATCAAACAAACATCTGATTCACAATTCATTTTATGTTTTTTATTCTTCACAGAACTGCCAGGTTTCCAGGCATCCTGAAAACATTAAGATGCATGTGGGCCATGAGGAACCAGCAGGCCACGATTTAAGTTTCAAGATACGTTCCCATCAGGTAATTAATCTAGCATCTGAGGAATCTTTTGAGTGTGCATTACTGAGAAATATTTCATGTCATAGTAAGAGGTGAAGAAGCCCAGGGTGAGTGGGAGGAAAGTGTGGGGAAGTGAGTGGGCTGATATAAAAATATATTCCTGACTTGTAATGTATTTTGGCTTTTCCAGATTCTTCAGACAAAAACTCAACGACTGGAAGTATATCTGAAGAGAGTGAGGGAGCAGAGTTATATGTAAGTTTTGGCATAGTTGAAAATGCCTTTATGTGGTGCACAAACATTTTAGATATGATGAAAATGATGAAAACTGTCTTGAATGCATTTCGGTCAATATAAAAGGGGGGGAAATGACATTGCTATAGGTGTATACTACAGGCCACCCAACCAAACAGAGGTAATAGATGAACTTTTTGCTAGTCAGCTAACTAAGGTATGTAGGAAGCACATCACAATAGTAATGGGGGACTTTAACTACTCTGACATCAAATGGGAGACAAACACTGCACCAAGTGGAAGATCAAACAGGTTCCTGGCAAACCTAGCAGACAACTTTGTCTCCCAAAAAGTAGAGAAGGGAACTAGGGGATTAGCCATTTTGGATCTAATTCTCACTAACAGAGATGAAATGATAGAAGGTGTTGAAGCCACAGGAACCTTGGGAGGAAGTGATCATGCAATATTGGAATTCAACATTATGGAAGCACAAGCAATAGAACACAGTCAAACTAGAGTCTTGGACTTTAAGAGAGCTAATTTCAATAAACTTAGAGAGGGCTTGGGAAGGATTCCATGGATGAGAATCCTCAAGGGGAAAACAACTCAAGAAGCTTGGGAAATTTTGAAAAGTGAGATAATAAAAGCCCAGTCTAGCACAATACCAACAAAGAGGAAAAATAACAGCTCTCAAAAGAAACCAGCATGGCTGCATAAAGAACTCTCTGGTAAATTGAAAGATAAAAAGGACAAGTATAGAAAGTGGAAAGAGGGGCACATAACTAAGTCAGAATATCAGCAAATAGCCCGAGCCTGCAAAGATGAAGTGAGGAAAGCTAAGGCTCAAAATGAACTAAGGCTTGCGACCAAAGTCAAAAATAACAAAAAAAGCTTCTTTCAACATGTAAAAAACAAGAAAAAAGTGAAGGAAATGATCGGTCCATTAGTGCAGTGGTTCTTAACCTGGGCGATATTGCCCCCCAGGGGGCGATTTCATTTTTCAGGGGGGCGATGGAACAAAAAGGGGCGATGCGGGGGCGAAAGAACGAAAAGGGGGCGATATGGGGGCGATGGAGCACAAGGCAACCATTGATGTTCTTTTTTTTTGCTTTTTGTGTACATACATTTTTTTTGTTAATAATTGTCTGAGCTTTTATCGTTGTATTTGCTTGCATTGGATTTCCCGTTCCAGTTTGAGTTTTCGGCTTCGTTTTCGAATTTCTGTTGTGCTCTGTAAAACATTTTGTGTGTCTCTTTGTATTGTACTTTTTTAGTGTGCACTCCAGTTCAATATTATATATTTTTTGTGTCTTTTTAATCCTTTTTACAGTGTGCGTGACTATATATACTTTCCTCGAATCTTAATTTAGTTTCAGAGTTTTCGTCTTGAAATTCTTAGTTTTTCTTTTCGGGCATTTCACTTTCTTGCAACTGAATTTTGTTTTCAGTGGTCATTACATTTAAGTGTCTTGAATAAATAAGATAATAATGAAATACATGTATCACGAAGTTTGGGAATAAAGTGACTGGTGGCACCAAAAATTTTCACACAGTTGAGATATGGGAAAAAGACTGGAAATAAATTATTTGCGTCGATATGTCCTGATGACAATTTTAAAGAAAACAAAAAAAGTGTTTGCATAAATTGAAGAATTATTTCCTATGTTGTGATTGAGAGGTTATGTTGGGGGAGGGGGGCGATGACAACTTCCTCATTGGCTCAAGGGGGCGATTCGTTCAAAAAGGTTAAGAACCACTGCATTAGTGGGTGAAAGTGGCAAGAAGGTGACAAGCAACAGGGAGAAAGCAGAACTATTTAACTCGTTTTTTGCATCTGTCTTTACACAAAGGGAAAAAACAGACCAACCTACCAAAAATAGTGCCATAAAAAACAGAATAGAAACGCAAGTTAAGATAGGCAAGAAAACAGTAAGTGAGCACCTCTCTAGCCTAGATGAGTTCAAATCACCAGGACCAGATGGATTACACCCCAGAGTTCTCAAGGAACTGGCAGATGTGATCTCAGAACCATTGAACTATATTTTTCAAAGATCCTGGAGCACTGGGGAACTACCGGAGGACTGGAAAAGAGCTGATGTAGTTCCCATCTTCAAAAAAGGGAAAAAAATGGACCCAGGAAACTACAGACCTATCAGCCTGACCTCAATACTTGGGAAAATTCTGGAAAAGATAATCAAACAACGAATCAGCAAACACCTAGAGGCAAACAAAGTCATTACTAAAAGCCAACATGGGTTTGTCAAAAACAGATCATGCCAGACAAATCTTATTGCATTCTTTGACCAAATGACAAAATTAGTGGATCAGAGGAATGCTGTGGATATAATTTACTTGGACTTCAGTAAGGCATTTGATAAAGTAGATCACAACCTACTACTTGACAAGATAGAAAAATGTGGGTTAGACAGCATCACCACCAGATGGATCCGTAGCTGGCTGACCGGCCGTACTCAGCGTGTGGTCCTCAATGGAACCGCATCTACATGGAGGGAAGTGTGTAGTGGGGTGCCCCAGGGCTCTGTTCTGGGCCCAGTGCTCTTCAACATCTTCATCAACGATTTGGACGAGGGGATAGATGGGGAAATCATCAAATTTCCAGACGACACCAAGCTGGCAGGAATAGCCAACACTCCAGAAGATAGGCTTAAGATACAGGAGGATCTGGGCAGACTTGAACACTGGGCACTATCTAACAAAATGAAATTCAATGGTGAAAAAAGCAAGGTTCTACATTTAGGAAAGAAAAACCAAATGTACAGGTATAGTATAGGGGGTACCTTCCTCAATAGCAGTAACTGTGAGAGGGACCTCGGAGTCCTAGTGGACAATCACTTAAATATGAGCCAGCAGTGTGCTGCAGCTGCCAAAAAGGCCAACACAGTGCTAGGCTGCATTAAAAGAGGGATAGAATCAAGATCACATGAAGTATTAATACCACTTTACAATGCCTTGGTAAGGCCACACTTGTAATACTGCATCCAGTTTTGTTCACCACGATGTAAAAAAGATGTTGAGACTCTAGAAAGAGTACAGAGAAGAGCAACAAAGATGATTTGGGGACTGGTGGCTAAAGCATATAAGGAACGGTTGCTGGAATTGGGTATGTCTAGTTTAATGAAGAGAAGGACGAGGGGGGACATGATAGCAGTGTTCCAATATCTCAGGGGCTGCCACAAAGAAGAGGGAGTCAAGCTATTTTCCAAGGCGCCTGAAGGCAGGACAAGAAGCAACGGATGGAAACTAATCAAGGAAAGAAGCAACCTAGAACTAAGGAGAAACTTCCTGACAGTTAGAACAATTAACCAGTGGAACAACCTGCCTCCAGAAGCGGTGAATGCTCCAACACTGGAAGTTTTTAAGAAGAGACTGGACAGCCATTTGTCTGAAATGGTATAGGGTTTCCTGCCTGAGCAGGGGGTTGGACTAGATGACCTCCAAGGTCCCTTCCAACTTTATTATTGTTGTTGTTGTTGTTGTTGTTGTTGTTGTTGTTATTGTTATTGTTATTATTATTATTATTATTATTATTATTATTATTATTATTATTATTATTATTATTATTATTATTATTATTATTATTATTATTATTATTATTATTATTATTATTATTATTATTATTATTATATCCTCTCCAGAATGACTTCTGAAAAGTATTTAGTAACAATTTGCTGTTTATTATCTTGATGGATTATCAGCCATCAAGTCAGTGTTGACTCTTAATGCTCACCTAGTTTATCTTGTGGTTACTTATTATGAGATAATCACAGCTTAATCCTATTAAGTTCACACTTTAAACACAACATTCATAATTTCTACATTGACAATGGGACTGGCCATTGTATCAAACAAACAAAGAAACAAATAAATGTATACATACATACATACATACATACATACATCAGCAATGGAATTTCAGAGAGTTTTGCATTTCTTACAATACAGTCTGGTTTTCGAGTAGGAAGAACACCGCATTCAGTGAAATTGTAACTATACAGAATTTACTCCAGAGTAAAGGTAAAGGTTTCCTGTTAGTCATGTCTGACTCTAGGGCACAGTGTTCATCTCGTTTCTTGGCCGAGGGAGCCAGCATTGTCCAAAGACAATTTCCATGTTCATGTGGCCAGCATGGCTATACAACAAAGGTGCACGGAATGCTGTTACCTTCCCACTGAAGTGGTACCTATTAATCTACTTGCATTTGCATGTTTTCGAACTGCTGGGTGGGCAGGAGCTGGGGCACGTAACAGAGCTCGGAGCTCACCCCATTATAAGTGCTGGAATCCTCGAGCATATTAAGGAGGAACAAAACACCGGAAGGCAGAATTTGATGGCAATTGTTCATTTCTCACAAATGAAAATAATTGGAGGGACATTTGTGCTAACTGCAGACTGGTGTAAACTGTGAATTAAGCCAATTCTGGATTAATGAAGTGGAGTGAAAGCAGCATGGGGAAGGGCAGTGCTTTGAATGTTGAAGAGCATTTTGGTAAATTTGACAACTTTCTGTTCACAACAGAAGGGAAGTGATGAAAATTATATTCTAGTAAAGCTTGGAAAATAAGCTAGGAATAGCAACAGTTGAATTTGTTTTTTAAACAGAACCTCTCGTAATGACTGCCAATTGTATTAATAGTCTTGTTATCTCATGCTCCCTCATAAACAAGGTACTGCCTTAATTACTGAGGAAGCAACTTGTTGGATATGTTGACAGTTAGGAATTTGTGAGAAATGAGAACTTTCCCCTTATTCTACATCCATAACTTTATTTTGCTTCTAGATATCATTTTGAATTGATTTATGCCTTTTGTGGAATATATAAGAAAAAGAAAAAGAAATGATTAAAGCATTATTTCCTTTGTATGTACCTACACACACCAAAACCCATGAAGGTATTTTTTATTTTTTATATTTTTAACTGAAGAAAAAGGTTGATAATTCAAGTAAAAAACCTAAGGGGGCTAATTTCTCTGTTTTCATAATTTACAGAAAGACAATGGAAATTTCAAAACTCTTGAGAGAAAAAGAGGAGCTTGAATTAAAGATTCAGGAGCTCATAAACAAAAATCTACAATTGACCAAAGAAAAAGAGGAATTCTGCGCAGAGTATGAAGAAAAGCTGAGTAGGTGAGAAATTTTTAGATAGCAAAGCTTTCTCTTCCAGAATTTCATATTAAATTCTCCTTAGCTTCTTCCCCTGGGATGTTCTGGGATGAATTATGTTGCCTGGAAAAAGGTTAGGGAAAAGCAAAGATGACTCTTTTTAACTTGTTCCAAACATTCTGGCTCTCCAAGCATGTCTAGTGCCTTTTTCTGATCTCAGTGAGGCCTTGTTTCTTTAAAGATTTTCACTTCCAGAGACTTTGTGTTTGATTAAAGCAATAGCAAGAGAAGAGATCACTGGGTCCCAGATAGGTATTAGACATCATGAATCTCTTCACAGGGAATCTTCATGGCCCAATCATGTATATTAGGGATCCTTGGTTTTATCTCCTACCTACTACTGTGCTTTTCAATCACGCCAGGTCGCGGCTTCCACTTTGTTCTTTATTTCAACCCTCACAAATTCAGTCTCATCCATCATTCTGTACACATCAGAAACTTTGCTTCTGGAAATTGTTTTGAATTGGTTTGTGCCTGTTCTAGTATGTAAGAGAAAAAATAAAAAAATGTTTTTAACATCTGAAGATTCCTTGGTGATAATAATGGATTATGAAATGCTAAATACTAAAGGGACAACCATTAACTTGTAATAATCAAACTCTTAAATATAGAAATCTTAACCTTAATGCTGAAGGAGCTAATCAAATCCCTTTAGAGTATAATAGAGGTAGAGTCTGCATAGATTTACTGATTCATCACTTTTACTGAGAGTGTTTCCAAAGTACCCAGTAAATAATTCCAGCATTTGTTCCTGTAAGAAGAGCTTGCTAGCTGTTGTAATACAAATAACAAAAATTAAATTAATTAAAATTTAAGAATTTGTATAGCAAACAAAATATCAGATTTTAATTAGTTTTAATTTTAAACAAGTTTTATGATTCAAATAAAAAAACCCTAAGGGGGCTAATTTCCCTCTGCTCTTGATATTTTACAGAAAAAATAGTTCAGATGAGTCTGTACAACTAGACAAACTCAGACGAGAGAATCAGAGTCTCAGCTGTAAGGTTCTGAAATACGCTGGAGAAAAAACAGAGCTCCTAAGAGAAAATAATGACCTTAAAGATGAACTTTATAGGTAAGAAATATTTACATAGCAATCCTGACATTTTCTTTCAAATTCAAATTTATTTATTAGAGCCCTGAGCCCAGATATAATGGATAAAAGAAATATTCCATTGTTTTATATCTATGTATTAGTGAATAAGAGAAGTGCAATAGGTATAATGGAATGTACAAATAATTAAGAATGTAGTTACGCTTAATAATTCAAGGAAAAAATTAAGAGGGCTAATTTCTCTCTGGTCCTCATAATTTACAGAAAGATAACAGTGATGTCGAAACTGTTATCAGAAAAAGAAGAGCTCCGTATCAAGACTGAGATGCTCATGTTCAAAAATCTTGAACTAACTGATGAGAAAGAGTTGCTCTGCAGAGCGTATGAGGAAAGACTGTGCAGGTGAGGAATTGTTAGATAGCCACCATGAATTCCTGTTCTAGAATTTCATATTAAATTCTCCTTAGCTTAGAAATCTTGGAAAGACCTTAAATTCCCCTTAACTTAGAAAAAAATTAACGAATTATGGTTCATTACACTTTTAAATATACAAATCTAGGAGTTAGTCTCATGGAAGTGAATGGGAAGGTATGTACAGGAGAGATCTTTCAACCCCCAACCCCCGCTGCCCAACAATATTTATATACTTTCAGAGTGAGAATTTCTTGACATCAAAGCAGTTTCCATTATTTTTAACTAAGAATGCTTTGTTGTTGGTCCAAATTCACATCCAACCTTCTGATTTTTCTAGAGAGAAACAACTGAGGAAGGGCTGCTGCACGTCATTGATGGACAAAGACCAGATGGTATCACCCAATAGTAGAGAGTACAAAAGAGGCTCTGTGAGTGCCTGCCAAACAAGTGCAGACATTACAGAAGACAACTCAGAAGCTCTTGAAAAAATGAAGCCTCAAATGGTGGAATATCAACTAAAGGAGCAATGGCTTAAAGCTTCAGTAGACAGCCTCAAAATAAAAAAATCCAAGGGAGCCAGGCAAAATATACTGAGATGGCTTCAGCAAACTCTGGAAAATCTGAAAGAAGATTCTGCTAAACTGTCAAGAGACACCTTGGCAGAATGGCTAAAAGCATCCCTGATCAACCTTAAAGAGGGATGTGCTGAGTCATCCAGGGAGGATATGAATGGTTGGTTGGAAGTATCCATAAATCACCTTCAAGAAGAAGGGCCAGAAACATGTGATTTAGATGTGCAGGAATGGATTGAAGCATCTATTATAGGCATTCAACATCTACAAAAGTTTGAGTCAGAGTCTCGAGGAAGACTAAGAAAGGGATGGCTTGAAAAATCAATAGAGAACCTCAAGAACCAATGTCCTGAAGGATTTGTGAATATATTAGAATGGCTTCAAGGATCCTTGGAAAGCCTCTCGCTTTCAGAAAAACCTAGACCAGTTCTTGAAAAATGGTTTCAACAATCCTTGAAAAACCTGCAAGAGGAAGGTCCTGGAACATCTAAACAAGATGCCAAAAAATGGCTCAAAATATCTATAAAGAATCTTGAGGAGGAAGGACATAAAACACCACATCTAGATATTCAGGAATGGCTTGAAGCATCTATTAAAGGCATTCGGGATCTACAGAAATCTAAGGTAGAGATTAGAAGAACTCTAAGAAAGAGATGGTTTGAAAAATCAATAGAGAACCTCAAGAAGCAATGTTCTGAAGGTCCCATGGAAAATATATTACAATGGCTTCAAGGATCCTTAGAAAGCTTTTCATTTTCTGAAGAACCTATACCACTTCTTGAAAAATGGCTTCAACAATCTCTGAAAAACTTGGAAAAGGTCCTGAAACATACCAACAGTATGCCAAAAATGGCTTGAAATATCTGTAAATAGCTTCAAAGAGGAAGGACCTGAAGCATCCCATCTAGGCAGTCAAGAATGGCTTGAAGCATCTATTAAAGGCATCTAGGATGTCAAATACTCTAAGGAATCAAAAACAAGCATGGTAAAGAGGAAAAGGAGAGGAAAAGAGGAAGGAGAGAGTGATTTGGGTAGGATCTGCTTCCTCTGAAAGAAACTTAAGGATGGATGGATGGCTTCAAATATCTTTAGCAAGTTCCAGAAAGCATGGTTTTACTGCACCCAGAAGATATACAAGCATGGCTACAAACATTTCTGAAAAAACTCAGACGAGAATCCCTGGAAGAAGCCAGAAACAATCTGGAGGAATGGCTCTAGGAATCCATAGAAGAATCCGAGCAATATGTGAATGAGTAGCTTGAGATAGCCTTAAATCACCCCCATGAAGAAGGGCCTGAAACATCCCATACCATCCCATCTTGGTGTAGACTTTTCTCTCATTTCTGCTGCTTCTAATGTTACTAACATCAAGATGACCAAATGAACAAACTGGAAACATATCACCAAGTATTTACTATTTTGGTTTTCCAGAACTTCTTGGGTCTTTTTGGACTGAGTAACATACTGTTTTCCTAATGGACTATGGTATTACAACATGAGCTTCATAACCAATGAACACTTGTCATCAACAATTGTGATTATCTAGATCAGGGCTTTTCAAACTTTTCACAGACTATACCACCTTTAGGACATGACAATATTCGAGTACCACCAGTGGCTTAGCAAGGTGTAAAACACTTAATGACAAAAAAAAGGAAAAAAGTGATAAAGTACATCCACCTAGATGCTTCACATTTGAGAAGCTTTTCAGATAGATTTACTGTACCTGGTCACTCATTCTGAAAATAGCTGCATTTTGGGTTTTGACAATACAGATATCCTCAATTACCATCCACATTTGGAACTGGTTACTTGGTCATTAAGTAAGGTAGTAGTTAAGAGATGCCACTGCTGTGCTTATGAACTCTGTTCAGCTTTACAGATCTGCAAAGATTCTAAATGCAAGGATAGGTTGCCTAGTTATTTTTTCCATCAGTTGTTAACTCTGAACAGTTGCTAAATGAGGCAGTCACTAAATAATGACTACTTTTATCAGTAATTTATACTTAATCCCTTTTCTAGTAATGATTACCTTATCAGAATATTCATATGTCTAATAATTTAGCTGTTGTGCAACCAACTTCCACACGCCAGATGTTCAATGAGCTGCCTACGAGTCAGAGCTCGTTTTTCATGCACTGCTGCTTCAGACCTTTTACTGATGTGGCAGCATCTGCTCCCACCCACAAAACTGCACTGAAGAATTTTACATATTTTATTCAAGTTGAGAGCACCTTTCTAAGTACTTTTCAGAAAGCAATGGATATCCTTCTTCAAAAACCACCTGATTTACATAGAGATTGTTATGTTTCGGGATCGGTGAGACATTGATGAGGCAGCAGGTGCAAACAACAACTCATTTATTCAGTTAACACCGAAGCGGCACTAACTGCCGCTTAACCTCTATTTATACACTCACCGCTAGGCGGCGGCCAATAGAATTAAAGCAATAGTTCCCACTTAAAACACAAGCTAACAAGTATGTAGACAGACAGTCTGGAGTTTAAACTGACACAGTCGTTTGACCGTTTGATCCTGTGAGCACCCAGTTCAACACCAGCTTAGTGATCAAGCAACGGCCCCATCTTAACTCTGCTGGGCTTCTGCCTGTGGAAGTGCAGGGAGTCGTGCATTGGCAGAGTAAAAAGTCTGCCAGCCTATGCTGCCAGTTGCCGGTTACGATCCTCTTTAAGGATTCTTTGATTGTCCGGACCATGCGTTCTGCTTGGCCATTTGAGGCCGGGTGAAAGGGGGTCGAAGTGGCGTGCCTAATCATATTAGCCCTCAAAAAGGACTGGAATTCTGCAGCGGTAAATTGAGCCCCATTGTCTGAGACTATCATGTTGGGTAGCCCGTGCGTGGCAAAGATTCTGCGCAGTTCCTGGATGGTCCTGGCAGTAGTCATAGTTGGGACAGGTGCGACCTCTAACCATTTAGAGTGACTGTCCACCACAATGAGGAACAGCTGTCCCTGAAAAGGCCCCGCAAAATCGATGTGGATTCTTGACCATGGGGTTTGTGTGGTTTCCCAGCGGTGGACAGGGGCTTGAGGCATCTCTGGTCTGGATTGCTGGCAAATGTGGCAACTGTGTACTTGGGCCTCAATATCTTTATCCAGCTCAGGCCACCAAAGGTAGCCTCTCGCGAGTGCCTTCATCCGGACTATTCCCGGATGTCCCTCATGCAGAGACTCTAACACTCTGGGCCTCAGTGAGTTCAGGACTATGACCCGACTTCCCCACAAAATGCACCCTCTGTGAGCTGACAGCTCATCCTTCCTCCTACTGAAGCTCTGAAAGTTAGGCCCTGGACTAATGTCCGGCCATCCTGTGAGCACCCAGTTCAACACACGGCTCAGCGTCTTGTCCGAAGCTGTCTCGACAGCCACGTCCTCTGCGTTAAGGGGAGACTCCGGCAAATCCTGGATAGCCAAGATGCGAGCAGCTGGAGCGGGGTCTGGCTCTAATTGTGGCAGGGGCAGCCTGCTAAGGCTGTCTGCATGGCCCATTTCTCTGCCCGGTTTGTGAATTAGCCTGTAATTATAGGCTGAAAGAAAGATGGACCACCTCAACATCCGTGGAGAAATGATATGAGGTGTTTGTTTGTCCGTTGTGAACAGACCCAGAAGTGGCTTCTGGTCCGTAAAGACCATGAATGGCCGACCATACAAATAGTCATGAAATTTCTTAATGCCAGCCACAATGGCCAATGCCTCCTTATCTATTTGGGCATAGTTGCGTTCCATCGAGGACAGAGTCCTTGAATAATAGGCTATGGGAACTTGTCTCCCATCAGCTATTAAATTTCTCAATACAGCCCCTACCCTGTATGGGGCCGCATCACATGCAATGCTGATAGGCAGCTGTTCGTTAAAATGCATCAGTACCGAGTTTGAAGACAACAGTGATTTGACTGCTGAAAAACTTTTCTCGTGGATGCTCGTCCACTGCCACTGTGCTTTCTTATCCAAGAGCCGGTGTAATGGCTCTGCCACTGCGGCCTTGTGCGGAAGGAAGGCATGATAAAAATTGAGCAGGCCTAAGAATGCCTGAAGCTCCCCCCCCTTAGACTTAGGACTGGGGGCCTGCTGAATTGCTTTGAGCTTGGATTCAGCAGGGTGAATGCCTGCGGCATCAATGCGGAAACCGAGAAATTCGATTGAATCTACCCCTATTTTGCATTTTCCCCTCTTCAGTTTCAGCCCCGCTTCGCGGAAACGCTGAAGGATGGCTTTGAGCCTTTCTGCCAATATTTCTACTGACTCCCCAGCTATGAGGACATCATCGAAATATGGACACACTCCTGGAATATTTTTGAGCATGCGCTCCATCACGCTCTGGAAAATCCCTGGGGCGACACTGACCCCGAATTGTAGGTGCCTTACCCTGAAAGCTCCCCTGTGGGTAACTATGGTCTGAGCTTCCACCATGGCATCGTCCACAGGCAGTTGCTGGTAGGCTTGAGCCAAATCTAATTTGGCGAATATGCGACCTCCCTGTAGTGACGCCAAAAATATGGCTGACTACAGGCACCGGATATGAATGTTGTTGAAGCGCTCTATTAATAGTGCACTTATAATCCGCACATATGCGCACCTCACCGTTGGCCTTAAGTGGCGTAACTATGGGGGTTTCCCACTGACTGCTATCTACTGGCTGCAACACGCCTTGTTGCACCAGCTTGTCCAGCTATGCATCGATCTTCTGTTTGAGGGCAAAAGGCACTCTACGAGGCTAGATCCTTATTGGGGATATGGTAGGATCAAGGTGGAGGGCTATTGGAGGTCCCTTGTACTTCCCTAAGTTGGGGCTGAAAACACCAGCAAATTCTTGGCAAACTGCCGACAGGTCCGATGCTTGCGTTCAGTTAATGTCAGTCACATGGATGCCTAAAGGCATCAAACCAGTCTAGCCCGATGAGCCTCGTGCACTTGCCCTCAACTATCACGACTTCCAGGGAACCCTCAAACTCTTTGAACTGTACCTTGAGCATAGCTTCTCCTTTAACTGCTACGCGGGAGTTTTGGAAATCCGTTAGCAAGAGATTCGACGGCTTGAGTTTAACTCGTTTGCCACTATGACTGCAAACGTGGTTAAGAGTTCCTTGGGAGATTATAGACAATGCTGACCCCCTGTCCAGTTCCATGTTGCATGTAACTCCTTGAAGCTTGACTTTAAGTCTCAGCTTTTCCTTAAGGGGGTGATGGGCACCTGTCCTAAACACGCTCCTTCTGCTGGAGCAATAGCCGACTCTGTGTTGCCCCGGGGCCCCGGTACCTTTCCTGGGGAACTCTTCTTGTGGAATTTCTCTCTGGCAACCCTTACAGACGGCGGCGATGTGGCCTTGTTTGCCACATGCCCGGCATGTTGCTGTGCGGAACCTGCACTCAGAGCATCTATGTCGGCCTCCACAACCTGCACATTGAGTGAAGGGAACTGTCTTGTCAAATGGCCGCTGGGCTCTTTCTGGTGGCTTCTGCAACCGATCAATCTCATGGTCCGTGTCGGGGTCTTCGTCCCTTTCTTCGTCCTCATGGTAGACGGTTTCTGGGCTGGGAGTGTTCTTGGAGGGCCATAAGGCTTTAACTGCTCTCCTGGCGTCTTCTTCAGCCATAATTTCCTTAAGTGCATCTTGGAACGACAGGGTCTCTTTCGCGAACAACTTCTGTTGAAGGTCCCTGTTCCTCAACCCACACACCAAACGGTCTCTCAGTCTCTCTTTGAGGTCTGTGAAATTGCAGAGCTGGGACGCCTGTCGCAGGGCGGCTATGAACTTGGCAGCAGACTCGCCTGGTTGTTGCTCCCATTGTTTGAAGGCGTGTCTCCAGGCGATAACAGAGAGCTTCGGCTCGAAATGTTCCTTGAGCATTTTCTTGAGTTTGGCATAGGCGACCGACTCAAGCGTATAGCTGGAGCGACCAAGTTTTCGGCTATATTGAACGTCGCCTGGCCACACACGCACAGCAGCATTGCGGCCTTTAAGCCGTCTTCGCTAACTTGGTTAGCTCTCAGATAGTTCTCGACTCGAGAAATGTATGAACTCCACCTCTCCGGATGCGTAACGTTGAACTCCGACAGTTTTCCGAGCTTGGCCATGGTGAGTTGTCTCCGACCTCTCAATGCCTTGTGCTGCTAAGGCTTCTGTGAATTTCCTAGGGATGGGTCCCTTGGGAAGGTGCTACCTCCAGCATTTTCGTACTGGCAGGCAGAAGGGGAGAACGTGGTTCCAACCAAGGCGCTGATGCCTGGTCTTACCCCTTTAGTGACTCAGCTCTTCCATCTTAGCAGCACATCCCACCTTCATCACCACTGTTATGTTTCGGGATCGGTGAGACATTGACGAGGCAGCAGGTGCAAACAACAACTCATTTATTCAGTTAACACCGAAGCGGCACTAACTGCCGCTTAACCTCTATTTATACAAATCACCGCTAGGCCGCGGCCAATAGAATTAAAGCAGTAGTTCCCGCTTAAAACACAAGCTAACAAGTATGTAGACAGTCTGGAGTTTAAACTGACACAGTCGTTTGACCGTTTTCAACAGTTTCCAAGTTATTCACATCAATACATAACAGAGATCATTCAGGGTTCCATACCCCTCCCTGCTTTTGTCAGAGAGAAGAAGAGGATCAATTCTCACAGACAGGCCAGCTGCAACCCTCTCAAATTAATGTGATTTCTTCTTGCTGAACTCCAATACCACAGCCACAGCCATACTGGGTAGATTGAGGGGAAATATATCCCAGCAAATATGATTGGGCATAGATTCCCAATTCATCTTAAGGCAACAATAAAAAAAGAATAAAACATACTGTTTTATTGAAATAAAAAATTCTGGACCAATGAGCAAACTCTGAGCCTTAGCAACAATTCAGAAATAGTTAATAAAACAGGAAAGGCAACAGGGTCCTTGTGAAGAATCCAGACATCTTTCCAGGGTTTCTACAAGTCTATTTTTCAAGACAAAAATGACCAGTTCATAATTAGAGATGACTCCCAGCACCTTCGTTTGCATTCCCAGGAGATTAGCAGCCTATTTCCCCCCATTTTAATCCTTAGAACCTCCACTCTTCCCCCCACAAAAGGCCACCAAAAGCCACATCCAATGGAGCCCCTCTGTCCCCCAAACAAAAAAAGATTTTCCCAGTGCTTTTTTTCTAAAAAAAAAAAAAAAAGGTGCCGGAACTCTCATCTTGTTAATCTTTTATTTATACAATTTTATTTATATATTTATTTATATAATTAAAAAATTATATATTAAATTCTTAACATAAATTTAATTTATTGTATTTAAGGCAAATGTTTATAGTAAATTCCAAAGTTTTGTCCAAAACATGAATGTACTTTCAAACATTTAAAACTGGTTTGTTTGGGGAATACCTATTACCTTTTCCATTTGAAATAACCAGTGTTTTGGCAGAGATGTATCTGATTTACTATCAAGTGTTCCTGCCAGAATAAGAACACTGAATTTATTGCAGATGGTTTGTAATTTCACCCTTGGGACATTCTTACTAATGCTGCATCTTAAAGATTCGAGCCAAGTTTAATTCATAATTGCCTTTAGTTTTTTTCATCTGTTTTTGGCTTAGATGAAGTAATGCATCTTTCAGGCATTCACCAAATAAACTAGAATTTGTTGTGAGCATCTCCTTAAATACAAACAGTTCATAAGCCGGACCTACCTATATTAGCAACCACATTATTGATGGCTTGTACATATCATTTTAAAGATATGATCACATTGGTTCAAGTGAATGAGATGCTCCTATAACCCAAAATGCATGCTGCAATGGTTGTTGGAAAAACAGTCATTAGTCACTTTTTCCAGAGTTGTTATAACACTGAACGGTCACTAAATAAATGGGTTTAAGTCAAAGACTACCTGTATATTCCATTAGTCTCTTCTCTTTGTGCCGAGGAATCAGTGAGATGAAGCTTATTTCTAGCTAGGATAATGCCTGCTCTCTCCCATTCACTTCCTTCATCATTTTTCATGAGAATTAATTTCCTTTCTGCTCATATCGATTACGGTGATGACAGGGGACAAAGTCCCATGCAGCTTAAAATTCTATGCAATAGGAGATTGTTTGATTAACATAAATCCTTTGAATGCTGTTCCCACGTCCCAGAAGACAGCTTTGCTTTCAGAACTGAGCAATCAGAAGGAATCTTCAGGGCTTGCAGAAATATCATAAATGAATACAATGAGATAAGCAGCTAAGTTTTAGGAGCAACCCTTCCCCCACTCCAAAACAAAGAAAATAAGCCATGAATGAGAGTCATGGATGGCAGAGATTATATATTACTTACTTACTTATTTATTTGATTTTTATTCTGCCTTTCTTAATTTATAAGTAACCCAAAGTGGCAAACATAAATATTACTCCTTCCTATTTCCCCCCCTACAACAACCTTGTGAGGTGGGTTGGGCTGAGAGAGATGACTGGCCCAAAGTCACCCAGATGACTTTCATGCCTAAAGCAGGACTAGAACCCACAGTCTCCTGGTTTTTAAACCAGCATCTTAATCACTACACCAAACACTCTCCCTCTCCCTGTATCGAAGCTCAGATGTAGCTATAGCTATAGCATTGCCAGAAGCCCATAACAAGTTCATTTTTTGGGAGATTTTCCTTTGGCATAGAGAACACACAGGGAAATGTCCATCACCTCAGCTAGGTTTGCAAGTCAAGGAGAGGACAAAGCTGCTTCCCTAAAAGCCTAGTATTTGATAGGTGCAAGATGCATTGATGTCTCTGTATTTTTCTTGGTAAAACGATTCTGAATCAGAAAAGGCAGAGAAAAAACCCTTAGCCTAGGAACCAAGACAGGGCATTGCCAGCTGAGGAATTCTGGGAGTTGAAGTCCACAAGTCATAATGTTGCCAAGGTTGGAGACCCCTGCCTTAGGGGGAAGTTCAATAGCCACATGGCAATCACCATTTTGACTTTGTTGACCGCACTTTGAGAATACCTATCTTCTTGATGCTTCGCTGCTAGCTCCAAAGTAGGGATGTGAGCTTCTAGAAATTTATTGCCCAATCTTAGGTGAAAGCCAGATAGAAGCAGGCCTTTCCACCATTGGCCATTTGTCAGCAGGAGCAGTTTTAAGTTAGAGGAAGTCAGATGTTGGTGTTCCCAACGTGTTCCTGGCAATAAGAATAGTTGGACAGTAGGTCCCCAACCCCAGAAAGTTAATAAGGCGATGCATTCAAGCACAGGCTGGTCAAGCAACAGATTGGGATGCTTTAATTCGGATTCCTGGAGGGAGTACAGAATCAGACGAGATGATTTAAGCCCTGCTTGGGTGACTGTGGCTTCCCAACCGTTCCTCTCGCCCTCAGGAAGGAGGTGGGGGGGGCTCCGAATGTCCTTCCTCCATGGCCCTTCCCTTCCTTGACTTTTAGATCAGCTTGTGCTGGGATCTGGGGCTCTCCTCGGACCCCTGTCAGCGCAGCCTTAAGGAACCGTTCAAGGACAGGATGCCGGGAGACGGGGCGTCTGGGTGGCGACGCATAGGTGCCCGAGGAGAGAAGGAAGGGAAGGAGAGTCGTTGTCGGAGAAGGCTGTGGGAGGAGGAGATCCCACCCCTGCATCGGGCTGGCTGGGTTTGGGCAAGAAGAAAGCACGTGGATGAGACGGGAAAGAAGAGACGAGCCCGCTCGGCGCTGGCAGTGGAGCAAGCGAACGAAAGCAGGCAGGCAGGCAGGCAGAAAAGTGGGACCTGGGCAGATTGCCTGGCGAAGGGAGTGGGATGATACCTGTGGAAGGTGGCCAGAAAGCAGGCAGGGCTCGGAGCCCAGTCTGAAGGGGCAAGAAGAGGCTCCGGAGGGAAGGAAGGAAGGACGGGGGATTTGAGCGTGTGCGGGACAACTTCGATGTTGGGATCCCGGACCAGCGACCCGGCGCCAATGAACTCTTGCAGGCCCCGTGGCTCCCACAGCACCAGCCGCACCGGCTCCGGGGGGCAGCCTGCCACCGCCACCCCCCCGCCCACAGCAGCGCCGCCAGCGCCACCGCCCTGCCATGTAGAGCAGGCCCCGCGGCTCCCACAGCACCAGCCGCACCAGCTCTGGCCCCGGGGGGTGGCTCGCCGCCCCCCCTGTGCCCCTGCCCACAGCAGCGCTGCCGCCCCCGCCTCCTGCACCCGCAGCGACTCCGCCAGCAATGCCTGGCCCAGCTGTACCAGCCGGTTCGTCCGACATCGGAAAGCAAGACAAAAAAGCCCCCGAAGTTGACCAGGGAGAGGCGAAACGATCCGGAAGCAGCTGGGAAAAGCCAAACACACTCTGCTTTCTCTGAGCCCAGCTGCTCAGAGGCCGGGAAAGCGGAGGCAGTCACCATTATTGCCCTAGCAGGGCCGAAGATTAAGAGAAACTTGTTGTGGCGTCACCGCTCCCATCTTCTCCAGGTATCTTTGGGACTACCGTTAAAAAGAGGTGGAGAGGGAAATCGTGTCTGCCAGGCCTTGCCTCCCCCTTGGGCCAAGGGTCTCGCAGAAGGCAGGGTGGACTTGACAAATGAGAGTTATTTGAGGAGGGGGTTTCTTTGCCACTGCGTTTTGTCCTTCTGGCTTGTGGTCAGCCTGGCTGACACGAGGTGAGCATGAGGCAGGCGCGCACATGTTTTCCGTGCTTTGGTGCCAGGCTCTCCATGCTGCAGCACGGCATGGAGAGCCTGGCTGACACGGGTGAGCCCGAGGCAGGAGTGCACATGGACTCCGCTTTTTCGGCAGGGCAGAATTAAGTGCTGCTCCCCACCTCCCACCCCTGGTCCTCTCTTACTTACAACTAGGAGATGGTGTAGTTGGGCAGCAGGGAGGGGTGCAAAGTTCCTGCCAACTCACCTTCGCTGCAGACAACTTGCATGTGCAACGTTTGCAGGCCGGGTCTTTTGGCGCGCTCAGCAGCAATTCCTATTGGCTTTTGAAAGCCAATAGAGGGAGTAGCACAGCTCGTGCAAAAGTTGAAAAAAATCCATCAAAAAAAGGTGCCGGAACGCCGTTCTGAGCATTCTATGAGAAAAAAACCCCTGGATTTTCCTATCCCTCCTCAGCCTGATATCTGGGAACAAGGAAGCCCTCCCATTTGAAGCTTTCTAAACTTCCTTCATCCAGATTTGGAAAATAAACTGTGGCTGCCTTAATATTTACCCCAAACTAACCCGAATTCCAGAAATGTGGTTTTACAGTTGATTGGCTGTAGCTGCACGCGCTGATCCTGGGCTCCTGCCCAGCTCACTTGCTTGTGCTTTGCTGGAAAACATGCTGCTTGCTAACTTAGCAGAAGCGCCAGGATCAGCGCCGGGCTACAGATGATCCGTGCTTCTGGGCGGCTCAGCAGAAGTGCAGATCAGCTGTAGCTGTGCTCCTGCCCAGCTCACTCGCTCGCTAACTCAACCTTCACCTGAAAACACGTGCTTGCTAAATACGCCGCTCGCTTGCTCGCCCTTCCCCCCAAAACACGCCACTTGCTCACTCACCTTTGCTCTGAAAACAGGCTGCTCGCTTGCTGTTCCTCCGAAAACAGGTTGCTCACTCTGTCTCTCCTCAAGCCAAGTGAGATGTCAAAAGCTGCCACCAAGGATCTAGTTGAATGCATTTAAGCATTAGTGTAGAAATTAGATCAGTCAGCAAAGACAAAAAAATTTAGATGCACAACTCTGCTTCTATGTGTTATGAAGAGGAAGCATTTTTTTACTAAACAATACATACTAGTGTAACACAGTTCCACGTAAATTTACCCTAGACATAAACAAAATGAGATATTCTATAACTAAGAGGTTAATTTATGGATCAGAAGGTCTAGAAATAGCCTTCCCATGAACTCAACACATATCTTAAACAAGCCATGATCACTTAGCTCAGCACATTTAGGAAAGGAACAAGACAGATTTATTCATCATGCCTGTGGTAAGAATTTCTGAAGCATCTTGAGAAACTCTGTGAATACTGTTTCATCTCTGATGGAGAATCTGTGGGCCTCCAGTATTTTTGGAGTCCAAATTCCTAGCTCATGGGCCTTCTCTTGGGGGCTGGAATCCAGGAACATCTGCAGGCCTGCTCTTGAGGGAAATGCTGTGTTTCATCTGATTCTTACAGGAGAAGGTTTGTTCAGTGTCAGCTAAGTTTCAGCATCTGCTGTACTCTTTTGGACTATTTCAAATGGATCTTCACTATTGATCCTTTTATTTGTTTGGAATCAACTGAGCTGCATGTATAAAATGATATAGGGATACACGTGCAGCTGGCATTGAAAAGCCAGATTTGAAAGCTAGAAGCTTTGAAGGTGAAAAGGAATAAATCAAAATCAGAAGTGCTCCCCTGAAATAAATCCTATATTTATAAGGATTTATAAGTATTACAGTCTTTATTAACTAAATAATCATGAATAAATTGAATACAAATTTTTATAGATATTGAATATTCCTGAGAAAACTGAGTGTTCATTTTAGAAAGTTGTTACAACTATCACCGGAAGATTTTAAACTTTTACTGCCTAGACTAGGGGTGTCAAACTGCCGGCCCGTGGGCCAGACACGTCATGACAAAACCGCGCCCACCCCATTGCCGGCAATGGGGAAAAAGCTCTATGTCCCGCGATGTCACGTAACGTCGCGAGTTTGACATGTCTGGCCTAGATCATAAACTTTATTGCCCTGATAGTAAATTTTATTGCCTTGGGCTGCAATTACCATTCTACCCTCTTTTGTGGATTACAAATGATCCGAGACTGCAATATTTTTTACAATATTTTTAAATTTTTAAATATTTTAAATATCTTTGTGGATTTTTGTGGACTACCTTTATATGATCCTTACTATATATATATATAAAACCTTTTTTACATTAACAACAAGCTGACATTTCATTTCTTACTCTCAGCTGAGATAATATTTTTTAATTTCAGCTGGGATTTTTTTTTCCTATTCAAATTTTATTCATTTTTAATACATCTGTGGATTACAAACTATATCAAGAGGGCAACATCAACACTAGCCACAGAAGGGACCAAAAGGAGAACTCAGAACTCTCAGAACTCCTGACTGTACACAATTAACCAGTGGAACAGCTTGATTTCAGAGGTGTGGGTGCCCTATCACTGGAGGTTTTTGAGATTGGACAGCCATTTGTCCAAAATAGTATAGGTCCGTTCAACTCTGTTACTCTATTATTCTAGAAGACTAACATCTAAGAATAGAAATTTCAGTTTAAATTTTCTTTTTTAAAAAATCTAAATTTTGGGAATTATGAAGATAATTCTAGATTTTTTTAAATTTTGGGGGGGGAAATCCTTTAATGAGGTAGCCCAGTGTTCCAACTGAGAGACTGCACAGCTGAGAGGTGGCCCAGTTTCCCAGCTGAGAGACAGCCCAGCAGTCCAGCTGAGTGATGGACAAGAGGCTCAGAGACCCAGCCTGGCAGCTGAATGGAGGGGCTGAGGTGTAAACGGAAGCCACTGAGCACAGGTGAAACAGAGCTCGGTGGCAGCAGATCAGCGGCTGAGAGCAGCATGGTGGACCCTGAGCAGAGCAGCAACTGAGAGTAGTGCGGGGACCAGCAGTGGCTGAGACAAGCATGGCAGACCAACTGAGCAGCGGCAGTGCAGAACTAAATATGACAGCAGGCTGGAGTGCCCCATAGCAGAGGCTTAAAGCAGTGCAGTGGACCAGGAGTGGCTGAGAGCAATGCGGCAGAGCAGCTGAACAGTGGCTAAGCACCTAGATCAGAACATCATACCAGAAAACCCCAGCAATGGCCAGGCAACCAAAGGGCAAGAAGACAGGGAGGAAAACGATAAGTACATAACACTTGTGGACAGAGAGGAAAGAAATAAACTTTCAAAGCAAGGTGTAAAGCAGGGCTTTTCAACCTTTTCACCCATTGTACCATTTTTAGGATATGGCAACATCCGAGTACCACCAGTCGCCTAGCAAGGTGTCAAAAACTTGATGACCAAAAAAAGGAAAAAAGTGATAAAGTACAGGTAGTCCTCAACTTACAACAGTTCGCTAAGTGACTGTTCAAAGTTACAATGGCACTGAAAAAAGTGCCCCCCAAGCCACAGCCAAGCAAGACACCTGCCTGCCCACCCGGCGGCGCTCTTCCTCCTGTCCGAGGTTTTCATTGTTGTGAGCATTTCTGTTGAGGACTGGCAGCGGGGGTGGGGTGGGGGGGTGTTTGGTTTTTATTCCCCCCGTCTGCTGGGTGGTTGCAGCAGGTTTTGGTCACTTCACATGACCCTGGGACACTGTGACCGTCATAAATATGAATCAGTTGCCGAGCATCTGAATGTAAATCACAAGACCCTGGAGATGCTGCAACATTCCAGCTAATTGGCGCTTCTTCTGGGCTCAGCAGAAGCACCAGGATCAGCGCCGAGCTCCAGCTGGAGCCTGGCACTCATCCTGGCACTTCCGCTGAGCCCTGATAGCCCTGCAGCTCCAGCCATCTCTCGCTCAGGCTTGTGCGGTGCTGTCACTGGTTCAGCTCATTCCCCTCCCCCGCTACTTTTCCAGGATGGTCGCGTACCACCTGCCAGGTGCCAATGTACCAGAGGTGGTACCCGTACCACTGGTTGAAAAGCCCTGGTGTAAAGGATTAAGAGCTAAGCATCTCCTAGAAAAAAGCCTGAGATTTCCAACATAAAGAAGTGCATAACACTTCATAAAGGGCCAAGAACATTTGTAAATTCTTAAAATTTTAATTTTTTTAAAAGTGAAACGAGCTAGATGGCAGCAAATCAGCGACTGAGCAGCATGACAGACCTTGAGCAGCAGCAGTGCAGAGCTATGTGGCAGAGGAGTAAAGCACCCCGAGAAGTGACTAAGGGCAGTGCAGTGGATTAGCAGTGGCTGAGAGCAGCACAGAGGATCAACTGAGCAGTAGCGCCCACAGTAGTGGCTGAGAGCAGCGTAGTGGGCCAGCTAAGCAGAGTGCCCACATCAACACATTGTACCTGAAAACCCCAACAATAGCCAGGCAACTAAAGGGGAAGAAAGCAGGCAAAAAAGGATAAATACAAAACACTTGTGGACAGGGAAGAAAGGGATAAACTTTCAAGTCAGGGAGTAGAGGGTAAAGAGCAAAGCATCTCTTAGAAAATAGCCTGATACTTCCAACAAAAAAGTGCATATTATTCATAAGGGGCCATGTAAATTCTTATATTTTTAAATTCTCTGAATTCCTTTTCTTAAGAAAAATTCCTTTTCAATTTTTTTAATTTCTTTTTTCTACTTCTCTTTTCAATTTTTAAATTCCTTGTTCCAATTTTAATCTTTTTTCAACTCGTAAATATCATTTTTATTTTTAAATTCTTTTAATTTTTATATATTTTTCAATTCTAAAATTCTTTAATTCTTTACACATTTTTAATTTTTTTGAATTTTTAAATCTTTTTGAATTTAAAATGCTTTTTCAATTTTTTTATAATATCATTTTTTAATTTTTTTCAATTTTTCATTTTTTTATTTCAACTAAATATTTGGATTTTTTTTTTTAAATTCTTTAGAAATTTTTTAATTTTTTATGATCTAAGAGGAAGAAAAAAAAAACACAGAAAAAGAGACAGACACTTAAAAGAGGGAAGTTACTGATGAATTTTTCAAGACAAAGAACAAAAGATCAAGAACTCTTGTAAACTATTGTAAACTGACACTTCGCAAAATGGAGAATATTTAAATTTTTAGAAATTTTTAATTTTTTAGCAAACACACAAAGAAAAAAATCATGGAGATTGACACTGTAGTGAGTTGCAAAGTGTGCCATATGTTTCAGCCTATGCCCAGAGAAGACCCAAACTGTTTGTATCAAATGTAATTTATTTGAATTACTAGAAGAAAAAGTAAAGGGTTTAGAGGCAACTCTGAGCCACTCTGAAACTCAGTGAGCAAAGCAAGAAATCCCAACCTAAACAAGAAGACTACACCAAAATAAAACACAATAGTGAGCAAACAGCTTCTAAAAAAATGATCCCATGTATGAACGTAAAGAAGAAAACCAATATACCCAAATCAAACAAAATAGGGAACAAACAGCTTCCGTAAAAAATGAGCCTACATATGTACCTCAAGAGCAAGACCGATGGAAACATGTCACTCTTAGAAGAAAACAACCAAGAGCAAAGCCCCTACTATTCACCCTAGCCCACCCCAATGAAGCCCCTCTGGAACTGAACAATCCCCCTGGAAGAAAATATACAGACACTCATAAAAGAGCATTCAGCAATAGTTTCTTAAAACGAGGCACAACCCAGCATTCCTGTGACAGGAAGAAAAGTATTCCAGACTTCTCTAAGGAAAAAAAAGGAGAATATTGGTGATAGGAGATTCAATTCTTACAGGAACAGAAACTATAGTCTGCAGACCAGGCAGTCAATCTAGGGAGTTATATAGTCTCCCTGGAGCAAAAATCAAAGATGTACCTGAGTACCTTAATAAAATAACCCCACAGATTACTACCACTTTCTTCTCCTACATGTGGGGACCAATGACACAACAATGAATCTGAAAACAATAATGAGATTACGAACAGCTAGGGAAGAAAAAGAATTAGGAGCACAAGTAGTGTTTTCATCTATACTGCCAACAAAAGGCCAACATCCAATGAGGGAGCAAAGAATTTTAGAAACAAACCACTAGCTTAAAAACTGGTGTCGTCAACAGAACTTTGGCTTCCTAGACCATGGTCTGCATCACCTACATGAAGGGCTACTGGCAAGGAATGGGCTGCACCTCACAAGAACTGGAAAGAATATATTCAGAAAATGACTGGCTCATCTTATCAGAAGGGCTTTAAACTAAAATTGAGGGGGGCGGGGGGCCCACGACCTATAGAACTTCATTCCAAACAAAAAGCACTAGACAATCAATCACATAAGGAGGAAGGGAGTAAAGAGAAAAAAGAAATAAGGATGGAAATC
This sequence comes from Azemiops feae, assembly GCA_023970755.1. NCBI lineage: Eukaryota > Metazoa > Chordata > Lepidosauria > Squamata > Viperidae > Azemiops > Azemiops feae. Next base: position 1,732,759 of record JALGBA010000616.1, read on the forward strand.
CCAATTACAAAGTAGGAGATACAAGAAACATACCCAAGACCAATAAAGGTCTCAAATGCCTATATATACTAACGCTCAAAGTTTAGGGAACAAGCAGGGAAAACTTGAAGTATTAGTACATGAAGGCAGATATGATATAGTTGCCATTACTGAAACTTGAGATGAAACTCATGACTGGAATGTACTGATGGAAGGAATTAGGAGCACAAGTGGTGTTTTCATCTATACTTCCAACAAAAGGCCAACAAAAGAGAAGGTAGAGTTGCATTATAGATAAAAGATCACTATATCTCTACAAAAATACACAAAACCAAGGATGAAAACCTCCTAGAGTCCATGTGGGTCAATATAAAAGGAAAAAAGAATGACATTGCTATAGGCATACACCACAGAAGATTGCATACACATACAATCAGAAGAAATAGATGACCTTTTTGCTAATCAATTAACAAATGTATGTAGAAAACATAACACAGTAGTGTTATGGGAGACTTTAACTACCCTGATATCAACTGGGAAACAACTCTGCAGAAAGTGGGAGATCGAACAGATTCCTAACCAACTTAGCTGACAACTTTGTCATCCAAAAGGTAGAGGAGGGAATTAGAGGAAAAGCTATACTGGACCAAATTCTTACTAATTGAGAAGAAGTAATAGAGGGAGTTGAAATTGCCAGAACCTTGGGTGAAAGTGACCACGTCATATTGGTATTCAATATAATGCAAACACAAGCAATAGAAGATAGTCCAGCCAGTGTCTTAAACTTTAAAAGAGCTAATTTTAACAAACTCAGAGAAACTCTAAGAAAAATTCCATGGATGAAAATCCTAAAGGGGAAAACAACTCAAGAAATGTGGGAAACTCTGAAAAATATGATCACAAAAGCCCAGTCCAGCACAATACAACTGAAAAAGAAAAACAAGAAATCCAAGAACAAACCAGCATTATTGCACAGAGATCTCTCTGATAACTGAAAGACAAAAAGGACAAGTACAAAAAATGGAAAAAGGGACACATAACTAAGGCAGAGTATAAACAGAGGCATAGAATCAAAATCACATGAACTATTAGTACTGCTTTATAAAGTTTTAGCAAGGTCACACCTGGAATACTGCATCCAGTTTTCATCACTACATTACAAAAAAGATATTGAGACTTTGGAAAAAGTGCAAAGAAGAGCAACTAAGATGATTAAAGCCTGGAGACTAAAACATATGAAGAACAGCTGCAGGATTTGGGTTTAGCTAGTCTAGAGAAAAGAAGGACTAGGGAGGACATTTCAATATTTGAGAGGTTTCCACAAAGAGGAGGGGGTCAACTTATTTTCCAAAGCACCAGAGGGCAGGACAAGAAACAATGGAGATGGAAACTAATCAAAGAGAGAAGCAACATGGAATTCAGGAGAAACGTCTTAAGAGTGAGGACAATTAACCAGTGGAACAGCTTGCTGTCAGAAGTTGTAGGTGGTTTTTAGAGGTTTTTAAGATGAGACTGCCAGTCACTTGTCTGAAATGGTATATGGTCTTCTGTCTGAGCAGGGGCTTGGACTAGAAGACCTCTGATATCCCTTCAAGGTCTATACTGATTAATTGACTGCAGCATTGCTAGCATAACAAGGTCTATGTGGAAGGTGTGCTGGACCAGTTGTGTAATCATCTGGCCAGGGTATATAACTGAAAACTGTATGTTAGGATGTTTAGCATTTATAGGGTTAACGCTGTCTCCTTAAGAGATGGCTTATGGGTAATGTAGCTTATCCAGTTAAATGAGAGGAGTTTAAAAGTTTATGACTATACTTCCTGGCTCGGTGCCATTGTTTTTCTATTCTCTCCTCATGGAACACCAGCCTCGTGGCTTGGAGGCAGCCGTAATACAACATGTGATTTATATACAGGATGGAGCATGTCACTATCTTTTTACCTAATGAAATGGATCCAGATTAACTTTGTATTCCAGACGTATTTCAGCTTAATTGTGAGTTATTGAATATCTCTGTGAATAAAGTGATCTTCTTTGATCTGTTCATTCGAGTAAACTTCTGCCTGTCTACGCGGAAGTAGAGCTACACACAACCATGTAAACAGGACAGAAGGGAAGGGGTGCCTTATCAAGAAAGTTCTCAGACTTTCATGCCCAACAGTTATGGGCCATGGTCTGGTCTTGCCATGACCATGTAATTTGGGTGCCAGACTTTAAAACCATGAAATTGCCCTTTCAGCTCTGAGCTCTGCACTGGTTTGACCACTTAGGGCGATACACCCAGGGCCTCAGAGTATCTCCATTGCTTGAATTGGGGTTCCCAGCAGCTGAAGAAAAATCATTGATGCTTTCTTGTATTTAATTTGCCTGCTACAGGTACTTAATAAAGCTTGAAATCTCCTTATTAACTGGTGTGTTCATTGTCTTTGGATTCTCAAAGAGCCATTTGGCCATTGCCTGACACTTGGCAAAAACACACATACACGGACACATAAACATATCAGATTTATCATATCAGATTTTTTTACTTTGAATAACAAAATAAATTTACAATCAAAGGAGC